>CP092883.1:66231414-66260470 GCA_030710605.1 Cordylochernes scorpioides
GATTCCATAGACCTGACACTTAGTTAAGAGCTCATCACCAAAGAGCTTTAAGATCTGGGGTGGGAGGGTCACCTCTTATCCACCAACTCACCATATGTCCATAGTTCTTCTAAAATACCCATTCGAAGAGTCAAGCATCAGTATCACTATAAAAGGATGTTCCAAAAATGCAATATAACAGCGGTATGGTAGATTAAGCTGGCGAAACCGCTGGGAGGGTTCACCACTGATGAGCCAGGCCCTCCCTTTAATTTTTCTATTGCAGTAAGGGCAGTAGAAACTGTTTTATTTTTACCAGGTCTATTAGTATGAAACGCGAAAATGGGCTCCAGAGGCCGCTGTGCAACTTTATTTGAGTCGACGGTGGCGCTGTTGTAGGCGTTTTGTTCTTTGACTCACGTGGCATCAGCATGCGTGCAGTTTTAGAAAAATTCAAATCGTAAAAAATTTCTGGAGCCCGTGGAAAATGGCGATTTCCGAGCCAAAAAGTGCCCATTTGCGGGAAGTTTTGTTGTTCGCCTTCAACTGGAAGAAAGGTGCCACTGAAGCCCACCGAATGCTCGAGGAAGTTTACAGCGACCATGCTCTGAGCAAATCGCAGTGTCACAGGTGGTTTAAAAAATTCCAAAGTGGCGATTTTGAACTTGATAATGAACCACATGGAAAATCGCCCCAAAAGTTCTAGGACGCTGAACTGCAAGCTTTGTTGGATGAGGACAGTACCCAAATGCAGGAGAAACTCGCAAAACAGCTCCAGGTGTCTCAAGGTGTCTCTACGTTTAAACAGCCTCGGAATGACCCAAAAGCTTTCCAGATGGGTCCCCCACGAGTTGAGCGAAAGGCAGCAATAACGGCGTCTGGTAACCTGCGAAGGGCTGCTCGCCAGGCATGAAAAGAAGTCATTTTTGCACCGAATTGTAACTTCTGATGAGAAATGGATCCACTTCAGCAATCCTACGCGCCAAAGGTCGTGGGGCCTGCCCGGCCTATTTCCAAAACAGACGCCTAGGACCAATCGCTTCGGAAAAAAGGCAATGCTTTGCATATGGTGGGACCAGACCGGCGTAGTATATTTCGAGCTCCTGAAACCTGGCAAAATGGTCAATACTAGTCGCTACGAACAACAAATTCACAGTTTGAGAGAGGCGTTGAATGAAAAAAAGACTGGAATGGCGTGAAAAGCACAACAACCTGATACTGCAGCATGACAACGCTCCAGCCCACAACGCTACGGTGGTCAAAAACACCATAAAAGACTTGGGCTGGGAACTCTAACCCCACCCACCGTACTCACCAGACTTAGCGTTGTCGAACTACCATCTTTTCACATCTTTAGGACACGCGCTAAAAACCAGGAATTTTAGAACTCAGACATACTCCGAAAATGACTTGTTGACTGGTTCGACTCAAAAGGAATAGAAATTTTCAGAGAGGGAATTCGAAAATTGCCTGAAAAGTGGTCCGAGTCTATAGCTAATCAGGGCAATTAATTTGAATAAAAAATCTTTTGTTGTATGGAATTGGTGAACTTTTGAATTCACTGAAAATTTTCGCGTTTCATACTAATAGACCTGGTAAAAGAATATTACGCGTCTTAAATAGTTTCGTAATTTAATAACAGATGGCCGGCTAGTGCATCGTAATATGTAAATAGCCAGGACAAAGTAACTCGACACCTGTAAACAGAGACCAAATAAATAAAACAATTATTCGTTATGTAAAGTGGCCAGATTCAAATACTTTTTCTATTAGAGGACTCTAAATAAGGCAGAAAAATAACAGTAAGATACTGGAAGACACAAATAAAGAGATTTTCACAAAATAAATACAAATATTTTTTGGTGATTCAAACGATTTTATTATTAAATTATAGAAAACTGACAAATAGGTATTAGTAAAACATAATTCTTCAAAAGAGCGACAGTGAATAGATAAAACGTTGGAAATAAAAAGTATAAAAAGATTGAGGTCAATCTTTCACACTCATTGAAAAACTTAAGAAAGTGGAAATTCTTTGATATCAACAGCCATATGCTTTTTTTTTTTTTTGAAGGGGATACGTTCAATTTTGTTCACACTTGGTTATCTCGTATGTTTTCAATAAAGGTAACTGTAATATCTTTCAGATTTATTATCTGAATCCTGATATAGATGTAAAAAGGTATAACTTCGGAACTATATAGATTAAATACTAAGATGAGATAGAACTAATGATCAAATTTCCGAAGGATACCGTAAAGATATAGCGTTGTAATAACAACCCACAATGGGACAGAATCTATGGGTCTATCTAGTCATTGTTCACTATATGATAACTCTAATATTAGGTATTATTTTAGGTTCTTATAGGAGGAGCTTTACTATAACCTGGGTCCGTTTTAGCGATGCTATACTAAATTTATATTCCTCAATAAAGAGAGGCGAGTTGCCCCTTGAAATATCGGAACAATAAAATAATTAGAAAACTAATATATGCATATTTTTAAAATAAATTTTTAATTATGGATGGCTCAATCTTCAATTTATATATATATTGTGGCGTAGAAATAATTTATATTTTATTATTTAATTTAATTATTCATTGTAAATATTTAAAAAAGATTTATTACTTTATATTTGTAAAATCATCGTTTATTTGCCTAGCTTGCTTGCTCGATATTCTCTAGCTGTAGATAGTTTGGTTGATAATTGTCGACTAGTCGTAATGACGTCATCAATAAATACTTTGACATTTTAAGATATTCAAAGACTTGATTTCTACTCTACAATATACGAGTATATAGGGAATTATTAAATATCTTTTGAAATAATTAAAGTAGTGGAAGACTCGAGTTGTTTTTGTGGACATGAGAAACAAACTTTAATACATCTTTTAATGGATTGTCCTGTTTTTCAAGACTATAGAATCGACAATAATATAATAGTAACAGATCCAAGTATTTTCATTTCCAGTATATAAACTTATATTAAATTTAATATATTTTGTAGATATATTTTAAATTATATAGCAACAAATATCTTATAAGAAACTTATAATTTATATTATGTTTATTGTACCTAGTGCGCCAGACATTTCTTTCTTTTGTACATAGTTCTCTGTTCTCGTTTTCTCTCTCTCTTTCTCCATGTTAATATCATATGACTGTTTCTTTACGGCCTAAAATTATTGTAAATGCACATATATATATTAGCTTTTCTTGATTAATCAAGAATGGGTATTTGGCCAATTCTGGAATAATTAAAAATCAACGAGAATAGTTGATATTTATTCCGATAGATGGTGCAAGCCATTAGCAACTTTCAGTTGCACGATAAGGAGATGCCTTTTTCTTAATTTATGCACCTTATCCCAGTACAATATTACATTTGTACTATTATTTCACATTGTGTAGCGTTCTCACGCAATTCTGGCCTTAACTACCCGTTTCATGATTTTTCAGGATGCCTTAATGACTAATTTTTTTTTTTTGTCGTTGAGGTACAGCTTACACCACGCTGATGAGGGCCAACAGCCCGAAACACGTCCGTGGTTAGCTTTTCTTGATTAATCAAGAATGGGTATATTTGGCCAATTCTGGAATAAATAAAATTCAACCAGAATAGTTGATATTTATTCCGATAGATGGCGCAAGCCATTAGCAACTTTCAGTTGCACGATAAGGATATGCCTTTTTCTTAATTTATGCACCTTATCCCAGTACAATATTACATTTGTACTATTTTTTCACATATATATATATGTTATATAAAAATATTATTTTATTTTAAATTGTAATTTCATAGATTCAAATACTCTGCTAAATCGACCGCCAGAGGTCACGCTTCCCCTAAAAAAACTCGTTGTTGTTTTATCCCAATGGACGGCTCAAACCTTTGTACATTATGTAAATAATATTTTGTTTTCTTTGTTCTACTCGCCTTAAGCCAGGTATTACTTTTTATCAAATTATGTCTTTTTATATATATTCCTTTAACTCAATTAAATTACTGATCAAAACTATTTTTCATTATCATACTTCAAAGATATCAACCATGACTGCATTTCCATTACCATAATCCTCAACATGATCTAAATTCAAGCAGAAAATTTCATTCGTTTTTATATAATACTAGCCGAATGACCCGGGCAACGCCCGTGTTTTACCCGATTGAATCTTTTTATTCAAATACTATTTGTTACAATTATAAATTGGCGCCTTAAATAAATGCATATATTAGTTAATAACTATAGCCTATGTGCTTTATCTGCCTATGTACTGTTGGCTTCCGTAGGAAAGACGCTCGTAACTGTATATAGAATAACTAAAGCCTACCGCCCGCCATGCGCGCGCACAGGGAAGTCACGTGCTCGCCGGCAGCCAACGGGCGCGCGCCGCCGGCAGAGGGGGGGGGGGGGCAAAGGTGGCGTGACCGAAGCCAACCAATAAAAGCAAACGGTGACAGAGAGAGAGAGATGACTGATTAGGAGATGAGGAAAGACGCTCGTAACTGTATATAGTATATATGTATAAACAAGGGGTTAACAAACTTTTGAGTCGGAAGAATCAAAAATTGCAATTTACAAAATTTCAAAGTGTTTTAAAAAGCCACAAAATGTTTTTGCCAACAATAAATAGTACTCGCATAAATAATATTCACGTATGGAACTATATAAAGAGCCGCAGCTTCACATTCAAAGGGCCGAATGTGGCTCGCGAGATGCAATTTGCAGACCCCTGGTCTAGACAAATGTAAAGGCATACATGTATGACAGTGCAAGTGTCCCTAGAGACATAGCGCTTTAAATCGAAATAAATAAATAAATATCTAGGGAATTATTCGCATAGGAACTTATGGACGTAGGTCATAACCTTTCTCTGGGTACCAATGAACCTTAATACCCAATAATTTATGGCTCTGAAAATCCCATAGATTTCCTGTACCCCGTTTCCAATTTGTTCCTCTAATCTACGCCTTGCCCGGCACCCGATTTATGTAAGGTACAACCTGCCTTGATTGTAACTGCACTAAATCATTGCAGCTATGAAAAATTCACAACGCAGCTACTTAAATTGGATCTAAAGTTTTGTGTGGTTCTCTATATATCATTGGGGTGAGTTATTTTTACAACTTTCAACTCTACGTGGCCATGGTAATCTTGCTGAGTGGTTACTGTAGTTACTGAGTGAACATAAAAACTGATTCTTCCCATAAGAGACCTTCTACATATATGGTCTTCTGGCCTTCCCTGGAGGTGGTCTCTTATTAGAGGTTGGATCAGGTTGATTTATTCGTTTTAGTAAGTTGAAATTAAGCGACTAAATCACCACGATGTGTTGTCACTGAGTTTACTTTATGCATTTTTGAATAAAAACATCAGGCCTCTAGTAAAAAGTATATATATATATCTTATATAAAGAAAAGAGATTTTCTGCTTGTATTTAATTATCTTGAGGATTATACTATGTTAATGCAGTCGTGGTTAAATCTTGAAAGTAAAATAATAAGAATGATTTTGATCAGAGGTTGCTTTAATTGAGCTAAGGAATATATAAAATACATAATTTGGTAAAAGTACTGCCTGACTTAAGGCGTAGGAATAAAAAAAATGGAAAACTTATTTTCATGATGTACAAAGGTTTTGAGCCGGCCAACGGGGAACAACAGCAATTGAATATTTATAGGGAAAGCGTGACCTCTGGCGGTCGATTTAACAGAGTATTTGAATCGATGAAATATAATTTTAAATAAAATAATATTTTAATATAACATATATATATATATATATATTAAGAAAAAGGCTTCTTCTTATCGAGCAACTGAAAGTTGCTGATGGCTTGCGCCATCTATCGGAATCAATATCAACTATTCTCGTTGATTTTTAATTATTCCAGAATTGGCCAAATACCCATTCTGTACTATTTTTTCACATTGTGTAGCGTTCTCACGCAATTCTGGCCTTAACTACCCGTTTCATGATTTTTCAGGATGCCTTAATGACCAATATTTTGGTCGTTGAGGTACAGCTTGCACCACGCTGATGAGGGCCAACAGCCCGAAACGCGTCCGTGGTTAGCTTTTCTTGATTAATCAAGAATGGGTATTTGGCCAATTCTGGAATAATTAAAATTCAACGAGAATAGTTGATATTTATTCCGATAGATGGCGCAAGCCATCAGCAACTTTCAGTTGCACGATAAGAAGAAGCCTTTTTCTTAATTTATGCACCTTATCCCAGTACAATATTACATTTGTACTATTTTTTCATATATATATATATATATATATAACATAAAGTTGCTGTAAGAAGATATTCACTATTATATATTATTATATTATAATTCATTATTATATTAATTATATATAGAGAGAGTATTCTATTTACTTATATTTATGCGTTCATTTTCCAATTTTATTTATCACTATAAAAAAAATTATGGACAATTTACTCTGATAGCTACAGAGGAGCAGCTCAGTTTCTTCAAGAAAAAATAATCACAATAATTATAAGGCAATAACGCGTTATCTATACACAAGATGATTTGTCGTTTTTATGCAAAATTATGCAACAATATATAAATATGTAAATGATTTAAAGTAAGAAATATGTTCAAGGGGTTTATCTTTATTGAAAATTACCATTTTTCATTAAAAAATAAACTAGAGGTAGAACGTACCTATAATGACATATTTAACACTATAGTTAATGAGGAAAAAATATATGTGGTAATGTAGTAGTAGTTTATGCTGTTCGATGAATGCAGTGTGGCATGTTGGCTAGAAGCAGTCGTGGTTGTTGAGCGATGGGTGGTAAGGACACACAGGAGACAGGATCCAGAGGCAAAACCCGTGAAGAAATAGATCGGGGAGGAAAGATAGAAGGTCCCAGAACAACCCCTAGAACAACTGGCGTCGAGGCCACCTCGGTGAGAACTGAACTTTGATCATGACGTCTAGCCGCTTATAACCCGCTTTAAGTAAGATAAGTCTCCTAGGGGAGATAATGAAGTCGTGATACTTGTTTACCAAGGGGTTGTTTGTTAACCTCGCTATCTTCCCTCTTTCCTTGTACTCTCACACAGGCCATTTTATTTTATATATTTCCAAATATTATGACAGATATCCCCCCTTTCAAAGAAGAATTTGTGCAGGAAATTCTTTGAGGGTGGGAAATAATTTGGCTATGTACAAATTAATTTTATGTGTAGGTTAATATGGTACAGAGTGTAGGTATGGACAATCATAGCTAGGTACAATATGGATACGTGAATGAGGAGGTGAAGAGAATGGAAAGGTGGAAAGTAAGAGAGCTGTAAAGTAAGTGGTTCAACATTCTAAAATGAACAAAGGAAGCCATTAGAAAGAGGCTGGAGCAAATAGTCATCTCTGCAGCATTCGTCAACAAAACGTATTGAGACATTTTACAGAGATACTTTAGAATGAAGGAGATTGATTAGGCAGACAACTTATGTGCGGTTCTCTTGATGACACTAAAATTAATAAATTTAACAAATAATGGACATGCACGTACGTGAAAAAGACCTTCGGGGTCGAGTGAGAAAAAAAGTGGAACTTTGCGGTCAATTGACAAAAAATAAGACCTCTGAGGTCGAATGGTTGAAAAAAAAAAGCCTTGACTTTCAGAACCTAAGTTTCAATGTAGGAATAGATTCACTGCAGAAAGACTGAGAGGTTCAGCGAAAATTTGGTCATTGGTTCATAAAAACATAAGTTGATGTACGAAAAATTAAAGAACAAGAGTTTTTTTTTTTTTCAAGAGCGATGGTGTAAGATAAGAAAAATTTTCGAGAGAACATGTTATTGAGAATAAAATAAGGCATTGTAAGCTTGAAAGCTTGTAGCATATTATGGTTTTAAAATTGATATGAGATAAGTTATTTAGAGCATGAACTGTGCTAAAAGTGGACTAACATGGATGTGATATATATAACAAGCAAAAATGTAAACGGATGAAATCACAATAAAGTTAAACACTCACTGTTGATGGGCTTCTGTTGGACTTCGAAGCTGGGTTGTGTTGAAGACTTGGTTCATGTTGGAAAGTCCCGATGGGGAATGTGGTTGCCGTACATGGCGTGTAGACGAGGCCGCGGGACGTAGGCGGCTTGATCCGCTCGTGGTGGCGTAGACTGGCAGGGGACGGCGTTGTTGGAAGAAATTATTCCAGTGGGGTTTTCGATTACTCTACTACAGTCGGAATGCTCGCAGTCACCAAAGCTCTCGTAGCACTTCTCCTCACTGAGACTGGGGCTGTCTCGCTTGTCCGGCGTGCTAGAGTCACTAAGGGCTGTGTCCTCTAACAGTTGGCGGTTGTCATGTTGAGGGTTCTTGGACATCTCATCTTCCACAATCAGCTCATGTGGATCAGGGGTAGTGGGATCTTGGGGAGTCTGTGCAATTTGTACTTGGGAAGTCTGTTCATTTGGGACTTGGAAAGTCTGTTCAATTGGGACTTGGGAAGTCTGTGCAATTGGGACTTGGGAAGTCTGTACAATTTGTACTTGGGAAGTCTGTTCAATTGGGACTTGGGAAGGTGCGACGTGATAAATTTGGGACGTGACTATTGGTTTTGTGATAGCTTGCTTGATGGGATGGATTTGCGCATCCCGGAGAGAAGACCTCTGTTCAGGAGTCTGTACCTGGTGAAGGAGAGTATTGTCGGCGGCGAATGGTTGTTTACGACATTGTTTGCAATGATTCTGGCCACAGTAACGGCAAGGATATGGTGGGGTCTTGTCCACGGTGGTGGAAGGTGCTCTGCCCTGGCGCGGTGATCGTTGTTGGGCAGCTTTAGTGCTGGTGTTATCCCCTTCGTAGGTCAGCTGTTGGGGTAAACACAACCATTCTTCTGGTCCCGAGGGTTGTGCCATCTTTAAAAGGTTGCCATAGTTACGTGGCACACCGTTGGATAGTGCTTGCACGATGGCACTCTTAGGGAGGTTGATCGCCAATCCTATTCGGACCTTGTTCTTGTAGTAGGTCTCGATCTCGGCCATCGACGTGCATTTAAGTTCATAGAACTCTTGGAGGGTGAAGCTAGGGCGTCGGGGATAGACGGCGCAGAGTGACTTTTTGACCTCTTCATAAGTCTTATTGAGTAGCGCTAAGTCTTGTGCAATTTTGCGAGGTTCGCCTCTGAGTGATGATAGAGCCTTTCGAGCTTGGCGTGCTGGCTCTAAGTTGTGGAAGTTCGGCTGAGACTCAAGTTGTGAGAAGAAGTGTGCGGCAGGTTCATCTCCGTCGTAGGTGATTGTTTCTTCAGACTCACGGTTTAAAAGTTGGTCGAGACAGAGGGTGAGAGTTCGAAGGGAAGCGGCTACAGTAGAGTCGGTCGTTGGTTCTTGTGGAACTTGGTTGTGGGTTTGTTCGATCATCGTGGTATTGCTTCTTGTTTTCTTCATACTCTGGTATATGAGGGATTTGTTTCCCGGTCAGGTCTTATCCTGTCGACTTTTCATTGTGGCAATATAGTGGTAAATGTGGTGAGGAGAGAAAAAATCACACGACGAGTTGTTAGAGGCAATAATCCAGGCAGCCAGCCGAGAGAGAAAGTGGTGGCGACTGACCGTTATCTACTGAACGACTGTTTTTTCCCTGTGTACACAAGCCGGGCAAACAAAAGATTAGTCGCCAGGTGTTTACGCCCCCCTCAGGAATGTGGCCAAAAAAATGGTCGTAAGTTAGTTTCTAAAGTTTCTCGCTTTAGCTGTCCATTTCTCTCTCGTTGGCTGTTGGTTTGTTTTATTAATCCTGGAAGAGCATATATTATGACATATATATGTTATATTAAAATATTATTTTATTTAAAATTATATTTAATAGATTCAAATACTCTGTTAAATCCTCCGCCAGAGGTCACGCTTCACCTATAAAAACTCATTGTTGTTGTTTCCCGATGGCCGCCTCAAACCTTTTGTACATTATGTAAATAAGTTTTTCATTTTTTGATTCTTGATTCTTTCTGTACATGAAGCCAGGCATTACTTTTATCAAAATATGTTTTATGTATATATTCCTTAGCTCAATTAAAGAAATCTCTGATCAAAACTTTTTTTATAATTATACTTCCAAGATTTTAACCACGACTGCATTACCATAGCATAATCCACAAGATAATAAAAAATCAGCAGAAAATATTTGTATTTATAACATATTAATTAAAAAGCATATTTTGGATCTAAAATAAAACAAAACATTCTATTCAATACAAAATTCCAATATTTATAAATATAATATATATATATTGAAAATAGAGCAATCCAAAACTAAATCTTAATTAAAAAGGCATATATTGGATCAAAATAACATTTATTTTCACCAATAAATTCGATATTAATATATAAAACTATCATTCAATTAAGTATTAAATTTATTAACAATTTTATAATAAGTAAAAATTAATAAGGACAGCGTTTTCTCACTTCTATATATATAGTTACAATTACCAAAAGTTTTGCAATAGGTTAACGGACTGTTTACTTTGAAGAATGTGGTTTCTCTAAGAATAGAAAAAAAAAACTTTCCCCATAAAAAGTAATGAGGGAATAGAAATCTGATAGCAAGGCTTTTATTATTTTCTCCTTTCTGTGGAACAAAAACCCATTAAAACAAGGTTATGGGGGTTAATACTATTATTTTAAGTACCCATTATGTGTTCATTATTTTGGTAATAATTCAGTATTACTTCCACAGATGAATATATACTATTTGTAGGAGGTTGTTTATAAAACATGGATACTGCTGATTCATTATGGAATGGTAGTTGTTTACTAGATATTACTCTATTCAGATATTTCAATTTTGATTATACAAAAATTGTTATTTATATAGTTGTTTCTCTGACTAGATATGGAAGGCTCAAAGAACCTTATAATGGATAAAATTTATTTTTAGAATTCCAAATATATTGTAGGTAGTGAATAATCACCCGATTTTTCATGAATAAATACACACTCATGAACAGAACTTGATGAAGTTGTACCTTTCAACATGTAAATCGAGATTCAGATAATAACTCTGAAGATATTTGATACACAGTGTCCTTTATTGAAGACACACGAGATAACCAATTTTAAACAAAACTTAAAAAGTTGTACCTTTTAACATATATATCGAGATTCAGACAATAATTCTGAAGATATTTGATACACAGTGACCTTTATTGAAGACACACGAGATAACCAAGTGTAAACAAAATTGCCTCCGACTCTTTGATCATTGCAGTAAGGGTAGAATAATTATTTTATTCCAAAGATAATCATACGCGTTGATAAAATAATTTATATATATTTTATAATTGTACCTGTCAAAGAGCTGTATCGCCCGAAGTTTGTATTATAGTGATATAAAAGAAACGCTTCTTTCAGAGAATTTGAATCTTTATTTATAAATTATTTTTAATAATATTAAACTTTACACATTTCTATCCAAATTTTATATTCACCCAATTTCTCACATCACACGGCCAGAAGTACTTACATAAAAGAGGTCTATCAGAAACACCAAATTGTTCCTGTGGAGAAACTGAACAAACTGCTCTTCACCTTATCTATGACTGTCCGAACTTTACAGAAGTGAGACATCGATTGTTCCCTGATCTAAATGATTTAACTCTCTTACATCGGCCACTTTGTCTATATACATTTTATGAACTCTGTAGAATAATATATACATGTAAATTTGTAAATATTTAATTCTAAGTTCTAATTTGTTTGGTTGTTTTGTTTGTTTCCTATGTAACAGACGCAAATATTCCAACATCGCGCCTGGTTGATCAATGAATTGAAATGAAATAAATAATACAAAACTTTGATAAGAATTAGGACATGCTAGAATTCTATATCCGTTTAGGGAACAAGAAAACGGTGGTTTCAAAGAAATGTGAAATAAATTAAAAATTGAAACAAATTGATCGAAAGAATGCAATTATATTTATACTTTACAATATATATATTATATTAATATTAATTTTTGATAAATCGATCGCCAGAGGTCACGCTTCCCCTATAAAAACTCATTGTTATTGTTTCCCGATGGCCGGCTCAAATCTTTATACATTATGTAAATAAGTTTTTCATTTTTTTTATTTTTACGCCTTAAGCCAGGCAGTACTTTTATCAAATTATGTTTTTTTATATATCCCATAAGTCCAATTAAATCCATTTATAATATTCAATATTTTTATTATACTTTCAAGATTTTAACCACGACTGCATTACCATAGCATAATCTCAACAATTCCAAAATCAAGCAGAAAAACTGATTTTTTATAATATATATTTTTAAAAAGGTAGAAATATTTTTTTCTCTATCTCTTATTAAGGAATACATTTTTTAAAAAATCAAATATTTTATTATTATAATCTTTCTAAATTTGATTTTCTTAAATATTAAAAAAAAATTACAATTCAAAAAAACTTAATTTTCAAATAAAATTTACACAACTTAAAATAATCATTGTAAATTGAAGGCGTTACAATGAATTCTAAAAGAATTTTCAAAGGATAACAGCAAAGAATTTGGAAAAAAATGTAAAAATTATTTAAATCTAAATGGTCGTGGTTTCCATTCTGATCGCTTGGTTTCTTTAACCGGAGATTGCTTTTGGCGCTCGAATTCCAACGTCTGCTTTAGAAAATATAACCTATTATCAACTCGATTATTTTACAAAGTTGTGATTATATTTTCAAATTTATAGAATATTATTATTTAAAAAGAAATAGTACAAATGTGATATTGTACTGGGATAAAGTGAATAAATTATGAAAAAGACATCTCCTTATCGTGTAACTGGAAGTTGCTGATGGCTTGCGCCATCTATCGGAATGAATATCAACTATTGGCCAATTCTAGAATAATTAAAAATCAACGAAAATAGTTGATATTTAACCCGATAGATGGTGCAAGCCATCAGCAACTTTCAGTTGCACGATAAGGAGATGCCTTCTCTTCATAAATTACTATTTTTATCAGAGTATTTTTCAATTCAATCTATTAATTTTAAAATATACAATAGAACCTCCACGAGAGGACACTTACGCTAGAAAACACCTCTCCAAAAGGACAGTTTTCATTTGCAAAATTACCATTTTTACTATTTTTCAACTCTCCGTTAAGAGGACACCCTCTCTCTAAAGGACACTTTGGCTCTGTACAAGGTGTCCTTTACAGGGAGGTTCTACTGTAACAATTCTCTAGTAAAAGGACACCGCTCCCTGAAGAACACTATTGTTTTTAAATTAGGTGTCCTTTACAGGTAGGTTCTACTGTAACAACTCTCCGGTAAGAGGACACCTCTCTCTAAAGGACACTTTGGCTCTAAAATTAGGTGTCCTTTACAGGTAGGTTCTACTGTAACAACTCTCTAGTAAGAGGACATCTCTCTCTAAAGGACACTTTGGCTCTGCAATTAGGTGTCTTTTACAGGGAGGTTCTACTGTAACAACTCTCCGGTAAGAGGACACTTCTCCCTAAAGGATACTTTGGCTCTGTAACAAGGTGTCCTTTACAGGGAGGTTTTACTGTAACAGCCCTCTGGTAAGAAGACAACTCTCCATAAAGGATACTTTGGCTCTGTAACAAGGTGTCCTTTATGTTTTTATGCTTGGTTTTAAGATTTATAACACATTTATAATTTATATATTTTATTCAATTAAGATTAAAATTACATAAGCATAACATTTAAATATATATATATCCTGCCTAATAATTCTCTTACTAACTATATAACATTAAGTGATCTATTTACAGTTTGTTTTGGTCACTGGTCCAATATTTTTATTTTCATAGACCAAATTATGAGATTAATTCACAGATGAAAAATATTCAAAACAAATGAACAACTATATACATCAATTTAATATTTATTTAAAACAAATGAACAACTATATACATCAATTCCCCCTTCTTAGGCTTGGCCCCCCTTATTTATTTATTTACTCTCCATATCTCTGCGGACATCTGCGCTCCCTCTGAGGATACCTGGGGGTTGTAACACTTTTCTCCTCCGAGATTGGAGTTGGCACACGTTCAGCATCATTCATATTAGTGGGATGTGATTTACCAGGCAACATTTTTTTAATGTAGTTTTGATGAACTTTTTTTTTACTGTCACCTTGTTTTATTAAATAAACATTCCTTCCTAGTATTTTAATTATATTTCCTGTATACCAAGAGGGATGCCCATTAGTAATCCACCTAAATTTCACAGTCTCATCCACTTTAAATTTACTGTTAACATATTGACCATTGACTTTGGAGCCTTTTACTTCTTCTTTTGACAACACAGAAAGTCTTGATCTGAACTTTCTTCCAAGAAACAGTTCCGCATGTGATGTCCCTTTCCTAATATTTACATCGGTCCTTATAAAGAACAAAGCCCTGGACAGAGCCAAATCTAGTTCCACCTGCTCATTTTCATATAATTGCTTTTTTAGCAATTTCTTTACCTTTCTTACAGAGACTTCTGCCTGTCCATTCGATTTGGGTGATATGGGGGAGATGTCACATGGGATATGCCATTCTTAGACAAAAAATCACCAAAGTCACTACTAAAGAAAGGAGGACCATTATCAGAAACCACTACTTGTGGAAATCCGTAGCGAGCAATACAATTTCTCATAAAATTTATACAAAAATATGCACTGGTAGATGGTACTTCAGAAACTTCAACCCATGAAGAAAATGAATCTACTGCTAGCAAAAACAGTTTGTTTTTGAAATTGAAATAGTCCATGTGAACCCTCCTCCATGGTCCTGCATATTTAGGCCAACTCTCAGTCCTTTGAGGAGGCAAACTTTCATTAGAAAGACAAGTTCTGCAATTTTTTGTAATTATTTCTATTGAAGAGTCCATGCCGGGCCACCAAATAGATGAACGTGCCATCATTTTCATTTTATTAGTTCCTGCATGGCTCTCATGTAATAATTGAAGTACCCTTTCATGTAGACTTTTTGGGATAACCATTCTATTCTCCAGAAAAATACATTTTTGGAGAATGGTAAAGTCATCAATCCTTTTTAAATAAGGAATGAGATCATCATTGGGACTTGAGGGTAACTCCCCTGTCTCAATAATTTTATACAATTTGAATAAAGTCCTGTCTAATTGTGTTTCATGAGCCACAAGAACATGGTCAATGATGGAAGTATTTAAGAGTAAAATTTCACCACTCCCATCATTATATTCCAAATTACTCTCTTGAAACTCTGGAAATCTAGAAAGGAAATCTGGAATAATATTATCCTTTTCTTTTTTATACTTAATTTCAAAACTAAAATTTGAAAGAGTTAGAGCCCATCTATGAAGTCTATTTGCAATGAGTGGAGGCAAATTTTTTTTATCTCCAAAAATAGTTATTAAGGGCTTGTGATCAATATAAATGGTGAATTTCCTACCAAAAAGGTAATTTTTTAATTTATTTACTGCAAAAACAATTGCAAGTCCTTCTCTTTCAACTTGAGAATATTTTCTTTCATGAACATTTAAAGTTCTGGAAATGAAGCAGACAGGCCTTTCCTCCCCATCCTTCAAATGTGAAAGGGTTGCTCCTATTCCCACCTGACTTGCATCACAAGAGAGAATCAAAGGCAAATTTAGGGAATAATGCGATAAACATGTGGTCTCATCTAATGCATTTTTACAGGAATTGAAGGATTTATCTGTCCCAGCATTCCAAGACCATTTCACATTCATTTTTAATAGGTTGTATAAAGGATATGCTAAATCTGAAAGATTTGGCAAAAATTTACTATAAAATGACAAAAATCCAAGGAAGCTTTTTAATTCAGTTATATTCTTAGGAACTGGACAATTCTTTATGCAAGCTAGCTTGTCTTTCAAGGGGTATATACCAAATTCATTAATTTTATGTCCAAGATATTCAATCTAATTTTTAACAAACAAGCACTTATTTTTGTTTATTGTAAAATTATTTTCTTTAAGAATATTAAGTGTTCTCTTAAGAATATCTAAATGGCTTTCCAAATCCTCTGATGCAATAAGAATATCATCAAAATAAATGTAAACATCATTGATTCCCGAGAAGAAGGATTCCATTGTCTTCTGAAATATTTCAGAAGCAGTCTTTATACCAAAGGTCAAACGATTATATTTATATAAACCTTTGTGAGTGGAGACAACCAAATACTTTTTTGAAATATCATCCATCTCAATTTGATGGTAAGCCTTTGACAAATCTAATTTAGTAAATAATTTCTTTCCTTGAAAATTACTCAAGACTGAATCTATGTTAGGAATAGGATATTTGACATCCTCTAAGTAAGGATTTAAACTCTTTTTAAAATCAGCGCAAAGTCTAATTTGGCCATTTGGTTTTGCAACACAAACAAGTGGTGAAGCACAATCACTTTTATCTATTGGAGACAAAATATTCAAATCAACCAATTTATCAATTTCATTTTCTACAAGTTGTTTTAAGGCAAAAGGAACTTGTCTGAATTTGTAAAATTTTGGGATAGAGTCAGCCTTCACATCAAGATGGCATTTGATGCCTTTAATAGGGCCTGATTTGTATTCAAAAATGTATCCATAATCATTTATAAGTGAATCTACATTAAAAGATTCCAATTTGTGTAAATAATTAAAAGAAATATTGAAAAAACTAAGGAAATCTCTTCCCAAAAGAATTTAGAACAATTTAAATCAGTTATTAGTATTTCAATGATCCTAGAAACATTTCTTAATTTTATATTAAATTTAGCCTTGCCCAAATAGGTATTTTAGAACCACTATAGCCTGTTAATATTGTATTACATTTGTTTAACACTATATTTTTGAAATATTTAACGTAAACACTTTTAGTTAAAGTTGTAATGGCTGCTCCAGTATCAATCTCGGCCAAAAGTTCAATATCATTTACATATACAGTTTCAGTCAAAGGAGGATGTAAATTTATATTATTCAATGACAAACTATTTTGAGATTCCGAAGAATTATTATCATTAGGGTGCTTTTTAAATTTATTAAAAGTATTTTTAGAATTTCTGGGCAATTTACGGGCAGAACTGTCTTTTTTATAACATATTGTAGAAATATGACCTACTCTACCACAAACTCTACAATTAGCTGATTTAAAAAAAACAATTATAATGTAGATGGTTAGTCTTACCACAGTGTTTGCAGGTATTATTAATGGCATGAAGATGCTGTGGGGACTGATGGGCATTTTCGGATCCTTTGATGTTATGTAGGTCATTATCCGCTGATTCCGCAGACAGAGCTATGTCTAATGCACCATCAAAAGTTAATTTTTCTTCCTGTAGGAGTTTCTTTTGTGTAGATGTATCAATGATGCCCGCAACAAATCTGTCTCGTAGGGATTCTTGCAAAAAATCTCCAAAATTACACCTTTGAGCCTGTTCTTTTAGGCGTATCATATATTTAGAAATTGTTTCGCCTGATTTTTGATCCATTTTCTGAATATGAATCTTTCATATATTATATTAGTTTTAGGATTAAAATGTTTCAATAAGATCATACATAATTTATCAAAGGGAACTTGATCAACTTCCTCCGGAAAAACTAAATTTCGCAAGATACCAAAATATTTAGGGCCGATGCTTGAAATAAGAAATGGCGTCTTAAAATCTTCCTTTGTTTTAGAAATTAGCATAAATTGCTTCAAGCGATATATATAATTTTCAACATTTTCTAAATTCTCGTCAAATTTTTCAAACATACCTGAAGACATATTTAAAGTATAATTTCTTTTCACAAATCAATTTCTTTTTTCTTTACAAAATTCGCTTTTCCTCGTCGCCAGTTGTTTTAATGCTTGGTTTTAAGATTTATAACACATTTATAATTTATATATTTTATTCAATTAAGATTAAAATTACATAAGCATAACATTTAAATATATATATCCTGCCTAACAATTCTCTATACTAACTATATAACATTAAGTGATCTATTTACAGTTTGTTTTGGTCATCGGTCCAATATTTTATTTTCATAGACCAAATTATGAGATTAATTCACAGATGAAAAATATGCAAAACAACTAAACAAATATATACATCATTTAATATTTATTTAAAACAAATGAACAACTATATACATCAATTTAATATTTATTTAAAACAAATGAACAACTATATACATCACTTTACAGGGAGGTTCTACTGTAACAGCTCTCTGTTAAGAAGACACTTCTCCCTAAAGGACACTTTGGCTCCGTAACAAGGTGTCCTTTACAGGGAGGTTTTACTGTAACAGCTCTGGTAAGAGGACACCTCTCCTAAAGGACACTTTGGCTCTGTAACAAGGTGTCCTTTACAGGGAGGTTCTACTGTAACAGCTCTCTGGTAAGAAGACAGCTCTCCCTAAAGGACACTTTGGCTCTGTAACAAGGTGTCCTTTACAGGGAGGTTTTACTGTAACAGCTCTCTTGTAAGAAGACACCTCTCCCTAAAGGATACTTTGGCTCTGTAACAAGGTGTCCTTTACAGGGAGGTTCTACTGTAACAGCTCTAGTAAGAGGAACCTCTCCTAAAGGACACTTTGGCTCTGTAACAAGGTGTCCTTTACAGGGAGGTTTACTGTAACAGCTCTGGTAAGAGGACACCTCTCCTAAAATACACTTTGGCTCTGTAACAAGGTGTCCTTTACAGGGAGGTTCTACTGTAACAACTCTCTAGTAAGAGGACATCTCTCTCTAAAGGACACTTTGGCTCTGCAATTAGGTGTTGTCCTTTACAGGAAGGTTCTACTGTAACAACTCTCTAGTAAGAGGACATCTCTCTCTAAAGGACACTTTGGCTCTGAAATTAGGTGTCCTTTACAGGGAGGTTCTACTGTAACAACTCTCTAGTAAGAGGACATCTCTCTCTAAAGGACACTTTGGCTCTGCAATTAGGTGTTGTCCTTTACAGGGAGGTTCTACTGTAACAACTCTCTAGTAAGAGGACATCTCTCTCTAAAGGACACTTTGGCTCTGCAATTAGGTGTTGTCCTTTACAGGGAGGTTTTACTGTAACAGCTCTGGTAAGAGGACACCTCTCCTAAAAGACACTTTGGCTCTGTAACAAGGTGTCCTTTACAGGGAGGTTCTACTGTAACAACTCTCTAGTAAGAGGACACCTCTCTCTAAAGGACACTTTGGTTCTGTAACAAGGTGTCCTTTACAGGGAGGTTCTACTGTAACAGCTCTAGTAAGAGAAACCTCTCCTAAAGGACACTTTGGCTCTGTAACAAGGTGTCCTTTACAGGGAGGTTCTACTGTAACAGCTCTGGTAAGAGGACACCTCTCCTAAAATACACTTTGGCTCTGTAACAAGGTGTCCTTTACAGGGAGGTTCTACTGTAACAACTCTCTAGTAAGAGGACATCTCTCTCTAAAGGACACTTTGGCTCTGCAATTAGGTGTTGTCCTTTACAGGGAGGTTCTACTGTAACAACTCTCTAGTAAGAGGACATCTCTCTCTAAAGGACACTTTGGCTCTGCAATTAGGTGTTGTCCTTTACAGGGAGGTTCTACTGTAACAACTCTCTAGTAAGAGGACATCTCTCTCTAAAGGACACTTGGCTCTGCAATTAGGTGTTGTCCTTTACAGGGAGGTTTTACTGTAACAACTCTCTAGTAAGAGGACATCTCTCTCTAAAGGACACTTTGGCTCTGCAATTAGGTGTTGTCCTTTACAGGGAGGTTCTACTGTAACAACTCTCTAGTAAGAGGACATCTCTCTCTAAAGGACACTTTGGCTCTGCAATTAGGTGTTGTCCTTTACAGGGAGGTTCTACTGTAACAACTCTCTAGTAAGAGGACATCTCTCTCTAAAGGACACTTTGGCTCTGCAATTAGGTGTTGTCCTTTACAGGGAGGTTCTACTGTAACAACTCTCTAGTAAGAGGACATCTCTCTCTAAAGGACACTTTGGCTCTGCAATTAGGTGTTGTCCTTTACAGGGAGGTTCTACTGTAACAACTCTCTAGTAAGAGGACATCTCTCTCTAAAGGACACTTTGGCTCTGCAATTAGGTGTTGTCCTTTACAGGGAGGTTTTACTGTAACAGCTCTGGTAAGAAGACATCTCTCCTAAAAGACACTTTGGCTCTGTAACAAGGTGTCCTTTACAGGGAGGTTCTACTGTAACAACTCTCTAGTAAGAGGACACCTCTCTCTAAAGGACACTTTGGTTCTGTAACAAGGTGTCCTTTACAGGGAGGTTCTACTGTAACAGCTCTAGTAAGAGGAACCTCTCCTAAAGGACACTTTGGCTCTGTAACAAGGTGTCCTTTACAGGGAGGTTCTACTGTAACAGCTCTGGTAAGAGGACACCTCTCCTAAAATACACTTTGGCTCTGTAACAAGGTGTCCTTTACAGGGAGGTTCTACTGTAACAACTCTCTAGTAAGAGGACATCTCTCTCTAAAGGACACTTTGGCTCTGCAATTAGGTGTTGTCCTTTACAGGGAGGTTCTACTGTAACAACTCTCTAGTAAGAGGACATCTCTCTCTAAAGGACACCTTGGCTCTGCAATTAGGTGTTGTCCTTTACAGGGAGGTTCTACTGTAACAACTCTCTAGTAAGAGGACATCTCTCTCTAAAGGACACTTTGGCTCTGCAATTAGGTGTTGTCCTTTACAGGGAGGTTTTACTGTAACAGCTCTGGTAAGAGGACACCTCTCCTAAAAGACACTTTGGCTCTGTAACAAGGTGTCCTTTACAGGGAGGTTCTACTGTAACAACTCTCTAGTAAGAGGACACCTCTCTCTAAAGGACACTTTGGTTCTGTAACAAGGTGTCCTTTGCAGGGAGGTTCTACTGTAACAGCTCTCTGGTAAGAGGACACCTCTCCTAAAGGACACTTTGGCTCTGTAACAAGGTGTCCTTTACAGGGAGGTTCTACTGTAACAACTCTCTAGTAAGAGGACATCTCTCTCTAAAGGACACTTTGGCTCTGTAACAAGGTGTCCTTTACAGGGAGGTTGTTCTACTGTATATTCACACACTAATCAACATATATTTATTGCCATTTTTATTTAAAAATTATATTTTGGTAGATTTATTATTTATATTTAGATGGCGCGCCTTGAATAAATAATTTTATGACTGAGATATAATACATATGTTTCCTATATTTTTTCCATTTCTCTCTCGCTCTATATGTTTATGATTATCTTTACCCTTTTGAGTTTTTTTAATTTATTATAATGAAAATAACCGCATCTGTTTTTACCTAAAAGTATTGAAACGATGCAGCAGAGAAGTAGCAGGGAAGAAGTGGGAACGCCAAGAGAAGAAGGGCCCCTTCTCGGAAGTGTTGATTGACAAATTCCAGAGGGGGGGGGGGGTGGCAGACCAAGAGGGAGTCCGGCTGGCGTCGCCGAGGGGAAGGGATCAGCCAAGCCCAGCTGGTGCCGCAGTGGAAGGAAGCTGGCCGGCCTGCCGAGGATTTGTGTGTGCCGAGAAGACATGGCAGTCTGGGGAGAGAAGTCTGTCTGAGAAGTGGGCTCCGAACGTGTGGCCGTATGGACTGACCGGGAAGGCGGTAGCGGAGAAGGATCCCTCTAGTGGCGGGCATTGAAGGCAAGTCAATCTTCTACTGTATAGTTACTTATCTACTCTTTAAATCTCTTATAATAAATATACCGCACTAAGCTGTATCCTAAAGAATCCACATTGTTCTCTTAGAACCTTGAACGCAAACATCGACGGCTGAGAAGCGTCGTAACATTTGGTGTCAGAAGTGGGATACAGCTTAGTTAATTTTAATTGAAGATTTTATTTTGCGCTAATTCAAAACGAAAAATGGAAAAACTGACCGACCTCGAAATTGAAAAATTCACAAAATTGCTCAGACTAATAAGCCAGAAAGTAGATGAGCTCGGAGAAAACTTGGAATCTCGATTGAGCCGACTCGAGCATAATCGGAATGTCAAACGTTCTGCCACACCCATGTCTTGCGAAGTTAAGTTCAATGTACTACCGCCAGAAAATCCTGATGGCTTTTCAAAAACAATCACAGCAACCAATAGCCCACGTATTCAATGTCTGAGGGGACAAAAGACGATCCCAGGTGATGAAGATCCCGACAAGACCATCATAACAAAGATCATCACGTCAGGAGACGTTGTAAGTGAACTGTCAGAATCTACGCTAGAAGATTCTCCCGTGATCCAGAAGTCCGAAGAGTGTCGACAGCAGGAAATGATCCAGACTGGTTGTGTAGCGGAGGAGGATGAGCTGATCGCCTCCGACAACGGCTGTGGCACGAGTGTTTTGTATAAAATCAAGCGGACGGAAGGAGAATGCCCTCAAGGTGATATACAGAGCGAAAATTCAACCCCTGGGATTATTTCTGAAATACTCCATGAGAACAGCAACGATTTTGGCGAGCTGCAGTGCGACAGCGTGGCTGACTTCAGCGACAGTGTCAGACTGTCAGGGACTACAGCGGCAATCCAACTGGACGGGACGGAGCTGGATGCTCCGTGGAAGTGCGACAAGGCTAGATGGTCGAAGCACCCTGAAGTTGGAGCCGGCAACCCGACTGAACGGGATAGAGCATTGGACGCTCTGTGGAAGTCCGACGACAATGTCTGTGACGCGGAAGTCGCGCGCAATGTGTCAGCACCGTCGTCTGCAATGCAAGCTGAAAAGATGTGCCAAGAATGTGTACCATTCATCTTCGTTCCTTCGCCCGACAAGGTGCAGATAAAGCAGCCACCGCCTAGGAAAAGTTCTAACGACCTTGAGACTGCCACGGGATCCGACACCTCCAGAAGGTTTAAGAAATTCACAGCCCTGTGCGTGGTCGGCACTGAGGAGCCCAGGTTTGAAGGGTTAGGAAAGAGAGAGCCTCTAGAGCAAGAGAATGGGAAACCTAAAGAAGAAAAGGGAGGCCACGAAATGGACAGTGTGGATCAGGTGGACGAATCCACTGTAAAGATCGGCGATCTACAGCCCCGTCGTGGAAGGAAGCGGCGAAAGCGCAACACAAACGATCACAACCCTTTGTACATTGTGGCTACAGAGTGTTCTCAAGGAGAATTCAAAATATCAGATGGGAGCATCGTAGGCAGTGAAATATGGCCGCCATCTTGTGGAGAACCACCGCCCTGTGCTAGACAGCGAGACCAATCAATGGCGTCGGCACTGGTTGAGAGTGGAAAGAAAGCCCGAGTTGAGATGTGGTTCTGCAAACAAGGGTTGGTGTTAACCCTGCCGCTACGCTTCCGGGAGGCGGACAACCCTCATGTGGCCAGAGACGTCAGGGAGATCAAAGGGCCGCCGATCAGCGCCTCTGGTGAAATCAGCCTTTTCGGGACGAAAAGGATTGAGAAGGGGGCAATGAAACGATGCAGCAGAGAAGTAGCAGGGAAGAAGTGGGAACGCCAAGAGAAGAAGGGCCCCTTCTCGGAAGTGTTGATTGACAAATTCCAGAGGGGGGGGGGGTGGCAGACCAAGAGGGAGTCCGGCTGGCGTCGCCGAGGGGAAGGGATCAGCCAAGCCCAGCTGGTGCCGCAGTGGAAGGAAGCTGGCCGGCCTGCCGAGGATTTGTGTGTGCCGAGAAGACATGGCAGTCTGGGGAGAGAAGTCTGTCTGAGAAGTGGGCTCCGAACGTGTGGCCGAATGGACTGACCGGGAAGGCGGTAGCGGAGAAGGATCCCTCTAGTGGCGGGCATTGAAGGCAAGTCAATCTTCTACTGTATAGTTACTTATCTACTCTTTAAATCTCTTATAATAAATATACCGCACTAAGCTGTATCCTAAAGAATCCACATTGTTCTCTTAGAACCTTGAACGCAAACATCGACGGCTGAGAAGCGTCGTAACAGTATTTTAGAGTCTCACCTATTTTTCAATTAAATTATAATATAAGGCAAATATATAAAAACTTTTAATCAAACAAATAAGTGTTGAGTTAATTTATACCCCCCCCACCCTACAATAAATCAAAAAAGAATGATATAAATTTAAAAGTAACTGATGATACGCATAACGTAAATTTTTATTATTGCTACTGTACGAGTATTTTAAACTATCCCGGAAAGTAGAAAATTAAAATAGTACCATTGGAAGGTGGGCTACCTAGACCGAAGTCTGTACGTCTGAAATTAGAATAGCAATCACAAATTTCATTTTCTGTTATCCTCCATATTCTAAAAAAATAACAAAGGTCGCCTCTCCCGTCAAAATTGACGTTAAAGCTAGACGCCATCTATTGACCGTCGCTGCAAACTAGTGGCCTCGTGTCAGTAACAAAGTCACAACACCAGCTTTTGAAAACTGAGAAGCGTCCACCTAGAGACCATGGTTTCGGGCTAATAGCCCTCGTCAGACTAAGGCGGACTTTATTCCAAAGATCCACAAGGGATTTGGCGTCTATTTTGACTGAAGAGGCTACCTTTGTCTTTTTAGATCAATATCCTACCGGCAAAATTCCCATTCATATTCTCAGTCAGCAATTGGTCTTTCTGAAATGCATAGGACTTGAAACTAAGGTCCTTATGGCTATGTCTGAAAATTGTCATAAGGCCAATGTCCATTCCATTTGCTATGGCCTTCATTTTCTTCTCGGGATTTCAATTAATCTTCAACTTGACATTTTTGGACAAATTCTTCACCTCTTAAACTTCACAATCGACGCGAATGCTTTTTCTTCGCAGCCATTCCCTCTTTGTTACTGTCTGCCTCATCAAACTTCTTCTTGACACGATAAATAATGGTTTTGGGCAACTTAAGATAGTACACTATCTCTTTGGGGCTTTTTCTGGTGCACAGTGCAACGATGATAATGCTATATTTTCGTATTCTCAATTATTGTTCATCACTACACTGTACACCTATGTACTGTTACATTTTACATGGCTACGGAATGAAAAAATAAAATCATTTTTTTTTTAAATCTAAAGTAATATTCCTCTTATGGCCTGTCAAATTTATTTCCAATTTGCCTGATACAACCTGTTTACATTTTGCATAATTTATTAATTTTGTTTCAGAATATTTTCATTATTTATTAATTTCCCATCTCAGAGAAGATTATTTTTTTAATAAATAATTTAAAAAACAAGTATATATTGTTTTGAAGATTAAAATAAAGATTCTATTCATGATAAAAATAAATTAGAATATTCATTTTAAATATATGTTTAATAAATATATATATATATATTATAATAAATATGATTAAAATTTAAACAATATTAATTAAAAATTAATATTTTTCATATTAAAAATTATTAATTAAATATAAATAAATAATATAAAAGTATAACAAAGCTAAAGTTTTGCGGAGGAGCCTCTTTATTATACATTTGCTAGCTTTCGAACCTTTCGGTTCTTCCACAGGCGTGGCTAGTATGACTACACTAACAGGGTATAAGCGCGCTTGAGCCATTATATACAATACATAAATTTACATGCGGAGTGATCATATCACTCCGCATGTAAATTTATGTATTGTATATAATGGCTCAAGCGCGCTTATACCCTGTTAGTGTAGTCATACTAGCCACGCCTGTGGAAGAACCGAAAGGTTCGAAAGCTAGCAAATGTATAATAAAGAGGCTCCTCCGCAAAACCTTAGCTTTGTTATACTTTTATACTAATTTATACGGAGTTTACTTGTAGAATAAATAAATAATCACAAAATTATATCTTAGAATATCTTGTGAAACTAAATTCATTTTTATTATATATAATTAAATAAATTTATTTGCACAAACGTATTTACCTATTTCTAAAGGTTCAGCGGTATTAAAGGGAAAAATTCACAAACAATATGAGTTGATCTTCTGAAATAAAATCCAGCTTTTGTCTTCTGTTATTGGAATCCTTTAGTTGGCCGTTTTTATAGGCTCTTCACAAAGACATCTTTTGTAAACCAGCAACTTAATTAAATGCTTTAGCAAGCGCTTTGTTTTCTTGGAAATAATTACTTTTAGTTTTCTCTATCCTATATTTATTTCTCATTTTGATATATATTCTATTAATCGAATAATATGATACATATTTTTATTTTTATTTAATAAAATATATATGCTAATATATAAGAGGCAATAAAATAAACCCCGAAACTAGATATGGAACAACTTAGCACGAATATTTCTTATTTTCCAAATATAACAAATATTATACTGTCCTCATTGCAATGAGATTATATTGAAAGGGCTTGGCTCATCGGTGTAGGGAAGTATTTATTCCACTAGCTCTAAAATATCTCTATCAAATTCGTATTCAAAGTTTTATCAATTTGATGATAGATTGATATATATATATATATGGTATATATATGATATATATATGGTAATATATGGTATATATGGTATATATGGTATATATATGATATATATGGTAATTTAAACCAACAACCCTATATTGTATATAACTTATAACAAGATTTTAATGTTGTATAATAGAAACACATCTGTAAATGATTATACGCATTATTGACATGTGTCATTACATCATCATATGTATTGTACTTTGTACAAACTGAGGACAAATAAATAAAACTCTGTAATAGGTTAAGAGTTGAGCTAAAGAGATGGAAGTCACAAAACAACAAGGTCTAAAGATAGATTGGAAGCTGTCAGGACGGCGCCAGTAGAATGTCACCAGACGACCCCCTGTCACATCTGGGGCAAAACCCCCTTTCTCAGAAAAGGTACATAAAGCCCCGTTCTAGCTAAAAATACAGTTAGTTCACCATCTGCGTGAGCCCTCGTCGGTCGTACCCCTGGTCCATCTCATCCATCATGTAGACCAGTAAGAAACTTCTATATCCCCATCTTTCGCTCCTAGCTCAACTTTTATCTGTTCACGGAACTTTCTTAGTGCAACTGTGTCTTCGTTTTTTGTGTGGACATTCCCAAGCTTTCCACTCTGCCTCGACTACGACTGCCTGTACTTTGTTAGAACTGATAAAAGGCTTCCAAGGTGCAGAGAGGTACTGGAAAACTCCCCATCCTGACTGTTCCTCTCGGTCAACACAGTATAGCGAGAGTCAACACTTCATTATATATATATATTGGTCCCAGAGGCTTCCTGAGAAATCAAGAAATGGGTATTTAATATAACTTAAAATATATAACTTATTTTCTTCTCACTTTCTCTCTCTATAGCTTCTGAATATAGTTTATTTCTATGTCATGTTCAATTTATTTAGAGAAAAATGCCTATTCGTTTTAATAGAATAATTCACCTTTCATATTGTTTCTCAGAATTTCCAACAATTCGGTTGGTTTCATAACTCTTGTCTTGTAGTGTATATTAAAATATTAACAACAAGCCTCTAATTAGATACCTATGCCCTACACAGGATTCTCCCAGGTACATAATTGCCTAGAAAGGATGAGTTAGTTATTTATATGTACATTCATATATATATAAATATATATAAATTATTTATTTAAAAATATATTATTCTAGAATTCAAACTACTTTGTAATGTCGACCACCAGATTTCGCGACTTTCCCTATATAAACCCATTGTTGTTGTTTCCTGTTGGCCGGCTCTTTATGTAGATATGTAAATATGTAATATTTAATTTTCTTTATTCTACTCGCCCTAAGTCAGGTATTACTATTTCCCTTAATTCTGTTATTTATATATTCCATAAGTTCAATTAAAGCTAATTCTGATCTAAACTATTTTTATTATCACGACTGTAATATCATATAATACATATATACTTCATAACACCCAAGATAGTAGACATTGCTGTGATAGAGATGTATGGAGACATCTGAGACTCTTATTGGACACGACAACAACAATACAGTATACACACCCAAGATAGAGGACATTGCGACTGCTGTGATAGAGATGTATGGAGACATTTGAGGCTCTTCATTGGACACGACAACAACAACAACAATACAGTATACACACCCAAGATAGAGGACATTGCGACTGCTGTGATAGAGATGTATGAAGACATCTGAGACTCTTCATTGGACACGACAACAACAACAACAACAATACAGTATACACACCCAAGATAGAGAACATTGCTACTGCTGTGATAGAGATGCATGGGGACATTTGAGGCTCTTCATTGGACACGACAACAACAATACAGTATACACACCCAAGATAGAGAACATTTCTGTCATAGAGATGTATGGGGTCATCTGAGGCTCTTGATTGGACACGACAACAATACAGTATACACACCCAAGATAGAGAACATTGCTACTGCTATGATAGAGATGTATGGAGACATCTGAGACTTTTCAGTGGACACGACAACAACAACATACTCCATAACAATATCATAAAATACTCATGTATCCACAAAATATTCAGCAGGTAATTATTCGATGAGAATTCTATAGAAAATTTTATAACATATATATAAACACCAAAATGTATTTAACACGGGGGAAATCCATAAATAATCAAATCCAAGTGGAAATTTCCCCGAGGCACATATTGCAAACCAATTTAGCTAAAACTTTTCTAACTCCTTTTGATGGCCCATTTTATCAAACCTATCATAAAAATATTGTCGAATAAAGGAAACTTTCCTTTTTTTGAAACAATATTAAGAATATTAGAATATGTTTTATGTTATGCATTATATACGTAAATTTTATTATAGAAAGGTAGGCAAAACTATCCTTTGAATATTAAAATATATTTTTTTATAGAGAAACAATTTTGTTAAATAAGGATATTATCTAAATATAATTTCTATAATTATTATCTCACCCAAAATATATGTTTAATATAATTAAATATATTGTCACGTTTGTGAATTTGTATAATTAATTATATATTTTTTTCAATGAATTTTGTATATAAATATAAAATGTCATTTTTTGTTATCATCATCACATGCAATGTAATTTTTTAAAAACAAACGATAATAAATAACGACAACAATATGATTTGCATCTTCATTATTATAAAACAACAACAAATGAAATTAAAAATGTAAAAATATATTTTAACATTTAACACAAAAACGTTACAATATATATATTTATATATATAATTTATAAATATTATCGCCAAATTAAATTCTTTCAGAATATATATCCATTAAATATATATAAAATAAAAGGATTTAAAAGCACGA
>CP092883.1:66260570-66280556 GCA_030710605.1 Cordylochernes scorpioides
GAAATTCCATGGGTGTGACATATTTTATGATTTAGTTGGAGATTTCTTCCGCCATGATACATCATAAGCAATATCAATATTACTGTAAAATGTAGATTTATTTACTTTATTCACTCTCTCTAATACGAGAAATGATTTGTATTTATATATTACAAAAAAGGCATTATACACCACAGATCTTTTAAGGTATCTTATGTTTTTTTTATTATTATTAAATATATGTATAAGAGAGATTGTAACTGATTTATTTACAATGGGAATATTTACAATGAATTTTGATTGAGGGAGACTCCACCATCTTGATAGGGTCCTCCTCCAGACCAGGAGAGGGTCCTGTTGCACCCCACGTAACTCCAGGGTCAGGAAGTGTCTATATATACGCGCCTTTTCAGACGCGAGGATAGCCAGAAGGTCGTACTCCAGGCCATGCTCGAAGATCCAGCCTTTATCACAATGTCCATATAAGATTATATATGATTAAATATAAAATTGATATTTAATAAGAATAAATATAGATAAAGGTGAAATATCAAAATTCGAAACTATTATAGAAACGTATGATTATTTTCAAAAATAAACAATTTCTACTGTCCTTATGGCAATGGAAAAAATAATGGGAGTGCCTGGCTCATCAGTGGTGAACCCTCTCAGCGGTTACGCCAGTTAAATCTACCATACCGCTGTTATATTGCATTTTTGAAACTTCCTCTTATAGTGATACTGATGCTATACTCTTTGAATGGGTATTTTAGAGGAACTATGGACATAAGCTTCTAGGTAAAATATAAAATAGATAAATATACATATAAATAACACATACAGTCTACAATAATGGGGCCCACCGCGGGAAAGACTCCGCCACCAGTAAACAGAACAGTTCGATGCTTCTGTGTCAAGCGGCAATGCCGCACACATTAAGGTACGTAAGGCGGAAGCTCTTGTTCGCTCCTAGTCTTTGCTCTGATGTCAGAGAGCCGTTTGTAAAGGTCTGACTTGAAGCTTCCAAGTCTCTTTATGAGTCGTTCGTTGAGTAGGTAGAGAGAGAGATTGAGATTAAAACTGATTCATTACAATGTACATAACATTATATATGGTTGAATGCAGAATAAATATGAATAAATAAGATTATATAATGATAAATATATGAATAAATAGATATAAATATATAAAATAATTGATAAATATACGTATATATAAAATATATACAAGGTCATCATTGGTGGGGACCGCCGCGGGAAAGACTCCGCCACCGATGGACTGCGAGAGTTCTTTCCCACAGGGTGGGCAGGTCGATGTTATGGCTGGAGAGAGAGATATTAAGATTGAAACTGATTTATTACAATGTACATATAAGATTATATAAGGTTAAATACAGAATAAATATAAATAAATAAGATTATATAATGATAAATATAGGAATAAATAGATATAAATAGATAAAATAATTGATAAATATCCATATATATATAAATATATACAGTCTTCATTGGTGGGGCCCCCCGCGCGAAAGAGAGAAAGATTGCCACGTTAAAGAGGGACGTCCTGTGCAGTGGAGGGGCTAGCATAGGGAACCCCTAACGGTCTTGCTGTAAATAAAAAGATTAAAGATATTTATAATGAATTAAACATGAAGTGTTGAAGAGAATTACTGAAGATATCATATGTGGATCACATGACTGATGAAGAAGTGAGGAGTAAGATAAATCTGTTAGAATGGCGCCGAGAAAACATCAATACAGGAATCTGAAGGAATCAATATACCAGTGGGTAGGCATGTGGGTAAATCGATGGCTCCCCTATCAGCTCTTGGATGGTTCAGCTTAAAGATAATTAGGAATGTCAATAACGAATTAGAATACTGAGTGACCATTATCACAATTTCACTTGTATTACTAATATTGTATATAAACTTGTTTCATAGAAGGAATTAAGCAAGTAATGATTGATACTGTTAATTATAACGAATGAAGACATTAAAACGCGAATGTTTCTTTAAACAAATAAATCAAACTTCTTCTGTCTTTACTGTGAAGAAAACATATTGCTTTTTACTGTTAATTATGATGATATAATTATATAGTATAATTTGTAATAACAATGCTGATGTAAATGGACTTAGAGTTACGCAGACGTATAAAAATAATTAAATTGTGAATATATTTATTTATTGGGTTTTGACTAGAGACTAGAGAAGATATATTCTGTCGAGAGATATGTAAATCAGTTTTGTTTAATTTTTGGATTGAATTTGTTTTGTTAAATTGCTTTTATTTAAATATTTTTGAAGAAAGAAAATAAACTTCTTTTTTTTTTTTATAAATTCTGATAATATTTATAGCTAGTGGGATACATCTTCAAGAAAATTAACAAATGCAATGCAAAGACAATATTTTGGGGTTTCATTAGCAACTTTTAATAATTATATCTAAATTAATGCATTCTGAATTTGAAAGCCTTTAGAGAAATAAATATAGGTAAATTATGTGAAATATATTGTATGAAAAAATGTCTATATTTATTATTATTAGATAACAAAAAGGCATATATTAGATTTAATAAAAGATTTATTTGCCAATATATAGGTATAGGATAGACTTTCTCCTTTAATATTTTAAGATATTTAACTTATTCTGATTTTAACTGTTATAATAATATTTGCTTGCACAATTTCCCTCACCTACTTTGTATTTTAAAAATGATTTCAACTGTGATATTATAACACTATGTGGCGCTGAGTTTGTGTATACAAAGGTGTAATGCCTTGATAAAGGTTTGGCGTTAAGCCAACCGAAATATTGGCAAATAAATATTTTATTAAATCCAATATATACCTTTTTATTATCTAATGAAATAAATATGGTTTGCTCTATTTTCAAAATATATTATTATATTTGAAAAAAACTAGTTATTCATCATTTACGGTAAAAAGGTGTTGTATAGACAATAATACTTCTTTAGAGAGAGCGCAGTATGTATTTGGATAATACAGATTTTTTAATAAATCACATTTTTTTCTGTTATCCCTTATATTAACATCAAAACTAAACGAAGAAACAACTAATATAGAATCCTTATTTTTCATGAAAACATGTTAAACAATTACTTTAGAAAAAATAAATAGGATTTTAAAATTCCTACACAAAAAAGAAAATGATTACTCTATTAATGAAAAGGCATTATGTAAAAAGCATCTCCTTGAACGTGCAACTTAAAGTTTCTGATGGCTTGCGCCATCTTTTGGAATAAATATCAACTATTCGTTAATTTTTATTTATTCCAGAATCGGCCAAAATCCATTCTTGATTAATAAAAAAAGGTTATACGTACGCGTTTCGGGCTGTTAGCTTCCATCTATATTTTAAACTTTTTTTCGATTTAATTCGTTAAATCAACAGAAAATCTTAACAGGTTTTTTTCAGAATTTTTTACCATTCATACAGAAATATAGGGCTAGTTTTTCAATAGATATAAATTTTAATAACACATATTGTCATTTGTATCTCCTCCAGGGTGATGAAAGGTTTCTCAAATAAATAGATTTACTATCACACTCAAACTGAGCCAAGTGTTCTTGGCACCTTCCGAAACACACAATAATTCGGAAGCCTTATACCTTTTAAATCTTCTGAACAGTAACAAAGAGGATACAATAAAACTTGACATGATTTTAAAATTTTTTCCTTCTATTAAATATTTTTACTTTCGTCTTTCTTTCTCTATGAACGGATTAACTGTTTAAAAGACTTATTTTTAGATTTTTAAAGCTCTCTCTCTTAGTTTGTGTGATTTTTTTATATAAGACGAAGGTTCATGAAGATGTTTATCTATAGAGGTATCATACCTAAAAATTACGTGTTTTAATTATTTAATTATTTTATTTAAAATTTTATTTTTTCAAAAAATCTAAATTTGAAAAACATCATTAGAAAAAGATATATTCATGTATTACACGCGCACACAAAATAATAAAATTTAAATTAAAAAATCATTACCTTTTTAGATTACTTTATTACTTAAAAAATTTGATTGAAGAATAACTGGTTCATTACCTTAGTTGTGTTTTGGTGTATGACGGGTAAAAGCCGATTTATAATATTGGTTCTGTTAAATCTTGCCGTTATACAATTTAAATATTTATTGATACATTCAGACTAATCACCTCAAATAAATTCCTTATACTCATTTTTAAAAAATCTTTTACTCTTCATTTTTGCTTTTTATATTAAATAAGAGTGAGCATGTTTCTCTGTTAAATATATATTTGTGTACATTTCTCTTTTCAAATTATTTCAAACGCTTTTAATTATTACCCTTAATGTAATATGTACGAAGTGCAATTCTCAACCTACAACCCCAAAACACATTATTAACTGTATTGACTCATCCATTGATGAGCTCTACTCTTCCTCGGCAGCCACCATCAACAAGCTTTACAAGCTTGATACCCTAATATGATTGAGTGGAGATAAGAAAGAAGAATAAGACATCATTGACTGTATTGACTCTTCTATTGATGAGCTCTACTCTTCCCCAGCAGACATCATCAAAAGTCTCAAACTTTACAGGCTTGATACCTTAATATGATTGAGTGGAGATAAGAAAGAAGAAGAAGACCCTTAATGTCAATGTTACATGTTTTCTTTATATATATCTTAAAAGATGAAGCTCTCCCTTCAATAAATCATCAGAACGATGCATCGTACACATTACTCCAGTAAAAATAATTATTAGTGATGATGTGAAGAAAGAAAAACACAACACCAGTTTCAAAAATTTCAGACAAAAAGTTAATTTGTATATAATGGTTTCGGTCTTTGGATCATTAGTGCATGGACGGCTTTTATTTCATAGCACCCTACGCATAAAACATATTGGCAAAATATTATCCGGGATTGGTTGTATAAATCTTTAAATTTTCATAATTTTAGGATTTGAATAGCCTTTACACAGAAGTACACCTATCCCCCGATTAACACAGTAGATACGTTCCTGAGAAAAACGTGTAAATCGAAAAAAAAGTCTTATTTTAAATCTTTCAAACCAGCCATGACTTGCCAAAAAAATTGGCTTCTTTTCAGTTGAAGAAGAAGATGTGGCAATTGCTCTACAATTTTTTCGTATAGTATTTCGTTAGTATAGTGCGATAAAAACAAAAAAAAAACTTTTTTGGAAAACCGTGTAAAAGCGAAAACGTGTAAAACAAGTACCGTGTAAATCGGGGGATAGGTGTATTATTTAATTGTAAATCAATTGATTTAAATATCCTGATTATTAATTAAACAATAAAAAAATCTCGAAATGAGTTTCTTTTTATTTTTAAAATCGTCTCAAGCTTTAAGGCATTTCTTCTCTTCTTCAAGAGGTGTTTTATTCATTGTCAAGTTCTCCTGTAGAAGGGCATGGATGCCTGAAAGCTTGAGACAATTTTAAAATAAAAAGAAATTCATATCTTCTGAAAACCTTTAAAATTGTTTAATTGTATATTTAAATACACCTATCCCCCGATTTACACGGTAGATACGTTCCTGAGAAAAACGTGTAAATCGAGGGATAGGTGTATATTAAACTGTCAAATCTGAATAGGTGTTCGCCCCCTCATGAATCAGAGCCTCCCAATATTCTTTTCAACATAGGTAGTAAAGAGTAGAATATCGCATTTTAGTATACTGCGATAAAAACAAAAAAAAAAACACTTATTTGGAAAACCGTGTAAAAGCGAAAACGTGTAAAACAAGTACCGTGTAAATCGGGGGATAGGTGTATCTAAAATTATTCATGATTACTTCTATAGAATGGTGTCAAGGCTGTTGGTGGTGGATCTCAATAATTATTCTCTTTCTAAAATATAAATCTTCTTTATAGAAGGTACAAGGAACATAAATTACTAAATATATCTAAGTAAACATTACTGATAATATCTCTCTAACTACACATCTCTATTAATTCTTACCTATATATTCCTGACACCACAGAAGTCACAGATTATTACAATCATAGAATAATATTTAACAATAACATCTCTCTAACTACACACATCTCTATTAACTCTTACCTATATATATATATATATCTTATATAAAGAAAAGAGAGATTTTCTGTTGTATTTTGATTGTTATTTATATAGAATTATTAGCTGCTGCTTGATTTTGGTATACATGAAAATTAGCACAAAGCAATAGCGCGCCATCTATACATATAAAATTAGAAGATTTAAAAGCGCGAATGTCTCTTTTATACATAAAACGAACTTCTACTGTCCTTACTGCGATGAAAAAATATATTGGGAGGGCTTGGCTCATCAGTGGTGAACCCTCCCAGCGGTTCAAGTAAACTATGGACATAAGCTTATAGGACAGTAGAATTATATTCAACTTGAAACCCATTTCTAAGATTCCATCCTTCAGTGTAGCATATAAAAGCAGAATGATCCAATACAATATTAGAGCTCTGAGAAGCGGTCTGGTGGATTAAATTGGCGAAACCGCTGGGAGGGTTCACCACTGATGAGCCAAGCCCTCCCAATATATGTTTTCATCGCAGTAAGGACAGTAGAAGTTCGTTTTATGCATAAAAGAGACATTCGCGCTTTTAAATCTTCTAATTTTATATACATGAAAATGTTACGATATTTTTTGCAGTCGTGGGTATAATAAAATAGTTTTGATCAGATATTGCTTTATTTGAGCTATGGAATATATGAAAAACATAATTTGGTAAAGGTACTGCCTGGCTTAAGGCGTAAGAATAAAAAATAGAAACTTATTTACATAATGTACAAAAGATTTGAGCCGGCCATCGGGGAAGAACAACAACAAGTTTTTATAGGGGAAGCACGACCTCTGGCGGTTAATTTAACAAAGTATTTGGATCTATGGAATATAATTTTAAATATATATATATTCCTGACACCACAGTATTTAAGTCACAGATTATTACAATCAGAGAATAAAAATATTATTTGACAATAACATCCAACAAAGGACTGATATTAAGAAATTTCTACAAGAAACCTGGGCCGGAAAATGTATTTCCCCCCTCCTCCTTACCCCTTAAATAATATAAAAAAGAGATTATAAAACATTTCCCGAAAATTATTTAATATTTAATATCTTATAGTACCACCAAAAGTGATAATAATAAAGGAAGTTAACGAATTCTAAGTATATTATTATTCTTTTTTTGCCTCAGTAACCGTCCGGATAATTTGCCCCATGTCAAATATTTGCTCAACACTGGGAGTGCACATTAATATATAGCTACTTGGGTGGGTATCTCTCCTATTTTATATATTACCTAGAGCAGTTTGTTTCTATGGGGTTAGTGGTGTAGTGGTGCAAACCATTGCTTTCAACAGAAACCACCCGGGTTCGAATCCCGCACTAAGTCACTTTTTTTCTGAAAAAAAAAATCTTCATTTGACCCTGTTTCTTATAAAATTTCAAATCCTACTATTGAGTTCTGTTAAATATATTAATATGCGATTTTAAATGTTTCTTTTTGAACAGTATTATTTTGTTCTGCATTTTCTAAAATATTTTTTCTTCCTCTTCATTATTATTTGTTCTATATGCAAAGCTTTATTTTTTTAGAATTAAATAAACATATTCAAGTTTATTATATTTTTGTGTGCTTTTAAAGTTAAAATACAACAAGTACAATTTACCAAATGGTGCTCTGTGATATGAGTAAGTGGAAAAGTCGAACTACTTTTCAAATGTGTAGATATGTGGTAAATTTAGAGTAAAAACTGACGCTAACTATTCACCATTTACTTATTATCAAATCAGACGCGATATCCCCATAAGGGATGCTTGCGTCAAGAAACAACACTAAACTTAGATACTATATGTTTTATCCCAGAAGGTTGGGAGGTAACCAAGAGTGAGATGTCGTTTCACTGAGGCAAAATGGACCCCAGTTATGTCGTTTATTAACATAAATTGACTGACCGCTGGTAGCTAAAAACTGTCGCTATTTATATACAAAATTCTATGAAAACCATTATGCAAAAGAGGATATTTGCATATCCATTATTCAATATGCAAATACACTACACTATATTACACAAACAATTGAATAATTACAACTATTCACCATGAATATCATGGCCTGTATGTATACAGCATGTAAATTGATTTAAATCGCCTGGATATAAATTAAAAAATGCTAAAGGTCTCGGTAGATTATTTTATCTTTATTAACGTATTATAGAGCTTACGGGCATTTCTACCCTTCTACAGGGGTATATAAAAACTTATAAACGCCGTTAAGATCCTAAGTGTAGTTGTATGTATTATGTATTGACAACAGAGTATTGTTGTCATTGACTTGTTGTGTAGTTATTTATCATCATCATACGTGTGCATATAAGCGAGACCAAACTATCATCATATGTCACCTACTTGCCTCTCCTAGATCCTACATGCCATTGAGGATATAACAGTATCCTTAACTGATTTATGTGTTTATATTGTCACAGTAATGAAGGTGACGTTTGGGTAGAATAAAATAATAATTTATTAGATGACTTTAAATATTTAATTAGTTTGAGGGATAAAAAGAAATAAACTAAGTTAAATGAATAAAAAAATAATGGTAAATTAAGGAAGTAATGTCAGAGACCCAAACGGCTGGCGATCGGCTATACCCCTCAAGATGGCGACTAATGTTTACAAATTTCCCGCCTAGCGCGCCCGCCATCTATCGGAGCTTAGGTACATAACACTTGCCGAGCTGACAGCGCGCGCAACCTATCGGGGCTTAGGTACATAACAATTGCCAAGCTGCCGATGTATTATTTACAGTTACAAGCTATGTACATTTTTGGTTATGACATTATGACAATATGTTTTATGTACTCCGGTAGAAGGGGAGAAATGCCTGAAAGCTCGAGATTACGTTAATAAAGATAAAATCATCTCCAGAAAACTGTAGCATTGTTTAATTAATGTATACAACGTGTACTAGAGATAAATATATATATAATATGGTATTTTTAGCCTGGAATGTCATATTGAACCACGTTGTTGTTATAGTAAATCGATATTCTTCCATATTGTAAGTTTTTATTGAAGATCGTTTTTAATTATCTTTCAGAGGAACTTTTCGAAAAGATATTTACCGATGCTTTGTTTTGTGCATCCGGCCATGAAATAAATTTCTATCTGTATCTGTTCAAATCTTAAATAGAGTATTTATTTTAGTTTATATACACTTGATAGTTTTCGACAAACAATACGGTCTTTATCAATGTACATATTTTGATAAAGAAAACCGAACGGACTGGTCAAAATATAAATAAAATATTAGTTGTAAAAATATATTATAAACATCTTGTATTAGGGGTATTCTTCTATGAATTGGAATATAATTGTCAATATATAGTGAGAGATAGATGTAAATATTTTCGAAAAGAAATTGATCCATGAAGAAAAGGTCGATCTCCCCGTCAAAACAGACGCTATATTTTGGCCGTCAACGTGAACCAGCGGACTCAGGAGGGTAACAAAGCCACAACACCAGCTTTGACAAACTGAGAAGCGTTCATCTAGAGACCAAGAATTCAGATTAATGGTCCTCGTTAGCCCATGGCGGTCCTTATTCCATGAGATCCACAAGGGATATAATTAAATATTCACAATTTTCCAAAGAGGTTTTTTACCTGGCAAAGTGGCTGGGCCATATCTATGGTCAAACTATAAATGGAAATTTTACCGAAAACAAATTGTTCTAAAAAGCAAAAAGGTCGCCTCTCTCGTTTAAAATAGACGTCAAAACCAGACGGTCACCGACCTGATTATAAAATTATAAAAGTCGCTTCTTAATTTACTCTGATTATTTTGCCACCTATTTTTTGGTATTAAGGTCTTTAACAATATAAAGAAAATAATTATAATTCAAAAAACATTTTTCTAATAAATTAATATATATAATTCTTCTCTCTTTTATATTGAAAAAATAGATTTTCTATATATATATAGGCCACGTAGAAAATTAGGAAAGACAAAATTCAGAATGACGCAGCAATTTATTTAAGGCAAAAACAAAATCCACATTTATAAGATAAAATCTAAGGAATGAGGGAATTTTCCAGAGTAGCGCAAAATATAATTACCAATAAATTAATAATCTATAAATAAATATAATAAATAATTTAATTTGAAAGGCATATATATTGGATAAAAATATCATTTATTTTACCAATATTTCAGTTGGCTGAACGCCAACCTTTATCAAGGTGTTATAACATATTAATATGTTAACATGTTATAATACCTTGAAAAAGGTTGGTTTCAGCCCCAACTGAAATATTAGTAAAATAAATAAAAATAATTTCCAATATATGCCTTTTTAATAAAATATTTATTTATGAATTGTTCGATTTTCAAAAAATAAATACTTCGCTACAAAATATATTTAAGAGATATATATTAAAAATATCAAATATAATAACAATAGCAATAATTGTTATCAAATATATTAGGTGTGATTAGAGAAGGGGTGTTGGACATGAGTAATCATTACTATATCATTGTGACACACATCTAGCTATTAATTACGTCCTAACTATATAACAAGCCAGGAGATGATGGAAATAATACTTCGTCTGCGTTTTAATTAAGAACCTCTCCTAAAAAAAAAATTCAATTAATGGCAGACGAATTTATTTACTGCTCTTCAAGTTTATAAATTTAATTAATTCGGTTAGAACCTAACTATTTGTGTTAAATAATTTATTTTTTTAAGTTATATACTTTGTTATTATATATTTTTTGAAAATAAAGATACTTGGGCCAGTAAATCTTTTTATTAACTCGATGTTTCGACAAAAATCTTTTGTCCTTGTAAGAGCAAACAAAAATTAAAACATTTGGCAAGGCGTTAAAAATCATTTTAAGCTTATATGTAATTATATAATTTCAATATACAATTTTTTTATATTGTAATTCGGTAAAATCTTTTACAGTGCTTTTAATTTGTTGGGTGAAAAAAATATACATATATTCTGGAAAGAAAGAAGGCTGATAATTACGAATATCATTTATTACTTAAAAGGTATTTCAAAACAATAAGGAAGGATAATAGATTAAAGCAATTACACTAGATACCATTATATATACACTAGTAGCTCACAGCTATCAGCGGTCGGGCTTATCTGAGACCCTAACTAAAATAACAAAGTTACGACATATATATATAGCATATGTATATATAATAAGCATAGACAATAAGGGTCAAATGCAAATTATAACAAGAGTATAACATCGTAGAAATATTCTAGAATTTCCAATTTCAACATAATTTTCTAAATTTTTGGGTTTCGTAAATTTCTGTTTGAAGTAGTACCTCTTTCATGTTTTCAAAGAAAATTTTACTAAATTAATTGAAAGGTGATGCAACTATAACCTAAACATAAAGTAAATAAAGCTGTTAGAAACTCTCGTAATTTTATTTTTAAACACATTTTACTTTTTTTACTATTCTTGCCTAGAACTTATTGGATTTTATTCTTTTGACTTTTACCTTTTGATGAAACTTTCAGAGTTTTAATTAAAGCTTATGAATGCGTATGTTTTTTAAATTATTTTTATTTGAACAAAAGTGGTATTTATTTTATTATAACATTTTCTAAGTAAAACATTAAGTAAAATATTCTAGTATTGTAACATAATATTGTTTTGTAATGTACCATTGTTGTTGTTGTTGCTTTTTCCTCAAGTCGTTTAAACGATCTCCATTAGGTTCCATTGTCTCAGCTTTTCTATTATAGTCCTGGGGTTTTCCCAGAGGTCTTTTTTTGGAGGATTTTATACAATTATGTAACATTGTAACCCATTTGTATATTATAATGAATACATTTCTTTTTAAGGTATATATATTCTATAAAAAGGAAAATGAGAAGATTTCTGTTTGAATTTTGAATTAGATTGATATTTATATAGTTACTATCGGACGTACCCGTTTTCGCCCGATGTTTTACCCGAGTAAAGGTTTGTCTAGCGAACATTTGTTAAAACAATTCTCTAAAAACTTATATTAAAAAAGATATATTTTGATAATTTGAAACTCGTAAATTTGAATCTCTCGATAAAGTGAACATTTTTTCCCGGTCCCTGTGTTCCGTGTCATCCTGAATTTTGTCTTTCCTAATTTTCTACATTAGAAAATTGGAAGTTAAAGGAATAGTATCTTCGCCTTGGAATTGTATCATTATTCTTGTCTCAAATAAATTGCCGTGTCATCCTGAGATAATCTTACTTTTGATAAATAATATTTAAGATAACAAACTTAGTGATAAGAAAACTTGTTATCATCGTCACAATGGGGGCGCTGCTTGCGAGTTAAATCTACAAATCTGCAAATAACTCTAAGGATATTCAAGATATTCATGAAATTATTTTTCAAAAACCTTCCCGGTGATATACCAAATAATATCCCAATATTTCACGGCGATTGGATGTATGGTTTTTGAATCTATAGAGTACAGACAGACAGACAGACATTCAATTTTATATATATAGATTATCTGTTGCTTTATTTTGGTATCCATGAGTATTTTACGATATTGTTCTAATTGAACTTTTGGAATATATAAAACATAATTTGATAAAAGTATTGCTTGGCTTAAGGCGAGTAGAACAAAGAAAACAAAATATTATTTACATAATGTACAAAGATTTGAGCCGGCCAGCGGGAAACAACAACAACGAGTTTTTATATGCAAAGTGTGAACTCTGGCGGTCGATTTAACAGAATATTTGAATCTATGATATATAATTTTAAATAAAATATTTTAATATAACATATATATATATTGTCATAGATTAATTATTTTGAATAATCTGTTGCTTATCATCGTGAATATTTGAATTGTCATCCCCAAATATTTATAAATGTAAATTACCACTTGAAAATTCCATGAAGAGTGAATGTAAGAAAAAAAGAATATGCCACCGATTGTAATTAAATCGACGATCGGACCAACCGGCGAGAAACTATGCATAATCGAAGCCTCCTTAATAACGAAGATCCTAGACAAATGTGGAATCGAGTATAAACTTGAGGAAACGGTTCAATCAAAGAAGAGAATTCGCGGCTCCCAATCGGATGACTCAAGATCGCCAACTAGGAGCGAGCGTAATCTGAAGACGCCTAGAATGGACATCGACGAACAAAGTCCCGCCACTGGAGTTTCTCAACAAATGAACGCAGCTCACCCACCGCAAGACGATGCAGAAAATAACGACAACGATGGCCCATGGACCACAGTCACTAACGTGAAAAAACCGAGAATTCCTCCTGTTATTGCAGAAAATGTAGCAGATTGGAAGCTTCTTTGCCAAGAGCTAAAAGACCTGTGCATGGAACCATTCCAAGTCACGATTTCTGGCAAAAAGCACATAATTAAATCGAAAAAACATAGGCGACTTCAAAAAAATCAGGGAGTATGTACAGAAAAATAATGGAGGATATTCCTACAGACTACAGGAGGAAAAACCACTGAAAGTGGTATTGAAGGGGGTATCAACAGCCTTCAAAGAAGAAGACGTCGTAATTGAACTGGTCTCAATGGGCTTCACTGAGGTCATTGTCAAAAGACTCCATAGACAATCGACCAAAATACCGATGAATATAGTCCTAGTAGAGCTACCGAAAAATGAACAAAATAAACGAATCTACGGAATAACCGAAATACTTTACCAAAAAATAGTCGTGGAATCATTCAGGACTACAAAACGAGTGACCCAATGCTTTAACTGCCAGGGTTTTGGGCATGGCCAGCTAAACTGCTTTTTGAAGCCCAAATGCGTCAAGTGTGCTGAAGAACACCATTCGAAGGATTGTCCAAGAAAGTCGAAACAGCTCCCACCAAAGTGCGCTAACTGCGGAGAGGCGCACACAGCCAATTACCGCGGATGCCCAAATTTTCCGAAGCCACAACAACAGACAACTCCCAGACAAAACTCCCCTAACACCATACCTCAAGCAAGCTCCACTAAAACAGAAGAAGCAATTGTTGAAAAACAAAAGGCAAGTTACGCTGAAACTGCAAAAAAGAAAACTACTCATTCTGACACCAGGGAACTGTGCGAAAAGTTATTAGAAATTATCAAAACTTTCTTACAATGAAAGGCAAATTACCTTTAAAAATCGTTTTCTGGAATTGCAACGGAATCAAACTCAAAAAAGAAGAATTCCTACAGTTGGTGACCTCAGCTACCGAATCCGACGACCTGGACCCAATGGCTAGCTGACAGCCAAACACCCAACAACTGCCCTCCTGTAAGGTTCGGGGGCCACTCCAGCATTACAACTCGCCATGTGTAAATAATCTGGACAAGGTGACTCGTGAGCTGTGCTCGAATGTAACACCTGTAAATTGAGATGAAATAAAATAAAATAAAAAAAATTCCATTGACACATTTTGCAATATATAAGTTTAATTAATAAATTATTTTCAATTAAACTTTTGGAATACTTGTCTTCTCTACCGTGACAATATAATTTAAATATAAAAGAATCATTTAATTTTAAAATATAAACGACTCTGTGAATTCAGTCTTCAGATAGCTCCGCTTTGCGTTATATAAATTTATCGTTGTTGTTTTTTTTTTTGGCCGCACAAAACTATTTGTAAATATGTTATCAAGTTTTTTTTTTAATTTCATTTCTTTTTTACGTCACAAATCAGGTATTTCATCCTCAAATCATTGTATCAGCTGAATGCAAATGGTGATTCAAAATTATTTTATTTTGTTTTCTTCTAAAGGGTTTTCACGACTGCATGTTATTGCAATATACAATTGTATTTCTCTCACATAAATCATCAACTTAATTATAATATGTATACACAGTTAAACCTGTCTATAGCGCCCCCTTTTGTGACTCATCAAAATAGGGTGCTATAGAGAGGGGGCGCTATAGACAGGTCACTTTTTAATGTAAATCGCATCGTACTACGTATTAAAAATCGGGGGCTATAGAGAGGAAGGCGCTATTCGGGCGCTATAAACAAGTTTTACTGTATATATTTATATTTTAGATGTTTTATTTGGTTTTTAGCAATAATTCAACTTATCTGAGAAATTTATTTTTAGAAGTTATTTTTTATCTCTTTTCATATAAATAACTTGCACACTAATTCTTGTATATATTTCAAATTATATTTATTTTCTTTTTATGTTTAGTTTACCTCTAAGGTACAAATGTCCCTAGTAGGGAAATAGCACTCAAAGTCAAAATAAAATAAAAATATCTGAAGAAAACATTAGCTTTGAGCAACTAACCAACAACTCACGGATGCCCCAAACAATAATTCAATATCATCCCCCTGACTATATTAAATAAAAACTTCTTGATCCATCACAAAAAATTCTTTGATGCTTATTATAGTGATTTACTATATGATTTATTCGTTATCTTACTATCGTTATCTTAACTATCAGATATTTTATATTTTTCATCTCTATTGCATACATATATTGTTGCATCATGATTAATGTGCGTATTTTTAAAATTATTTATAATATTATCTATATATATATATTAAGAAAAAGGCTTCTTCTTATCGAGCAACTGGAAGTTGCTGATGGTTGCGCCATCTATCGGAATAAATATCAACTATTCTCGTTGATTTTTAATTATTCCAGAATTGGCCATCAGCAACTTCCAGTTGCTCGATAAGAAGAAGCCTTTTTCTTAATTTATGCACCTTATCCCAGTACAATATTACATTTGTACTATTTTTTCATATATATATATATGAATGTATGTGTGTGTGCGTGTGTGTGTGTGTCTGTCCTTTATGCCTGACCAAACCACTCATTGGAACGCTATGAAACTTTGGGAAGTTATTTAGTATAGTACTGGGAAGGTTTCTAGCAAATAAATTTTTTGAAATAACTTTTCGCTTCAAAATAATCTCAAGATAAATATTCTAATTTATCTGTTATAATTCAACAATCTGCTCTAAATATTATCATGATGATACGATGATTTTGTAATGTAGAAAATTAGTAAAGACAAAATTCAGGATGACACGGCAATTTATTTGAGACAAGGATAATGATACAATTCCAAGGCAAGATACTATTCCTTTAACTTCCAATTACCGAGGGAACCAATTAATATTGATTTTATTCAACTTATCGAGTATTTTTCAAGGGACCGGGAAAAAATGTTCACTTTATTGAGAGATTCGTTAGACAAACCTTTACTCGGGTAAAACCCGGGCGAAGCCGGGTACGTCCATACAAGAATAATGATACAATTCCAAGGCAAGATACTATTCCTTTAACTTCCAATTACCGAGGGAACCAATTAATATCGATTTTATTCAACTTATCGAGTATTTTTCAAGGGACCGGGAAAAAATGTTCACTTTATCGAGAGATTCGTTAGACAAACCTTTACTCGGGTAAAACCCGGGCGAAGCCGGCTACGTCCGCTAGTGTTTTATAATTATTAAAGAAAACCTTAAAATAAATTGATATTAAATTGAAAGGGTATAATATCAGTATAACAAGCTATTACCGAACAATAATATTAAAATAGTGTTATATATAATATATGAAATAAAAATGATATAAGAGAAGGAGTAAAGAAATTTGAAATGTGTGTGTGTGAAAGATTATATAGATTATATTTTTTAAAGTACGAGTATCAATGGTTCTGGCTTTTATTTTTTCTTATCTTGCTATCTTCAATTTCCCCCCGTGCTCAGCTCATATGACACGTAACTACCGAGGCTACAGCGTGAACTTGTTATAGTCCTACTTTGTTAAAAAATATACATATATACAGAACCTTTATGATACCTTAAAAAATATCATCTTTAACTAATTTCATTTTAACTTTCTTCATTTCTTCTATATCTCTTATACCATTTTCTTTAATATATTATATATATAACACTACTTCATTTCAATATAAATATATATAAGTCAGTGTATGAATGTATATACAGTTAAATCCGTCTATAGCGCCCGATTTTAAATACATAGTACGATGAGATTTACATTAAAAGTGACCTGTCTATAGCACCCTATTTTGGTGAGTCCCAAGAGGGGGCGCTATAGACAGGTTTTAACTGTGTGTGTATAGGTTTTTAACTTCAAATTAAAGTTTTTAATTTTCAAATTAAAGTATTTTTTTAAATTCAAATATATTTTTTTAAATTTAAATTGAAGATTTTTAATTTCAAATTAAAGTTTCTTAATGTAATATTGAATATCTATATATATATAAATTAATGTTTGTATATGTCCGGTATACAAATTCGCAGTAGTTCACTAATTCAAACCAAAATTTCCATACATAGGTAAAAAAAAATACGGGGAAGACGATAGGCTATTTTAAAAAATATATATAAAAATCAATTATTAAAACTATATATTCAAATTATTCTACTTAGCTCACGAACAGCGCCCTCTATCAAAGATTAGATTAAATTATGCTGATGCAAACCAATAGATAATGCTAATAACAAACAATTATAAAAAAATCTTATCTAAATATATATCACTCGGGTAGATATGCACACGGGTCAATCCCGGGGCGAAGCCCGGGTCACCCGTCTAGTTTTTAATATATTTAAAATTTGAATTATATATTTATTTATTTTTATAAAACAGATTATTACTAGAAATTATTATGTACTATAAAACATTTGTATTATGATACACTAAATACCCCACCTGCTTTAAACTTTGATATGATAAATAAAGAGATATTCTAGGTGTTACCTAAATATATAGTTGTCTTATTATTGACTGGTTTAACCTTGTAGGATGGTTGAGACACGTTCTGGAAAGATGCAAGACACGTCTGAGGAGAGAATCAAGACTGAAGAATCTGTCAAACCGCAGTCTGGTGCAACAATATGTTGTATATTATACTATGTTAGATAAGAATTATTTTCTGATTTGAATATAAGAGTAGTTCGCCAAACAATGTTATACAGACTTGCAAAATATCATAACAACATTCAGATCACTATTTGCTTTATTTGAGATGATGAAATAAATTTGGAATAAATACTGAGGGGTGAAGAATAAAAAATATAAAATTTATAACGTATTTACATATTTACAGAATGTTTTGCACCGGTCAAGAAGTACTTTTTTAAAGTTTTAAATCTCTCGAAATTATACCTTTCAGTTAAAATTTAGTATATACTTAGTGTTCAATATTTTGAGAAAAGGATTTTCATTTTATTATTAGAAAATGATGATAATTTTAAAACTACCCTTGATCTAATTTTCTTTCTTTTCAACACCCTTTTAGCTTTGTTGTTCGGAAAAAAATGTTCATTTTTTTTGTCTCAGCACTTCACTTTTTCCCACATTTCTTTATTAATTTTATAATTCTTATTTTCTATGGTACTTGTGGAAGCTGATGATTTTCCGGAATATTTTCTAGATAAAAATTAATAAATATTAAATATTCATCGAAGTAAGGACAGAAAGAAGTTTGATTTATTTGTAAAAGAATCATTCGTGTCTTAATGTCTTCATTCGTTATGTATAGATGGCGTGTTATGGCTTTGTATTAAAAAATAAATATTTTTCATTTAAATATAATTTTTAATTATTTTAATTTATAATTTATCATCTCTTTCTTAATTTATTAGAATTAGAATATTATCCGGATATCTATAATAAATGGAAATAATTTTTTATCACAATGACGGCAATTAATTGGTTGAAGATTTTGTTTTAAAAATCAGGATTTTTCAAAGAAATAGGCGAAAAAATTAAATATATAGAAGGCTAAAGTCTTTAATACATTTCAATTCCCATTTGGTGGTAGAACAAATTTGTATTAAAAAATATACATATATCAAAATAATGAATGCAAATAATGATAATCGATTATTGTTTATTTTTCCAGACAAATTTTAAAATTTGCAGGTGAATATAAATGTTTAAACAATTTTGAATTCTCAATTTTATTTATAGAGAACATATTTAAATGAAATGTTTTTATTTGAAATCTATAAAGTTTCTTTGTAATATTAAAAATACTCATGAACAAAATTTAAGGAAGTTGTACATTTTATCATGTATACCGGTATTCAGACAATAGCTCTGAAAGATACACTCATGGACAAAACTTAAGGAATTTGTACCTTTTATCATGTATATCGGGATTCAGACAATAACTCTGTAAGATACACTCATGGACAAAACTTAAGGAAGTTGTACCTTTTCCATGTATATCGAGATTTAGACAATACTCTGAAAGATACACTCATGAACAAAACTTAAGGAAGTTGTACCTTTTAGCATGTATATCGGTATTCAGGCAATAGCTCTGAAAGATACACTCAAGGACAAAACTTAAGGAAGTTGTACCTTTTATCATGTATATTGGGATTGAGACGATAACTCTGAAAGATACACTCATGGACAAAACTTAAGGAAGTTGTAACTTTTAGCATGTATATCGGATTCAGACAATAACTCTGAAAGATACACTCATGGACAAAACTTAAGGAAGTTGTACCTTTCAGCATGTATATCGAGATTCAGACAATAACTCTGAAAGATACACTCATGAACAAAACTTAAGGAAGTTGTACCTTTTAGCATGTATATCGGGATTCAGACATTAACTCTGAAATATTTTACAGTGACCTTTATTGAAGAGACACCTGAGATAACCAAGTGTGAACAGAATTACCTCTGTCTCGATAAAAAAAAAAATGACGACAGACAACATAAAAGACTCTACACTTTCTTAAGTTTTGTCCATGAGTGTATATATTTTTACATATACTCTAAAATTGGTTCCTCTTCTCTCAAAACAGGATTAAACCAGCGTATTTATTGATTTTTTTTCAAAGACACATACTTAAATCGAAGAATGACTCACGAGAACCTGTAAACCATTGTTCCAGAGACTCTATATAGCCTTCATAATTATAGAAATAAAAAGAGTAATTTTTAATTATAATTCCGGGATATATGCTATCAGAACATTGAT
>CP092883.1:66280656-66319374 GCA_030710605.1 Cordylochernes scorpioides
TAAATATATGTTCTGATACCTTTTACATGTATTTCACAAAATGGAATATATATCTTATATAAAGAAAAGAAAGAAAATAGATTTTCTGCTTGATTTTGGAATTGTTGTGATTATCTTGATTTTGGTTATCTTGAGAATTAAGCTATGGTGGTGCAGTCGTGGTTGAATAATAATCTTGAAAATATAAAGTCTTGATCAGAGATTTCTTTATTTGAGCTAAGGAATATATATGAAAAACATAATTTGATTAAAGTACTGCCTGGCTTAAGGCGAGTAGTATAAAGGAAAAAGAAAATATTATTTACATAATGTACAAAAGTTTTGAGCCTGCCATCGGGAAAAAACAACGAGTTTTTATATGCAAAGCGTGACCTCTGGCGGTCGATTTAACAGAGTATTTGAACCGATGAAATATAATTTTAAATAAAATAATACTTTAATAAAACATAATTTTAAATAAAATATTTTAATATAACATATATATAAGCAGAACTAGGATTTAAAGTAATCATTCCCCTGAATAGAATGACAGGAAATTACTGAGACATCGGGAGTTGAACTATTGGTTGATGATGTGACTGTGTTTTTTCTCTGAATAAATTATAATATTTATCTGTTTATCAGAATATTCGTGTCACCTGTGTTATTATACCTTTGATATAAATGGCAAATACGTAAACAATTATCTTTTCTCTCATTCATCCTCTCAATCCAATTATAACAATATCGCTGGTAGGGACACATTGAACGAAAAATAGCATCCTTATTTATTTCTGACGTTATTTATTCCATATTATTTGGAAAGAGAGAGAATATTAAAAGAAAATACTACTTAACATTACGTATTGAGTTGGCTGTATAGATTAAATTGATGAAACCGCTAAGAAGAGTTCCTCATTGATGAGCTGAACCAATCCAAATATTAAAACACAGTAAGGATAGTAGAGTTATATTTTATTGATAGAAATAAAATTTATTTTAAATATAATCTTTATAGTTATAATAATAAGCTATATAAGCTGCCTATATAGTAAAAAAAACATATATTTACCTGAAACTATACTGGATATATATATATTTGCTTATCCTTAGTACACGTGGTACAGGCCATAATAGTCATGGTGGGTAGAGGTAGGCGACTGCTTTTACTGTAAGTACACACATATCTACACATGTGGAAGTAGTTCGACCTTTGCGCTTACAAGTGAGTCAGAGCCCCGTTTGGTTACTTGCACTCGCTGGTGGGGTTGGACTTTCGCAACAATCAGGGGCCATTGGAACATTTTATTTCATTGAATCAGAAAAAAAAAGTTCCCAATGCGGGAATCGAACTCGGATCGTGTCGTTCGAAAACCAACGGTTTAGACCATCCTTCCACCAACCCCTCATACTAGATTTTAGTAAATTAAATTTATAAATTTAATTGCCATCTATCGTTGATATTTTACACAAATTAATTTACTGGCAATGCGTTTCTTTTAAATATTATCTCTAATTTGGCGAAACCGCTAAGAGGGTTCACTACTGATGAGCCAAGCTCTCCCATTCAATAACTCATATCATTGCAGTAAGGTCTGTATAGATAATATTTAAAAGAAACGCATTGCCAGTAAATTTATTTGTGTATAATATTGTACTAGATATTATATATTGATAGAAATTAAATATTTAAATAGGAATATATTAAAATATAAATTTCAAAGATATAAAAAGAAGATAATATTTTTGTGTATTCTTCATCCTTTTATATTCTTATCTTATTCACATGATAGAAAATTTTATAAACTTCTCTTGTTCTTAACAGGCTTCATTAGATATTGTCACAGATGTCTCTCAGTTCTTTTTCTACTCTCCTTCTCTCAAATATTTTATTTTATTGTTCAACACAATGACGCGTAACTGTCGAAGCATGAAGGAATGTTGTTATAGCCCTTAATATACATAATACAAACTTCTACTGCCCTTACTGCGATGAAAAAAATATATTGGGATCGCAGTAAAGACAGTAGAAGTTTGTATTATGTATAAAAGAAGCATTCGTGCTTTTAAATCCTTTCATTTTATATGTATAGATGGCGCGTTATTGCTTTGTGTTAATGTTGTTATAGGCCTTAATTATTTTCTTTAAAATATAAAATTTGTTGACCTTTTAAAATTTAATATTAATTTTTATGAAAATTCGAAACTATTATAGACGTGTATTTATTCTTTTGAAAATTAAACAATTTCCACTACACAAGGTAATAAGACCAAATCCAAATAAATAGTGTGTTACGTTTCGGTAACAGCTTTGTTACCATATTCAGAAAAAAGTACAGAATGAGAAATTTTACCAATATATATAGTTATCAATTTCCACTACCCTAATTTTCAAAAGAATCATACGCGTTTAAAATAGTTTCGAATTTTCATAACATATGGCGAGCTAATGTATCATATTATTTATTTTTCTTTATATATACGTATTTCCTCTATTTTTTATTTATTGTCCATAAATATGCATACAAATATGTCTTTTATATGGGTTATATGACCCCTTCTATTAATTTTTTTTAACCATATATATTTACACCAATACCTCGCTTTGCGTCGTTTCGTTTTGCGTTTTTTCGAATTTGCGTCGCTGTTTAATTTTTACTGATTTTCACTGTGCGTCGTTAGATTTTCAAAGTTGCGTTGTTTTGGATTCGAGTCTTTAATTTATTTTTTGAATTTTTTCCCTAAAATATGGCAAGACCTTTGTTTTCGATTGCGCCTTCAACCTTTTTCCGGTTTGCTTCTCAGCATAATTTTTGAATATTCTAAATCCTTTAAATACTTCACTTGATTTCATTATAAATGTGAATATAAATCTCGAAAAATCATCAATAAAGGTTGCAAAATAAAGGGCACCACCCAATGATTTTGTTCTCATTGGACGACAAATGTCGCTATGAACCAGTTCCAACGGTTCCCTTGTTTTCGTAAAGGATTCTTTTCGGAAAGGTAGCCTTGTTTGTTTACCCTTCAAACAAACTTCATAGTTAAAATCTATAAAATTAAAATTTGGCATGCCATGAACAATATTTTGCATTTTTAGCTTTTTGAGATCTTGCAAATTTAAATGGCCAAATCGACTGTGCCATTTTTCATAGTTTTTATCGCCCGCTATGCAAATCTCTTTTGTTAATAATGCCTTAGGACAATTGGTTTGGCTCAACATGTAGAGTCCTTTCTTTTCATATGCTTGTATGCAAATTTTTGTGCGCATGTTCACAATTTCAGCTTTTCTGTGCTTAAAATTAACGACATTAAATTTACTTGTGCACCTACTGATAGAAAATAGATTTCCATTTAATCTAGGAACAAACAGCACATCTTCTAAGGATAAGGTTACAGTTCCAGTATTGCTTTGACAATCCAATTTTACATTCCCCTTTCCTATAGCTTCAATGAATTGACCATCTGCCAGTGTAATTTTTACTGGTGCAGTGTCTTCAAAATGAGTGAATGAATTCCTTGTGCTACACATGTGGGCAGTTGCGCCACTATCCAAGCACCACTTGTTTGCATCAAGTTTGTTCAAACATTCGATTCCCAATGATGCAACCATTTCAGTTCTAGGACTCTTGAACTTTCTTTTTCTGCAATCAGCAGCTTTATGTCCCCTTTTCCCACAGAAGTGGCAGTTAAATGGGAATCCTTTCGCCTTTGGCTTCGATGTGCTCGAGAAAGGCTTTCTTTCTGAATTACCAAGGAATACCTTTTCTTCAGAATCGGTTGTAGCGTTTAATTCAGTTTGTCTGATTTCCTCCTCCAGCATTTTTACTTTTAAAGTTTCAAAGCTCGGCAACTTGTCCCTAGTTTCAATGGCAGTTCTAAAACTCTCATAACTCTCGGGAAGGCTACACAACAGAAGGATGGAAAGGAAGTCTTCTGGGACTTGTGCATCCATTTTACTCAACTTGTCAGCCAAACTGCTAAATTTGTTGAGATAATCCTGCATCCTTTCATTTGGTTTCATCTTCAATAATATTAACTGTTTCGTAAGAAACACTTTCGTTGCAGGTCCTTTTGGCTGATGCACTTCATTTAAAAGCTTCTATGCCTCTGCAGAAGTTTTACATCGCTTCACGTGTATTATTTCTGAAGGACTTAAACTTAGGACTATAGTTGCTAGCGCCTTCTGGTCCTTCTTCTCCCATTCAGAAGATTCTACTTCGGTTTCAGGTTTGATCCTTATGCTATTTGCATAATCCCAAAGTTCGGAATGAATTAGAATCATTTTCATTTGCATCTTCCATGTCTCGTAATTTTCAGAATTCAATTTTTCAATTTGGTAAAGACTTGACATTTTAAAAATATTCTTACCAGATGCAATTTTATTGGCGCATTCCTGGGCCCATAACCCTGATAAAATAAAGAGGACGATAGGCTATATCTGAAGGATATTTATTGGACTTAAACTTAAAGTCACTAATACAAGCAAACAACACAATAACAACTGGAAGAAATGCACGTACGCTATCTAACCAACAGCTATATATATATCTAGAGCAACACCACAGAGTAGCAAGTCACTGGTCCGATGATAATTATTTATATTCATAGAAATGCGAGATAATTGTCAATTCCAACAACATTTTTTTTTTCTGTTTAAAAAATGAAAAAAAAAAATGCTCCAATGGCCCTCGATTCTTGCAAAAGTCCAACCCCATCAGCGAGTGCAAGTAACCAAACGGGACTCTGGCACATTTGTAAGTGCAAAGTCGAACTGCTTTTCACATGTGTACACATGTGGTACGCTTACATTAAAAGCAGTCGCTAACTACCCACCATGATTATCATGGTCTGTACCACGTGTACTAGGGATAAACAAAAAAAAAATTAAAAGAAAATACTATTTATATTGAAATTTATTTTAAAAATTTCACAGAATGTTCCTCTATATGTTATCAATTATAAAATTATATAAAAATATATTGATTTGATAAAAGAAGTAGTTGAAGAGATGAAAAAGGCATTATTTTTTTCATTTACCTTCTGATTGAATAAAAATAGCTTATATAAAATAATATTTCGATTCATAATAAATAAATTTGAATAACAAATGAAAACATTAAGACGCGAATGTATCTTTCATAAATACTTCAAACTTCTAATGTCTTTACTGCGATGAGAAATATTGTGAAGGATTGTCTTATCAGTGGTGAACCCTTCCAGCGGTTTCACCAATTCAATCTACCAGACCGCTTCTTTAGAGCTCTAATACTGTATTGGATCATTCTGCTTATATATGCTACAATCAAGGGTGGAATCTTAGAAATGGTATTGAAGAAAACTATGGACATAAGCTTATAGGACAGTAAATATTTAAATTCAATTCTACTGTCCAAAAAGCTTATGTGCATAATTTGCTTAAATACCATTTCTAAGATTCCACCCTTCAGTGTAGCATATATAAGCAGAATGATCCAATACAGTATTAGAGCTCTAAAGAAGCGGTTTGGTAGATTTAATTGGCGAAACCGCTGGGAGGGTTCACCACTGATAAGCCATTCCTTCCCAATATTTTTCATCGCAGTAAGGACAGTAGAAGTTTGAAGAATTTGTGAGAAGAAACATTCGCCTCTGAATGTTTTTATTTGTTATATATAGATGGAGCGTTATTGCTTTGCATACATTTAAATGTTAAATTGAGTCTATTTCCTTTTATAGTCCTTTACAACATTTTCATCTTGAATTTTTAGAGAAAAAATTAATTAAATATATATTCATAGAGACAAAACTTAAGTAAGTTGTACCTTTTAGAATTTATATCGGATTCAGACAATAACTCTGAAAGATATTACAGTGATTTTTGTTGAAGACACACGAGATAACCAAGTGTGAACAAGATTGATTCTGTCTCCTTAAAATAAAAAAGGTTGACCAGCGATATATCAAAGACTTTCACTTCCTTAGGTTTTGTACACACAATGAGTGAATATAATGAAATTAAAACACACAATAAGTGTTTTAAAAATCATAAACATATTATAACCCCAATTTCATTTGAAATATTATCAAAATTTATTTATACAACGAATAAAAATGAAAAACAATTAATAAAAATTGAAAGAGGGAGTATATGGGTCATCAGTGGTGAACCCTCCCAACGGTTACGCCAATTTAATCTACAATATAGAGTTATACAGTTACGAGCGTCATCAATTTTTAATCCGTCATTCATTATTCATTTTTCATCTCTGTCACCGTTTGCTTTTTTTTTTTGGAATGGCGCCCTCCTATTGGTTGGCTACGATCACGCCACCTTTGCCCCCCCCCCTCCCACTCGCTTTTTCGTTTTTGTAACTATTGTGTTGGAGCGGGTCGCTCCTTAAATAAATGCATATATTAATTAATAACTAAATGGAATCCTCTCTTTCTTTTTCCCAGTAAGAGACGCCTACGGAAGCCATAAGTACATAGACAGATAAAGCACATAGGCTATAGTTATTAACTAACATATGCATTTATTTAAGGCGCCAATTTATAATTGTAACAAATAGTATTTGAATAAAAACATTCAATCGGGTAAAACACGGGCGTTGCCCGGGTCATTCGGCTAGTAGAGTTATAAGAAAGAGCTTGTTAGTGTTTCATTTTTAATAATGTGTATTTTGTAATATATAATTTACCTAGAAAATTTTAATATATAAAAAGTTATATGAATATAAATAGATATCCAAAAATAGTACTATAGTAACAACAATGATACCTTTTTTTAAAGACCATAAATAAATAAATATAAGAATTCTAGATTAAGATTAATTTTTCGATACTCAGACGTTTTAGAAGAATTTTAAATCGAATATTAAAATTTTAATTGAATTAAATTCGTTTCGTGAAATATTCAATGCTGAATTTTGAGGTATATAGGAAGAAATTTGCGAAAATACCGAAACTCTGTTTTATGATATTTTCGAAAAATTTCTCAAAATTATATTCAAACCTTGAAAGAAGAAAACTATTATTCCCAAGAAATATAATATATGCTTATTTATACCGTTTAAGAAGAATATCACAAAATATATTCAAACTTTAAAGAAACTAATAAATTTCTTTCGGATTATTCATTGCTGATTTATAACGTTCAGGAAAAAAATCGCTCAAATATTTCAAACAATTAAACTCATTTTACCCTAAATGCTTTTCGATGCGTATTGAGAAATTTCGGGGAAAAAAATCAAACTTAAAAAAAAAGAAACAAATTAAACTTTTTTTTTCTTATATTCAATTAATATTATTCTATTTGTGGAGATAATAATTTTTTCAAAGATCATGACAAATATATGCTATCAACCAAATTAACATCATATGATATAAGAAAACAATACGAAGTTTAAGGTGATTATAATAGCGCTCTGAATTATTGTCACCAATATAGAAACCATATTTGATCAAACTTGAATTGAATTAAAATTGGATGTACAATCATACAAAGTACCGATATAAATAAACAAACGAGAAACTACCACATATTAATTAATTGAAAGAAAAGTATTTCGATTATATGAAATGGCTGTCAAAATGGTTATGCCAATCAGACATATGTAATGACTTTAAATAAAAAATGGAAACTATTGAAAGGTGAAATAGAAGATAACTCAAGCTAATATGACCCTTAACGTATTTATAATTTTGATGAAGATCTGAATTATTATTTAAAAATTATATCATTGAAACTCCTGTATTATCAAAGGAACAGATTGTATAAATTATTTATTATTTTATAACCAATTAAATTATATTTGATTGAGATAATTTGAAAAAGAATTTGGCTTAGGTTTTCATTGGCATAAGATCCTCAAAATATTCAACAAAACTATAGAATATATACCGCGCAAATCAAATTGCCATGAACATATACTGGACATGAAGACTCGATGAATTACCTAGTTTCATGATGCCAATAATATTTTCCTAACACATTCGCCTTAAAACGATTCATATTATGACCTATTAAGTAAATATTGACATTTATTCGAATAGAACTCTCATAAAATGTGAAGAACGACAAATTAAAACCTATTCAATATGGATCAGGATTACCTTTTTTTTGTAGACTGACTATGAAAAGTTTCGAAGAAATATATTCTTACAATGTATAACGAATATAGGTTGCTTTGGATACAAATAATGGTGCAAGCAAAGTTACCATTTCTGTTGCTTCGCTTTGATGTGAATATATTTAGAGCGGCGCAAAGTGACAAGATTTGGTTCTTGATAAACACAGAATGTAAATCTATTTAAATGTGACTTGGCTACAAAATCCTACTCATGATAAAGATGTTTCGAACCATTTTGGATTTCGCCATGACTGAAAAATATCTCTTGATCCAAGATATATGAATGCTTTTAAGCTTCGAAAAGATTGTGAAATATGGCTCTTGATCCAAGATATATTGAACGCTATTGGGCTTCGAAAAGGTTGTAAAATATGGCTCTTGATCCAAGATATATTGAACGCTATTGGGTTACGAAAAGGTTAAAAAATATGGCTCTTGATCCAAGATATATTGAACGCTATTGGGTTACGAAAAGGTTCAAAAATATTGCTCTTGATCCAAGATATATTGAACGCTATTGGGTTACGAAAAGGTTGAAAAATATGGCTCTTGATCCAAGATATTTGAACGCTATTGGGTTACGAAAAGGTTGAAAAATATTGCTCTTGATCCAAGATATATTGAACGCTATTGGGTTACGAAAAGGTTGAAAAATATTGCTCTTGATCCAAGATATATTGAACGCTATTGGGTTACGAAAAGGTTGAAAAATATGGCTCTTGATCCAAGATATATTGAACGCTATTGGGTTACGAAAAGGTTGAAAAATATGGTTCTTGATCCAAGATATATTGAACGGTATTGGGTTACGAAAAGGTTGAAAAATATGGCTCTTGATCCAAGATATATTGAACGCTATTGGGTTACGAAAAGGTTGAAAAATATGGCTCTTGATCCAAGATATATTGAACGCTCTTGGGTTACGAAAAGGTTGAAAATTATGGCTCTTGATCCAAGATATATTGAACGCTATTGGGTTACGATAAGGTTGAAAAATATTGCTCTTGATCCAAGATATATTGAACGCTCTTGGGTTACGAAAAGGTTGAAAAATATGGCTCTTGATCCAAGATATATTGAACGCTATTGGGTTACGATAAGGTTGAAAAATATGGCTCTTAATCCAAGATATATTGAACGCTATTGGGTTACGAAAAGGTTGAAAAATATGGCTCTTGATCCAAGATATATTGAACGCTATTGGGTTACGAAAAGGTTGAAAAATATGGCTCTTGATCCACGATATATTGAACGCTATTGGGTTACGAAAAGGTTGAAAATATGGCTCTTGATCCAAGATATATTGAACGCTATTGGGTTACGAAATGGTTGAAAAATATGGCTTTTGATCCAAGATATATTGAACGCTATTGGGTTACGAAAAGGTTGAAAAATATGGCTCTTGATCCAAGATATATTGAACGATATTGGGTTACGAAAAGTTGAAAAATATGGCTCTTGATACAGGTTGCATTGAACTCTAATTGGAAGCGCTAGGGCAGCACATTCAGGCCATTTAAAAGGTTGAATGGAAAGTTATATCTTTTTGTCTGAAATGCAAATCTGGCTCTTGCTATAGACATGGCGGAACTCGGGCAGCAACAGTGCTACAAGCTCGACAATGGCTGCATGGAAATTTACATAGCAGCATTAAAACTGCAATCCCTGGTTCTTAGTATTGAGCAAATGAAAATTAGCTAAGCGGCGCCTCTTCAGTAAAAATGTCGTTACTTAGGAGCAGAAGCACATGTGCTTTTCAGAAGTCAGAGCGCCATCTGGTGGAACAGAAATCAACTAAACATTGATTTATCCTGTTCCCTGATATTTGGCCAACCCAATTTCTTGATAAATCAAGAAAAGCCATCCACGAGAGCGTTTCGCCGTGTTGGCGCTTGTCAGCGAGGAGTATGTCATTACTTAGGTCAGGTGGAAACCTTTTGAACGGCACCAAGGTATCAAGATATGGTTTTTTGTATAAGCTGAAAAGAAAGTGTTTCGGTGAAACATCTAGCGTTTGAAAGAAGCAGAAACTGGAGAAAATATGGATCCTGTTCAAATTATCTAAATGGTAAGTTTCTCAAACTATATTTTATTTTGGTATGGAGAATATTCTGACATTTTAGAACGCAGTTAGTAGCTATCAGCGCAGTCCATCATGTTTTCGTTATTATATGATTAGCTAATGGAATTATTTTTACATATTTTTTCATCCTATATTGTTGTTGTAGTTATTGAAGATATCATACGAGAATCTTTAAAAATATGATTTAAAAAAATACTTCTTATCTAATAATAAATATAGATACTACAGGCAATTCTATCTGAAACTACAATTATGATTTTATAGCGCCAAAATAATTAAATATTTATACTTGTATATATTCATTTCCATAGTGAGAATCAATTCTTTTGGTACATGAATATCATTATCCCACAACCTTTTCTGTTGTGTTATATTAGTTGTTGAGATTCAAAATAGACATAGATCTGGTTCCTGGAGTACAGAATCCAATTAATCGGGCTGTAGAGAGGTTTAGTGGAATTTATCGCCATGGCTCAATCGCATTACAGAGTTCAACCAGGTAACTAGGAAGTCCAAGACTTTCTCTAGCAGAGAGTGTTGTAAGCGAGCCAACGAGATGCGGGATCAAGGTGAGGCAGTGAAAGCGGTAGAGGAGTTTGAATCACGTGTCTCAGGAAAGCAGGACAGTGATATTTTAATGGTAGAATAGATGAAGGCTTTCGACCATGACACTTTTCTGCAATATTTCTAGTCAAAAGGCGATCCATTAAAAAAGCTTATATAAAAAAGGATGTACCTGGATCTGTAAAGAAAAAAAAAACAATTTTATCTCGAAATATTTCGAGATATTGCTCCCTCTTTATCAATATAACATCACATATCATCACTCTGCAATAAATTGATAAAAAGGAACAAGAGATTACAGATTAAAGTACGCCCTTTTTTATATAAACTCTTCTACAAGCTATAACGATAAAAGATACCCTTCGCCCATCAACGAATTGTTTTAATTTAAAGAAATACTGGAGGATAAAATTATTTGTATAAAGGAGGATTTCTTATAAGCGGCTCATCAGGATAGCAAAAATCGTCCGAATATTTTATAAATGACTGGTTTTGATTTGAAATATACCCTGTGGAATGACAACCTCCAGGAGAGATCAACGTGAATATAAATAACCCTGGATCTCAATAAGATTGTCTTTCATTGTAGATTGGATAAGAGATCAGATTGAACTATTCTTGAATTAGCAAAAGGTGGTTGTTCAATAAGACGATACCTTAGTATTGGTCGATGTAGAGCTATAAATCCATTGATTGTCTTAATTATTAATTCTTATAATGTGTGGAAGCAAATTTTCATTGAGAATTGTCAGTAATTGTCATTTTATGTTGATAAGACACCTTTTACAGGATCATTACAAACACATGTACAACAACAACAAAAGGCTTTTATTAGGGCCCATTTCCCTGTATGGATTTGCCATACAACAACAAAATAATACAGTGATTTTTTACGTTTCCCCATGTGCACGTGAGCCTTTGTTTGAAAAGAAATTTATTTACACATCTGTTCTAAAACTTTCCTCACTACCTCTTTTGTGTATGCATCTATTTACAATTGATCTGTAGAAATTCTAGAGTTCTATTGCTATATTTTTCTTTTTTGAAATAGTTCTCAGTGTCTTCAGTGGGTTGCTGAATATCCAGAAGGTGTTTTTAAGAGACAAACGCATGTAAAAATGATTGAAAAGGGATCTTCTTCGTTTATGAGAGCCATGATGAAAATCCTTTTGATTTGACAGTTCGAACAATTTGATCGGAATAAGGAAATGAATCGTTGTAAGTTTACTTATTGTGTTTTTGATAGTGTCATGTCTCGCTGAACTACGATACAACTCTATAATACTTTCACAATTATTATTTATTGCCAAGCTAAGACTACAATAGAAAAACACATTTAAAGTAACAAGACTACTCGACTCCTAACATTGGACTGGACGTCTCAACATGATTCATACGTCCTATTTATGGCACAAATAAGTTTGTTTGGTTAAAAATGTATGTTTTATTCTTATTTGTTATTAATTGTTAATTATTGTAGAAATTGTTGTTAAATATTATTCATTGATGTTTTTCTATTCTTTATTGTTAATTTATATAATTCATTGTTTTACATAATTAATTCTTTATTGTTTTATTTCAATCTGTATATATTTTCATTGATTCGGCAACAGTGTGTTGCCTATATATTTCGTGTTTTGTTTAGTTTACTCGTTAGTCTAGTTAAATCGAGCCATCAAGTCATGTTAGGCTAATCAAATTCATTCATGTAGCTTTTATTATAGAATCATTAAATCTGAAATTCCTTGTTCAATTACGTAGAGTTCCCTTATTCAAGTTTACAGAACTCATTCAAGAGGATCATCGCTATACCCCAGCTCATAGCATTTGACCTAGGTAGACCACGCGATTACAAAGTTAAACTGAAATGATGTAAAATGTCAAAATTCGAAACTATTTTAAACGCGTAAAATTATTTTTGATATTAAACAATTTCAACTGCCCTTACTGCAATGGAAAAATTAATAGGAGGGCCTGGTTCATCAGTGGTGAACCCTCCCAGTGGTTTCGCCAGTTTAATCTACTAGTGCATCATATGTAAATTGTGCTACAACAAAGAACAAATATGCAAAGAGTAAATATGCAAAGACACAACAGATAGCTATGATAATTTTCTGTTGATTTTCTCAACGTTTCGACAAAAAAATTGTGAAAAAATATATATTTTTGTCGAAACGTTGAGAAAAACAAAAACTCCAACTGGCCGAAGTGTCTTTTTTTCATAGAAATATGAATGCCGGCCAGGCAACCTCCATCTTTACAACAGATAGCATCGTTTTATGTTTATCGTAACTATGATATCACTACTCGAATTTTCTAAGAAACAGTTCCATAGGGAATATAATATGTTTGGGAAAATGGAGAAGGAATCTTGCTGGTAATCAGATAAACGATAAAAGAAAGTTATCTCCGTCTCTATATCCGAAATTTTCCTGTAGCTTCACACAAGAGATTTAATCCTTTCTCTAAAAAGTAAAATCAAGTCAGAAATGGTTCTGTTGGAATTCAGTTGTCTTAATGAACTAAGCATCTATAATGAGCTACCATTTTCACACACAAATGTTTTAATTAAATTACCTAATAGATTTTTCAATAGGGATCCCTTTAAATTTTCCATTTATCTATTTTCTCGCGCTTTTAATGAAATGAGTTTCAAAGTTTTTTATAGTAAGTAGTTTGATAAAACATTGCTTTTTGAGACATTTAGAAAATCTTTTAGAGCAATATAGTCAATTTTAAATGCTGGAAAATGTTCAAGCATCATTTTCTTTCTTTTTGTTCATATATTGTTAGAAATAAAGGTATGGGAATGCATATATATACAGATAATAAGCCGTGTGAAATTCAAATATAGGCACATTATATATATATATATTAAGGAAAGGTATCTTATCGGCAACTGAAAGTTGCTGATGGCCTGCGCCATCTGTCGAAATAAATATTAACTTTTCGTTGATTTTTAATTATTCCAGAATTGGAAAAATACCCATTTTTGATTAATTAAGAAAAGCTAACCACAAACGCGTTTCGGGCTGTTGGTCCTAAATATGCGAGCGATAGTTACCCACAAATATTCGAAAAGAAAAGAATTAGGCAAAAGAGTTTCTATGTTTTGAGGTGCTGCAAGCTTTCGAGTTAAAAACTTGATCTTCAACAGGCAAATTCGAAAACAAATGAAGAGAGATATAATCAGGCATGGATAAGATTATCCACTCTTTCCCCTAATTTTGCCTTTTAGAATACATATATATATTCGAATATTCATATATTCATAAATATATTATGTATATGATTGATAAAGATGTTATTTTCTGCGCCTTTATTTATGTCATATATTTATTATATTTCAAAATATGAGAGATGCATTGTTTCTAAATATGTTTTATCATATAGATTTGGGACTGTTTGTAGTCAAAATAACCCTTATATCAATACTTTAATCAATTTAGCTGAAATATATTGTAAAAATCTGCTATAAATATATGCTTCAGTATATTTAAATAAACAATATGTTTTATGATGCATTAGCGCGCCATCTGTTATGAAAATTCGAAACTATTATAGACACGTATGATTCTTTTAAAAAATTTAACAATTTCTACTACCATTATTGCAATGTAAAAAATGGTAGATTAAACTGGCGAAACCGCTGGGAAAGTTCACCACTGATTAGCTAGGCCCTTCCATTAATTTTTCATTGCAGTAAGAGCAGTAGAAATTATTCAATATTTAAAAAGAAATAGTATGTGTCTATTGGAAACATATGTTATATACGTATAAATTCCGGATATCCAATTAGGAATTAATGTTCGTACATTTTTTGGAAAGGTTGTGTAGGCGACTTCAAAGAAAGATCAAATGGTATATGTTTCTATCTCGAGCCCCCTTGAGAATTTCAGCAAAGAAAAAACCATCAGAACTGGAATATATTGTTTGAAGTATAATCATATCTATATTTTCTTATAAATATTGTTCACATAAGGCTTTTAATTTCAAGTTGTTTTTGTTTTTAACTTAGATATCATCGATATCTTTTAATCAAATGGGTCACTCACACATACTCGTGTTTCTGAATTATTTATAATATAACCCATTTAAAATAAAGCTCGAAATAATTGCATTGTCATCGCGAATGTGCAAATTGAAAAAGAAATTAGAAATAGTCAAATTATATGAAAAGCGAGGGTCGGTGGAAGGATGGTTTAAACCGTTGATCTTCGACTGCTACGACCCGGGTTCGATTCCCGCATTGGGAACTTTTTTATTTTAAAAAATGCTCCACTGGCCCCCGATTCTTGCAAAAACTAACCCCACCAGCGAATGCAAGTAACCAAACGGGGCTCTGGCATATTTGTAAGTGCAAAATCGAACTGCTTTTCACATGTGTAGACATGTGGTGTACTTAAAGTAAAAGCAGTCGCCTACTCTACCCACCATGATTAACATGGCCTGTACCACGTGTACTAGGGATAATAAAAAAAAAGAAAAGCTATTAAATGATGTGCAAGAAAATGACGGTATAAAGTAACAGCGTCCTTATACAATGTACGATCAAAAATTAACCGAATTTTTAAAATAAAAGAATATTTAAATTATTCATCACATATTTTTACAAAATAGGACCCTCGACTATCTACACAATTTTTCCAGCAGTCAAAAAGCTGTTAAAAAGCGGTTTCATAGTCCATTTTTCTGAGTTTGTTTATTTCAGTTGTCGCATTTTCAATAAACTCTTTAGATGACGAAAAGCGTCTTCTTTTAACGCAAGTTTCAGCTTAGGAGAATACAAGAAATCACAGGGAGAGATGTCTGGGTAATAAGAAAGATGTGATAAAACAGTAGCAAATATTTAGCTGAATAATCCATACCCAAGGTGACTTTATTGGCAGGGGCGTTGTCATGAAGCAACTTCCATTGTTGTTACTGAAAAAGAACTGCTTCCTTTTCTTTCGTATTGTATATTTAAGGCATACAAGTATTTCTTGGTATGTCTTTTTATTGATAGAAGTTCTCTTTGAATAAACTCCTAATCTACAACTCCATGGTAATAAAGAAAAAACAAGGAGCATCAACTTTTCCTTTTGATCGGTCAGGACGAAATTTTTTCTACCGAAGATATTATTATTTTATATATATTTTTATTATATATATGTTATATTAATAAATGTAGATTCTGTTGATTTGTTAATTATCTTGAGGATTATACTATGATAATGCAGTCGAGGTCAAAATCTTGAAAGAATAATAATAAAATGATTTTGATCAGTAATTTCTTTAATTGAACTTATGGAATATATAAAAACATAATTTGATAAAAGTAATGCCTGGCTTGAGGCGTAAGAATTAAAAAATGAAAAACTTATTTACATAATGTACAGAAGATTTGAGCCGGCCATCGGGAAACAACAACAATGAGTTTTTATAAATGACCGTGACCTCTGGCGGTCGATTTTAATCTATGAAATATGATTTTAAATAAAATAATATTTCAATATAACATACATATTATTATATCATATATATTTATTATGGCCTTGAACTGGCTTTCTTTCCAGACCTGAGCTAATGTTTTAGAATTATATATTCGAAATATTGCTTAGTATAATTTATTATCAAAGTAAGGTATTAATCTAAAGAGACAAGAGTCGCCTCTCCCTTCAAAGTAGACGTCAAAACTAGACGCCATCTATTGACCGTCGCCGTAAACAAGCGGCCTCGGGTCGGTGACAAAGCCAAAACACCAGGTTTGGTAAACTGAAAAGCGTCCACCTAGAGACTATGGTTTCGGGCTTATGGCCCTCGTCAGTCTAGGGCGGACTTTATTCCATGAGATCCAAATGGGAATCTTGACAATCTGCCAAAGAGGTGTTTAGCTGGTAAGGTATTATCGTACCATCTTTATCTAAGATATATTTCTTCAGTCCTATAAGCTCTTAAGTTCATAGATTTATTAGATATATTGCGATAAAAGAACAAAAAGGAGCTTCATGTGTAGAATATGTTTATTCTGCTAGCTTTCGAACGATATCGTTCTTTAACAGGCGTAAACATAATGTATGACAATATATAGAAGTACAATGAGAGACAAGTGATATGTAATATCAAATAATTTGCATATAACTTGTCTCTCATTGTACTTCAATAAATTTTTATATTAAAAATAAAGAGAGCATATCCTGACCACGAGCACATGTGCTTTTTAGATTGCAGAGCACCATATAGCGGATTTTTGGTTGCAGTGGTACAGCCTACTCCACGCTGACGAGCGCCAACAGAGCAAAACGCGTTCTTGGATAGCTTTTCTTGATTTATCAATAAATTGGGTTGGCCAAATATCACGGATTAAGTTAAATAAACGTTTAGTTTATTTTTGCTCCACTAGATGGCGCTCTGCCATCTAAAAAGCACATGTGCTCGTGGTCAGGATATGCCTTCTTTATTTTTAATATAAACACCTGACCCACTTTTATTTTTTCTATTGTTTTTTTCATATATTGTTATGCATTATCTTCACACCCATTGAAGAACGGTTGTCGTTCGAAATCTAGCAAAATAAACGCGTTTCTACACAAGAATCTCCTTTTTGTTCTTGTATATTATCACAATATAGTAATGGTAATCAAAATGTTGTTCTTTACATTTATTAAATATCTTTACCAAGTAGAGGAGCTCTTTCTAATACCAGATATAAAATAGAATAGCCAAAAATAATTATAAATACATGCTTTACCATAGCGGTCAGGTAGAATAAATTGGCAAAAACACCCCAATATACACTCATGAATAATTCTTGAAGAAGTGGAAAGTCTTTGATATGTTGCCTGTCTACTGTCCTTTAAAGATACAGAGAAAATTTGCTCACAAACTTTTTTTATTGATCCAAAATATACTAATAAAAGTATGCAAATATGATTGAATAACAAATAATTGTATTTTATAACACAATAAAATGCGGCTTGTGATTGTAAAACGACATTTGAAAATTATCCCGCATGTGTTTCTTTTGAATGAAAAATCCTTTTTTTTTTCAAGGAGAAATAACGATCATTTCTAACCTTAGAGATAAAGTATGGAAGGATGAATTGTGAAGAGTAATGATAAACGGAAAAAATAACCATTTAATTTAATATATGTGCCGAACTGAAACGTAATAAAATATCCAAACCTCAAAGTATTATGTACCTATGATAACACTATAAAAGAATGACAATATATCCATATATGCCACAAGAACCTATAGGACATGTAACAATTGTCCTGGTGTGGAACTAACACCTACCCACATATTCTCATGTCCAGCAATGGCCGCAGCCTTGCTGAAAATTCACATAGACTCAGAGCAGCAGCTTTACACACCCAAGATAGAGGACATTGTGACTGCTGTGATAGAGATGTATGGAGACATCTGAGGCTCTTCATTGGACACGACAACAAAAACAATAAAGTATACTCACTCAAGATAGAGAATATTGCTGCTGCTGTGATAGAGATGTATAGGGAGATCTGAGGCTCTTCATTGGACACGACAACAAAAACAATAAAGTATACTCACTCAAGATAGAGGGCATTGCTGCTGCTGTGATAGAGATGTATAGGGAGATCTGAGGCTCTTCATTGGACACGAAAACAACAATACAGTATACACACCCAAGTTAGAGGACATTGCGAATGCTGTGATAGAGATGTATGGAGACATCTGAGGCTCTTCATTGGACACGACAACAAAAACAATACAGTATACACACCCAAGATAGAGGACATTGCTGCTGCTGTGATAGAGATGTATAGGGAGATCTGAGGCTCTTCAATGAACACGACAACAACTAAAACATATCATGAAAGGATAAATTGTAAGAAAACCGAAGTTAGTTAAAAGGATGTTGTATTAAATAGAAGTTATAAAGTTTTAGTTAATATTGGGTTTCTCTTATAAATAGAAAATATGGAATCAATGTTTGGCTACTTGCCAAGAATCTGTTGATTATATCAAAATTGTTCGCTTCTTAGTTTTTATTAAATGTGTAATAACGTGGTTTTCATTGGAGGTTTTCCTTTTAGCAAATGTGAATCAATGAAATGGCCTCATAAAAGTTCTACAGTAAGGAAAATGTACCCAATCAGTTAGCCGGCTGAGCAAAGACGAGTATCTTTATGGGAAAATAAAGATATAGGGTTAATTAATTTTATTGGATAATTTAGAATTGATTCGAGAATTAAGAAATTTTCCTAATATTTATACTTATTTATATCAAATTGCTATATATGTAGGTGAAGAAAATAGTACAAAAGTGAAATTGTATTGAAACAGGTGGATAAATTAAGAAAGGCATATTCTGATTGTGAATATAAAGGTTTCTGATGGCTTGCGCCATCTGTCGGAATAAATATCAACTAATAGTTGATTTCTTTATTATTCCAGAATTGACCAAATACCCATTCTTGATGGGTTTTGATATATATCGCTGGAAATTAGAAATACATTTTTGGAAAAAAATAAGGAAATGGAAATTCTTTGATGCCGCTTGTGGCAATTGTATGAACAAATGTTTACACTTGGTTATGTCGTGTGTGTGTTCAATAAAGGCCACTATGTATCAAATATCTTTCAGAATTATTGTCTGAATCCCAATATACATGCTAAAAGGTACAACTTCATTACGTTTATGAGTGTATATTTTTTGAAATAATTAGGTTCCTGAATTTAATTATAAATGTAAATATACATCAAATTAACCAACAGATCCAATTTATAGTCCTGATACATCACCTAGTGATTTTACCCTAGTTGCATATCTACATCTGCGTATATAACACAACCTTCTAACTTCAAAATAACAGCAAAAAAACACATATAGAATATGAAAAAATAGTACAAATGTGATATTGTACTGGGATAAAGTGCATAAATTAAGAAAAAGACATCTCCTTATCGTGCAACTGAAAGTTGCTGATGGCTTGCGCCATCTATCAGAATAAATATCAACTATTCTAGTTGATTTTTAAGTATTGGGCCATATTCTGGAATAATTACAAAATCAACGAGAATAGTTGATATTTATTCCGATAGATGGCGAAAGCCATTAGCAACTTTCAGTTGCGCGATAAGGAGATGTCTTTTTCTTAACATACAGGATAATTTCAAAAAGAAAACTTCTTATCATAAAAAGATGTAATTCTTTTATATATATTTCTATAGAGAATACATTGAAAATATGGCTAAAACTTCGAATGACACGTTATATTTGATAAACTTCTCAAAATTGAAGGAAAATTTCAAAATTTATTTATTCTACATATCAAACGCGATATCCCTAGCTTGAGAAACCTGCTCCTAAATACATTTTAACAACTTAATAAACAATACTAAAAACAAAATTAAAAATGAAAGGTTGGTTTTCTCAAATATATATAGAAAATGAAATATAAAATAAATCTACAATAATTATTGAATTTTACATACTTGTTTTTGCTATATACAAATGGAATTGATTAACCAAAAAGGCCATTTAAACGGATTAGTTTTAATTTAATTTGAAAGAGAAATTTCTTATATTGTTACAGTTTATTTAATATTCAATGAAAATATTTTTAATTCCGATATTTGTATTTTGATACACTGTCAAATTTTCTTATTGCCTCTCTACTATTTCATTAGTTTTATTTTGGGTTTAACATTAAATAAATTAAGAAAAAGGCATCTCTTTATCGTGCAAATAAATTGTTTTGAAAATATAGCAATCCATATTTAATTCATTAGATAATAAAAGGCATATATTGGATTTAATAAAAGATTTATTTCGCCAATATTTCTGTTGGCTGAACGCCAAACCTTTATCAAGGCATTACAAAAATGTGTATACAAAAATGTAAAGCCTTAATAAAGGTATGGCGTTCAGCCAACCGAAATATTGGTAAAATAAATCTTTTATTAAATCCAATATATGACTTTTAATTATCTAATTAAATAAATTGTCCTGTAATTCTGAAGTTTGTCTTTTCTAATTATATACGTGACAATATTATGATATATCATATTTAATTATAAAGTTTAAACTATAATATAATATTTTCATTTGCGGAAGAGCGATTTCTCGAAGCATATTATATATTTATAATTGTATGTAATTCTACTGTTCTCAAAGCTTATGTCTATAGTTAATCTAAAATACCCATTCCAAGAGTCTAGCAACAGTATCACTATAAAAGGAAGATAGAAAAAAAGTAATATAACAGCGGTATGGTAGATTAAACTGACGAAACTGCTGGGAGGGTTCACCACTGATTCGGAAGGAGCAGCTGGACATCCTGATGCGGTGAACTCCGAGACCTTCCTTTCAGCAAGGGACCATATTAACAAACTTAAACTACAACTGATAAGGATCCATATATATATTTTCCATTATTCTTTGTACAAGGTAGAAAACCCCAAAACACAGACCCTCCAACTAAATAGAAGGGAATCGACACAGTTGGCCAGTCTGGTCATGTGCGCCCTCTAGTCTATAAAGAGGGAGCCAAAAGCTTCCCCATGTGCACTAGGTGCAAAACCGAAGAGGCCACTCCCCAACATATACTAAATTGCATTGGAAAGGACAAAGGATCCCTGTACAGAGAACCAAGAAGAGTTCTTGAGCTTCTTTAGGAGCACGACCTCCAAGATCTTGTATAATTTAGACTAATAAAAGGATAAGTAAAAAAAAAACACTGATGAGCTAGACCGTCCCATCAATTTTTCCATTGCAGTAAGGACAGTAGAAATTGTTTAATTTCAAAAAGAATCTCACGCATCTAAATTTATTTTCGAGAGAATTTTCATTATATTTATAGTAAGTATAATTAAATCTATTTATATAAGGCGATACGTTCTCCCTCATCTATATAAGAGAGTTGAGAGTAAGAGCTCAATTAATTTATTTAATTACTCTATATATAATATAGGTAATTAATTCAATTCTGTATAATTAATTTATACCTGATTACCTGCTGTAGACATTCCCACGTATTTAATTTGCATAGTCTCTGTGTGGTGAGAAAGGAAATCTGACAAAATATTTACATACTTAATACTTAGTGATCTGACATTTCCACTTAGAAATCAATTCAATTAGGATTCTTGTAGCTAAGACTTGTTAAGATTTGTAATGACGTCTATACGTTTTAATTTCTAAATTAAATAGAAATTAGATGTCAATTATATATGTACTTAATGAGACATCTCTCCCTTTAATTATACATTAGAACAATGGCACTGTGCATCACCAAAACTCTAATTAGTGATAATAGAGAATAAACCACAACACCAGTTTTGGAAAATTCTGACAGCCAACTTGCATACCATGATTTTGGGCTATATCCCTCATCATACATATAAATTTTTCAAAAATTGTAAATATTATATAATATATAATATATATATATATGTGATATGATCCTGTCGACTTTCAATGTGGCAATATAGTGGTAATAATGTGGTAAGGAGAGAAATAATCACACGACGAGTTGGTAGAGCAATAACCCAGGCAGCCAGCCGAGAGAGAGAGGGAGCGAGGTACTATATCCGCTGAACGACCGTTTGTCGTGTGTACCACCCCCCGACTATCCAAAAATAGTCCCCAGGTGTTGACGGGCGGCCCCCATTTGCCGCCCCTTTGGAATGTCGCTGCTGTCTCAATTGACCGGACTTTACATACCATCTCTCTCTAGGATGGCTCTAGGTTTGTTTTATTATTCCTGGAAGAGTATATATTATGACATATGGCCCCCGTTGAAGAAGGCTGAACATGGTTTGAGTATACTTAAAGCTGGAGAAGCCAGGAATAGAGAAAATAATTTTACAGTTGAAATTAGTTAAGGTAATGGTGACATAGTTTTATGTAAATAAAATATTGTATAGTACACAAGTAAATATTATTTACAAGCAGTTTTACAACACCGGAGGGTTTGATATTTATGGGAAATTTTGAAAATATCAAGGTTATAAAAGGCTATATACAATAAATTCTAATGTATTATAAGGGAAATGCTATTGAGAGGTGTGAACAAGGAGAAGAAGAGTCACATACACATGATGAAAATATTGAGCCATTAAGACTGGGAAACTCTACACTTTAAGATATGTTTTCAGGCGGACATGGCAAGGGGAAGACTTGGCATGGGCTTTCTTTGCTATAGGTGTATAGTACGAGAAATGAGGTTGAGGTTGGCAATTGTGTGAGCTCAGGACTGAGGTAAATATAGAACTACATACAATGTTAGAACCTTGGCGAACAGAGCGAGGGGAAACTTGCTCTGGGCCAATCTAACTTATCTATGCAGTTACTTGTATAGCGAGTCCGAGGGGAAAAGTCCCGTGTGTAGGTGAGGAAGTCGAATGGACTTATATTTAATTTGCGGAAAGTATTCGCGCACAGTGCCAAAAATTGGGACGAGGACGGCATTGTCCGTTACAAGTGACAAGCTGCTCGGACACGAGGTGTTTGAACCTTCGTGGGAGCTTGTACAAGGCGATGATTTCGCGGTGGATTGAAAGTAAGACCCATGTCTGCGCGAAATGATGACGGACCGGACAGAATCAGCGACGATGTTTAACGTACCTCCGTAGGAAATATCGAAGGTAGGCTATATCGTGCTGGTTTGGACACTGGACAAACATAAATTTGAAGACAGGGCCCGTGTGGCGAACGTGTGTCGCGAGAAGAAGAGGCGAACTGTGTCGCTCGATGCAGATTGTTCAAGTGCGAAAAAAAGGAGTTGATAAATATCTAACAGTTAGTCAATCTGCATCCTGTGACGAACACACCATTGGCTAAATGGTGTGGGTCGGTGGATATGCTAGAGATGAACTGCGAAATATTTTATCATAAATGGAAGGGCGAAGTTTAGGATTTTGAAATGACAATATTGTTTGTAATAATGTTCGATAATTGATTAATCAATAATTCTATAAAGGTCCTGAGCTGGTATAAGGTTGCCAAGGTTGTAAGAATGAGTGGGACATTAAGGGGAAGATAGATAAGAGTCACCAAGGTTGTAAGCAAGGCTCACGTGGTGGTTGGAATTCTTCGACGCCTGAATTACAGGGTGAATTTTGAGTCGATTAGGAAAGACATTATTTTTCGTGAGCCGTGCTTACAAGTAGGAGAGGTCATATACAAATAGGTATACAAAAGTTTAGGTGCTGGAGGCATAATTTTATAAATAAATTGATTATGAAAAATCTATTGTTAATAGTAAAAATCGTAAAGCATTAATAGGTAGAATTCCATTTTTTTTAAAGAGTTACGTTAAAATGGAAATTATTTAATTAAAATGACGATTGTTAAATTCTACTGGTAAGGTAACTAATTAAATGAGTTACAAATATCTAGATGAATAGAATGGAGAATAAAATCATTGTTAATAGGCGTGGAGAGAATAAATGGAGCTAATTATGTAAATATTGGAACAATTTACAAGGAATGACTTATTTAAAGAATGAATGGTAGGAGTTAAAACAATTACACTCACGAGTTATGTTGGTTTATGGCGCAGGTAAGTTCATTGAGCTCCGGGAGAGTTCTGTCTGTGACACTGTGCGTACCAGTGTTGTACATCACAGCAGCGGCAGGGATATGGCGGAGTCTTGTCCATGATGGTGGAAGGTGTCCTGCTCTGGCACGGTGGTCGTTCTTTGGCAGATATAGTGCTGTAAGAAGTGTGTGGCAGTTCCATCTACGTCGTAGGTGAATACTTCTTCGAAATCACGGTTCAAAGGTTGGCGAAGAAGGGGTTGAGGACTCGAAGAGGAATGGTTACAGTTGAGTTGGGTTTGGCCGATCATCGTGGCTTGGCTTCTTGTTTCTTCATACTCTGGTATATGAGGGATTTGCTTCCCGGCCAGGTCTTATCCTGTCGACTCTTCTGTGATATGATCCTGTCGACTCTTCTGCGATATGATCCTGTCGACTTTCAATGTGGCAATATAGTGGTAATAATGTGGTGAAGAGAGAAATAATCACACGACGAGTTGCTAGAGCAATAACCCAGGCAGCCAGCCGAGAGAGAGAGGGAGCGAGGTTCTATATCCGCTGAACGACCGTTTGTCGTGTGTACCACCCCCCGACTATCCAAAAATAGTCCCTAGGTGTTGACGGGCGGCCCCCATTTGCCGCCCCTTTGGAATGTCTCTGCTGTCTCAATTGACCGGACTTCACATCCCATCTCTCTCTGGGATGGCTCTAGGTTTGTTTTATTATTCCTGGAAGAGTATATATTATGACACATATATATTTTATTTTCATTCTATTTGATATTTATTTATTTATGCTTATGAGGTGATACAGCAGCGTATTTACAATTAGAGAGGAGACAAAATGAATTAAATCTAGAAAAAAGAAGTGAGGACATATCGGTCATTAAAGTCTGAGAGGCAAGGCCTTCAGCCAGTTCAGGGCTTCCGGGGTTGATAGTTATATTTTTACCATAGTTTCAAAATATGCTTTTTAATATTTATTGTTTCAATATATATATTACGATACACTAGCGCGCCATCTGTTATGAAAATTAGAAGCTACTTTAGACGCGTAAGATTATTTTTGAAATAAAACAATTTCTACTGCCCTTACTGCAATGGAAAAATTAATAGGAGGGCCTGGCTCATGAGCGGTGAACCCTCCCAGCGATTTCGCCAGTTTAATCTACCATACCGCTGTTATATTGCATTTTTCGATCTTCCTTCTGAAGTGATACTGATGCTAGACTCTTGGAATGGGTATTTTAGATGAACTCTGGACTTAATGACGCGCTAATGCATCATAATACACCTATACAGTGTACTCCGCTTATAACGAAGTCGCATTATCCATGACAATCACTTTGTTATATCCGAAGTTTGTTATATCCGCAGTTGGAAAAAAAAATGTTTTGTACCAATAATTTTATTTACAGATATAATATCTACAGCTTGCTTAAGATTGATTGTTAATGCTGTTCCAGCATCGTATGCCGTCAAATATTTCCTCATTAAACGCGTTCGATAAATCATCTTGAAATTGCGAATAATGCCTTGGTCGCATGGTTGCAGCATTGAAGTGGTATTTGGCGGCAAGAATGCTATACGAGTATTTGTGAGGCCCTGCATGTCTGGGGGATGAGCGCCGCAATTGTCAAGCAGGAGGATAATTTGTCGATGTTGTCCAGCCATCTTCTTGTCGATGTGCCGAACCCAGGATTCGAAGAGTAGTCCAGTCATCCAGGCCTTCTGATTTGCTTCGTACTGAACAGGAAGGTGCTTGATTCCTCGGAAGCATCTCGGCTGTTTCGCCTTTCCAATGACCAAAGGTTGCATCTTTTCAGAACCATCCATATTGCAGCATAGAAGGATTGTGATCCGTTCCTTACTAGCCTTTCCGCCGGTGCAAGTTTCTCCCTTAAAGTGAAGTGTCTTGTCAGGAAGAAGACGCCAGAAGAGACCGGTTTCATCGGCGTTGAAGATGTCTTTGCAAGCATAGTTACTAATTATATTAGGCATTACATCGGTCAACCAGTTCGTCATTGTCTCACGATTGACATCAGCTGATTCTCCACAAATGTTGAGCAGCTTGATGCCATGCCTTGCCTTCCAACGCTCGATCCATCCACCACTCCCAGTAAAATCCTTTAATCCAAATTCAAGAGCCAGGGTCTTCGCCTTTTCGGAAAGCAATGGACCATTAACTGGAAGCGCTGCACTTCTTGCCTGCTTGAACCACTGCAGCAGAGCCTCATCAACATCAGCATATGTAGATCCACGTGCTCGTTTCCGACTGCTTTCTCCCGCATGCAGAGCTTGTTGGTGGATCTTCTCAGAGTTCTTTATTATGGTGCTGAGCGACGACTGTGGGATATTATGTTTCTGGGCAACATCTGTATTTTTCTTCTTCTCCACTTCAATCTCTCTTAGGATTTGCAGCTTGACTGACAGAGATAGTAAGTTTCTTGTTTGTTTTCGTTCTCCTGCCATGGTAAACGTTAATAAAATATAAGCGTTTATTAAACAATTTAATTTTGTTTAAATAATGTAAAAAAAATACTTATAATATGTTTGCATATTTTAAAATTGTATATTATTAACTTATTTGTTGTGTATCATTAAATTTGTGTCATTCACACGTTGTAATTTGATATATATTATGCATAATATATTAGTCAATTATAATGGTAAATGAGAAAACTTCGTTATAAACGGATAAAATAAAAATTTATACATGCAAATCACTTCGTTATAAGCGAAAATTCTTTATATCCGACTTCGCAATATCCAGAGTTCTTTTAATGGTTTAAGCCCTTCTTTTCTTTCGTGCAGACAATTTCATTCGCTATATGCGGAATTTCGCTATAACCGACTTTGTTATAAGCGGAGTACACTGTATATGTATAAAAGAAAGGCGTATTATTGATATTAAAGATAAAATTAAAATGTGTTCAAAATAAATTTTCAGAGAAAAATGAACATTTATATATTTAACAAAGAGTCATAATGAAGAGTATAAAGAGAAACATAATGAGTATAAAACTTCCTTAAATTTTGTCCATGAGTGTAGTTGAAGTTCAGCCAACCGAAATATATTGGAAAATAAATCCGTTTCAAATCCAATATATGCCTTTTTCGAAACTATTATAGATGCGTATGATTATTTATAAAAATTAAACAATTTCTACTCCCATTAATTTTTCCATTGCAGTAAGAGAAGAGAAATTGTTTATTTAAAAAAAAAAGAATCATACGCGTCTATAATGGTTTAGAATTTTGATAACAGATGGCGCACTAATGTATCAAAAAATGCCTTTTTATTATCTCGATATTTAAATTTGGGTATCCCTCTATATAATATATATATATATATCGTATATTTTAAACTGTATGACAATTTTAGTATATGTCACATATCTTCCAGTTAGTTAGAGCCGATACCTTAAAAGATCCTGCCCTTCTTTTGGAATGTACACCGTTTCTGTTTGCTGCCACCTCCATATTTTGTATATATGCTAAATCTTTATTAATAATACCTGTAAACCCCTATTTGTATGTAACACTAAAAATGTTGACGTCAAAATAAAAATCCAAAGAGCGCTCAGCTGGGGAGAGAGGAGGAAAATGCCAAAGCCCATGTGGGGGCCCCAGGGACTCTTTATAGACGACCCCTGAAAACAGGACAGGTTTTGGCAGGGGGTCAGCAGTTGTTCTAGGGTGTGGCCATCGGCAGGCGGCTTCTGTCTCTCACACTGTCTCTCTCTCCAGGTCTCGGTGATAGGCATCCAAGTTTGTGTCATGGCCTCTACCTCTGTCCCGTGGGCTGTCCCCGATCACTCTCGGTGCTAACATCTAGTCCTGCCTCTGCTTCTTGTTGTCCGCGTGTGGGAAGAACATCAACACTCGCCTCACGTACACGACTGCCAGTTTATACATACGTCTAGGAACATTTGCGAAAATATTACATATACTAGCCGAGTGACCCGGGCAACGCCCCGGGTTTACCCGAAGGACCCGCAGGTGAGAAACTATAGAAGAAAAATTTTAACAAATCAGAAAATGAAATTGCAAACAACAGAACTACACTACTTTAAGGACATGAGAGCACATGCACTGTATCACCATACGTGTACCATTTTCAAAGACCCTGCTTAGGATTAAAACTTCTCAGAAGCATAACAATAGTACCAACCTAGAGGTTAACTGGTGTGGATGCATTCCTCTGGGAGTGAGACTATTGAGAAATTCAGTAGGGAGTTATTTTGCTTCTCCGCATTCTAACACTCCAACTGTTAACAATGTGGAAACACTGACTCATGTTTGGTAAGCAATTTCAGGGAAGAAACTATAGACATTGGATTAAATAAAAATTATTAGATTTAAATAAATATTATTAGAGTAAAAAAAAAAGAAAGAAATTAACAAATTAGAAAATAAAATTTCGAAAAATACAACTATATTGCAGATAAGATAAGAGGACCTTATTAAAAAAATACATAAACAAACTGTAATACGACACTCGATAATTCGACACTTTCGATAATTCGACACTTTCGATAATTCGACCATTTTAAAAATCAAATTTACAAGGTTGATTGTTGTTTAAATACAACTTTGCTTTTGCATGCATAAACACAGGCTCTTGTAGCAAGAACCCAAATATTATTTATAGTCATAGCAAAAGCCAACTTTAGTGAAAACTGATGCCTCTTCAGAATGAATGGAAGACTGAAATCTGAAGGAGCAGAAGATATGGGTCATTTATACTTTCACCAATGCCTTTAGGATCTTTGCGATGGAACGCGTATGGTGTTTCAGCGCATGTGCTCTCATGTCCTTGAAGCACAGATACTGACAGTGCCCAAAGTTGAACACACTGTATAGTGTCTGAAATATCTTTGGCCCCTTCGGATACCAACCTTCGCTTCATTCTAGAGAGGCGTTAGTTTTCACTAAGGTTGGCTTTTGCTAAGACTATAAATAAGGCTCAAGGCCAAACCTTGGCTACAAGAGCCTGTGTTTACGCACGGACAACTTTATATGTGGCTTTTTCAAGTGTGCGAACATTGGATAGCATACATGTAAAGATGACCCATATCTTCTGCTCCTTCAGATTTCAGTCTTCCATTCATTCTGAAGAGGCATCAGTTTTCACTAAAGTTGGCTTTTGCTATGACTATAAATAATATTTGGGTTCTTGCTACAAGAGCCTGTGTTTATGCATGCAAAATCAAAGTTGTATTTAAACAACAATCAACCTTGTAAATTTGATTTTTAAAATGGTCGAATTATCGAAAGTGTCGAATTATCGAAAGTGTCGAATTATCGATAGTGTCGAATTACAGTTTGTTTATTTATTTTTTAATAAGGTCCTCTTATCTTATCTGCAATATAGTTGTATTTTTCGAAATTTTATTTTCTAATTTGTTAATTTTTCTTTTTTTTTCACTCTAATAATATTTATTTAAATCTAATAATTTTTATTTAATGCAATTTATTTAATAATTTATTTAATCCAATGTCTATAGTTTCTTCCCTGAAATTGCTTACCAAACATGAGTCAGTGTTTCCACAGTGTTAACAGTTGGAGTGTTAGAATGCGGAGAAGCAAAATAACTCCCTACTGAATTTCTCAATAGTCTTACTCCCAGAGGAATGCATCCACACCAGTTAACCTCTAGGTTGGTACTATTGTTATGCTTCTGAGAAGTTTTAATCCTAAGCAGGGTCTTTGAAAATGGTACACGTGTGGTGATACTGTGCATGTGCTCTCATGTCCTTAAAGTAGTGTAGTTCGGTTGTTTGCACTTTCATTTTCTGATTTGTTAAAATTTTTCTTCTATAGTTTTTCACCTGCGGGTCCTTCGGGTAAACCTGGGTCGTTGCCCGGGTCACTCGGCTATTTATATCTATATATATCTATACTTTTAAAGTCTCTGCAGGCCCTTTGGGTAAACCCTGGGCGTTGCCCGGGTCACTCGGCTAGTATATTGCTAAATGTGTAAATAACATGTATATAAAAAAGCAAAGCTTAATTTTAAATTTCATTATCCTTTCCACAGGAAAAGCATCAAAATACTGCATAAGTACGGCACTTTTGCAGCCGCATGATTACGGCAGTCCATAGCTTCCCTGACAAAAATTCACCAAGAAAGTTAAATATTCAAAAAATTTTCTGTGTGTAAATTGCTAAATATGTAAAAAACATGTATACAAAAAAGCAAAGCCCAATTCCAAACCCAAATATTTTTTTTATGAGAAGAACATCAACATAATGCATGATTACGGCAGTCCATAGCTTCCCTGACAAAAATTCACCAAAAAGTAAAATATTCCAAAAATATTTCTGTGTATATATTGCTAAATGTGTAAATAACATGTATATAAAAAAGCAAAGCTTAATTTTAAATTTCATTATCCTTTCCACAGGAAAAGCATCAAAATACTGCATAAGTACGGCACTTTTGCAGCCGCATGATTACGGCAGTCCATAGCTTCCCTGACAAAAATTCACCAAGAAAGTTAAATATTCAAAAAATTTTCTGTGTGTAAATTGCTAAATATGTAAAAAACATGTATACAAAAAAGCAAAGCCCAATTCCAAACCCAAATATTTTTTTTATGAGAAGAACATCAACATAATGCATCATTACGGCAGTCCATAGCTTCCCTGACAAAAATTCACCAAAAAAGTTAAATATTCCAAAAATATTTCTGTGTATATATTGCTAAATGTGTAAATAACATGTATATAAAAAAGCAAAGCTTAATTTTAAATTTCATTATCCTTTCCACAGGAAAAGCATCAAAATACTGCATAAGTACAGCACTTTTGCAGCCGCATGATTACGGCAGTCCATAGCTTCCCTGACAAAAATTCACCAAGAAAGTTAAATATTCCAAAATTTTTCTGTGTGTAAATTGCTAAATATGTAAAAAAACATGTATACAAAAAAGCAAAGCCCAATTCCAAACCCAAATATTTTTTTTATGAGAAGAACATCAACATAATGCATGATTACGGCAGTCCATAGCTTCCCTGACAAAAATTCACCAAAAAAGTTAAATATTCCAAAAATATTTCTGTGTATATATTGCTAAATGTGTAAATAACATGTATATAAAAAAGCAAAGCTTAATTTTAAATTTCATTATCCTTTCCACAGGAAAAGCATCAAAATACTGCATAAGTACGGCACTTTTGCAGCCGCATGATTACGGCAGTCCATAGCTTCCCTGACAAAAATTCACCAAGAAAGTTAAATATTCAAAAAAATTTCTGTGTGTAAATTGCTAAATATGTAAAAAACATGTATACAAAAAAGCAAAGCCCAATTCCAAACCCAAATATTTTTTTTATGAGAAGAACATCAACATAATGCATGATTACGGCAGTCCATAGCTTCCCTGACAAAAATTCACCAAAAAAGTTGAATATTCCAAAAATATTTCTGTGTATATATTGCTAAATGTGTAAATAACATGTATAAAAAAAAGCAAAGCTTAATTTGAAATTTCATTATCCTTTCCACAGGAAAAGCATCAAAATACTGCATAAGTACGGCACTTTTGCAGCCGCATGATTACGGCAGTCCATAGCTTCCCTGACAAAAATTCACCAAGAAAGTTAAATATTCAAAAAATTTTCTGTGTGTAAATTGCTAAATATGTAAAAAACATGTATACAAAAAAGCAAAGCCCAATTCCAAACCCAAATATTTTTTTTATGAGAAGAACATCAACATAATGCATGATTACGGCAGTCCATAGCTTCCCTGACAAAAATTCACCAAAAAAGTTAAATATTCCAAAAATATTTCTGTGTATATATTGCTAAATGTGTAAATAACATGTATATAAAAAAGTAAAGCTTAATTTTAAATTTCATTATCCTTTCCACAGGAAAAGCATCAAAATACTGCATAAGTACGGCACTTTTGCAGCCGCATGATTACGGCAGTCCATAGCTTCCCTGACAAAAATTCACCAAGAAAGTTAAATATTCCAAAATTTTTCTGTGTGTAAATTGCTAAATATGTAAAAAACATGTATACAAAAAAGCAAAGCCCAATTCCAAACCCAAATATTTTTTTTATGAGAAGAACATCAACATAATGCATGATTACGGCAGTCCATAGCTTCCCTGACAAAAATTCACCAAAAAAGTTAAATATTCCAAAAATATTTCTGTGTATATATTGCTAAATGTGTAAATAACATGTATATAAAAAAGCAAAGCTTAATTTTAAATTTCATTATCCTTTCCACAGGAAAAGCATCAAAATACTGCATAAGTACAGCACTTTTGCAGCCGCATGATTACGGCAGTCCATAGCTTCCCTGACAAAAATTCACCAAGAAAGTTAAATATTCAAAAAATTTTCTGTGTGTAAATTGCTAAATATGTAAAAAACATGTATACAAAAAAGCAAAGCCCAATTCCAAACCCAAATATTTTTTTTATGAGAAGAACATCAACATAATGCATGATTACGGCAGTCCATAGCTTCCCTGACAAAAATTCACCAAAAAGTAAAATATTCCAAAAATATTTCTGTGTATATATTGCTAAATGTGTAAATAACATGTATATAAAAAAGCAAAGCTTAATTTTAAATTTCATTATCCTTTCCACAGGAAAAGCATCAAAATACTGCATAAGTACGGCACTTTTGCAGCCGCATGATTACGGCAGTCCATAGCTTCCCTGACAAAAATTCACCAAGAAAGTTAAATATTCAAAAAATTTTCTGTGTGTAAATTGCTAAATATGTAAAAAACATGTATACAAAAAAGCAAAGCCCAATTCCAAACCCAAATATTTTTTTTTATGAGAAGAACATCAACATAATGCATCATTACGGCAGTCCATAGCTTCCCTGACAAAAATTCACCAAAAAAGTTAAATATTCCAAAAATATTTCTGTGTATATATTGCTAAATGTGTAAATAACATGTATATAAAAAAGCAAAGCTTAATTTTAAATTTCATTATCCTTTCCACAGGAAAAGCATCAAAATACTGCATAAGTACAGCACTTTTGCAGCCGCATGATTACGGCAGTCCATAGCTTCCCTGACAAAAATTCACCAAGAAAGTTAAATATTCCAAAATTTTTCTGTGTGTAAATTGCTAAATATGTAAAAAACATGTATACAAAAAAGCAAAGCCCAATTCCAAACCCAAATATTTTTTTTATGAGAAGAACATCAACATAATGCATGATTACGGCAGTCCATAGCTTCCCTGACAAAAATTCACCAAAAAAGTTAAATATTCCAAAAATATTTCTGTGTATATATTGCTAAATGTGTAAATAACATGTATATAAAAAAGCAAAGCTTAATTTTAAATTTCATTATCCTTTCCACAGGAAAAGCATCAAAATACTGCATAAGTACGGCACTTTTGCAGCCGCATGATTACGGCAGTCCATAGCTTCCCTGACAAAAATTCACCAAGAAAGTTAAATATTCAAAAAAATTTCTGTGTGTAAATTGCTAAATATGTAAAAAACATGTATACAAAAAAGCAAAGCCCAATTCCAAACCCAAATATTTTTTTTATGAGAAGAACATCAACATAATGCATGATTACGGCAGTCCATAGCTTCCCTGACAAAAATTCACCAAAAAAGTTGAATATTCCAAAAATATTTCTGTGTATATATTGCTAAATGTGTAAATAACATGTATAAAAAAAGCAAAGCTTAATTTGAAATTTCATTATCCTTTCCACAGGAAAAGCATCAAAATACTGCATAAGTACGGCACTTTTGCAGCCGCATGATTACGGCAGTCCATAGCTTCCCTGACAAAAATTCACCAAGAAAGTTAAATATTCAAAAAATTTTCTGTGTGTAAATTGCTAAATATGTAAAAAACATGTATACAAAAAAGCAAAGCCCAATTCCAAACCCAAATATTTTTTTTATGAGAAGAACATCAACATAATGCATGATTACGGCAGTCCATAGCTTCCCTGACAAAAATTCACCAAAAAAGTTAAATATTCCAAAAATATTTCTGTGTATATATTGCTAAATGTGTAAATAACATGTATATAAAAAAGTAAAGCTTAATTTTAAATTTCATTATCCTTTCCACAGGAAAAGCATCAAAATACTGCATAAGTACGGCACTTTTGCAGCCGCATGATTACGGCAGTCCATAGCTTCCCTGACAAAAATTCACCAAGAAAGTTAAATATTCCAAAATTTTTCTGTGTGTAAATTGCTAAATATGTAAAAAACATGTATACAAAAAAGCAAAGCCCAATTCCAAACCCAAATATTTTTTTTATGAGAAGAACATCAACATAATGCATGATTACGGCAGTCCATAGCTTCCCTGACAAAAATTCACCAAAAAAGTTAAATATTCCAAAAATATTTCTGTGTATATATTGCTAAATGTGTAAATAACATGTATATAAAAAAGCAAAGCTTAATTTTAAATTTCATTATCCTTTCCACAGGAAAAGCATCAAAATACTGCATAAGTACGGCACTTTTGCAGCCGCATGATTACGGCAGTCCATAGCTTCCCTGACAAAAATTCACCAAGAAAGTTAAATATTCAAAAAATTTTCTGTGTGTAAATTGCTAAATATGTAAAAAAACATGTATACAAAAAAGCAAAGCCCAATTCCAAACCCAAATATTTTTTTTATGAGAAGAACATCAACATAATGCATGATTACGGCAGTCCATAGCTTCCCTGACAAAAATTCACCAAAAAAGTTGAATATTCCAAAAATATTTCTGTGTAGATATTGCTAAATGTGTAAATAACATGTATATAAAAAAGCAAAGCTTAATTTTAAATTTCATTATCCTTTCCACAGGAAAAGCATCAAAATACTGCATAAGTACGGCACTTTTGCAGCCGCATGATTACGGCAAGTCCATAGCTTCCCTGACAAAAATTCACCAAGAAAGTTAAATATTCAAAAAATTTTCTGTGTGTAAATTGCTAAATATGTAAAAAACATGTATACAAAAAAGCAAAGCCCAATTCCAAACCCAAATATTTTTTTTATGAGAAGAACATCAACATAATGCATCATTACGGCAGTCCATAGCTTCCCTGACAAAAATTCACCAAAAAAGTTAAATATTCCAAAAATATTTCTGTGTATATATTGCTAAATGTGTAAATAACATGTATATAAAAAAGCAAAGCTTAATTTTAAATTTCATTATCCTTTCCACAGGAAAAGCATCAAAATACGGCATAAGTACGGCACTTTTGCAGCCGCATGATTACGGCAGTCCATAGCTTCCCTGACAAAAATTCACCAAGAAAGTTAAATATTCCAAAATTTTTCTGTGTGTAAATTGCTAAATATGTAAAAAACATGTATACAAAAAAGCAAAGCCCAATTCCAAACCCAAATATTTTTTTTATGAGAAGAACATCAACATAATGCATCATTACGGCAGTCCATAGCTTCCCTGACAAAAATTCACCAAAAAAGTTAAATATTCCAAAAATATTTCTGTGTATATATTGCTAAATGTGTAAATAACATGTATATAAAAAAGCAATGCTTAATTTTAAATTTCATTATCCTTTTCACAGGAAAAGCATCAAAATACTGCATAAGTACGGCACTTTTGTAGCCCCCCTGACAAAAATTCACTAAAAGAGGTAAGTATTCAAAAAAATATTTTGGTATATATATTGCTAAATTAGATAATAAAAAGGCATATATTGGATTTAATAAAATATTTATTTTGCCAATATTTCGGCTGGCTGAACGCCAACCTTTATCGAGGCATTACATTTTTTTTGTATACACAAACTCAGCGCCGCATAGTGTATAATATCACAGTTGAAAAAAAAAAAAAAAAATGTAATGCCTCGATAAAGGTTGGCGTTCAGCCAGCCGAAATATTGGCAAAATAAATATTTTATTAAATCCAATATATGCCTTTTTATTATCTAATGAATTAAATATGGATTGCTCTATTTTCAATATTGCTAAATGTGTAACAAACATGTATATAAAAAAGCAAAGCTTAATTCTAAGTTCTAATATTTTTTTTATAAGAAAAGCTACAAAAGCAAATAGGGAGAAGTGAAGCCATTTAGCCATTTTCAAAATCCGATTGTGAAAGAGTAAAAAAATGAGTAAATAAGAGCAAATATAAAGAAAAAGTATTGCTAAATGTGTAATAAACATGTATATAAAAAAGCAAAGCTTAATTCTAAGTTTTAATATAAAGAAGAAATAAGACACAAAAATGGAGCTAAATTCAAATGAAAAACTATAACAAATTAATAAAAAAAAAAAAAAGACCTAATTCAAATGCCACCATCATCAGACAAAAGAAAAAATGAGATTTTATTCTTTAGTTCATTTATTCTTCTGTCTGATGCTGTTGCTGAAACGTCACACACTATTGAAGACACTATAAAAGATAGATTAAAAGTAATAATTCAATCTACAAATAGAAAAATAATATAACCTGGTGAGTTCCCAGAAAAGGTTAACTTTGGTAGGCGGCGCTGTACGTTGACACCGCCAGTTAAAGCGAAGATTTTGGACATAGTGATTTTTACATTTCGATCTTTTATATTAATATATATACTTACTATTTCGAATTATTTTTCTAAAAACGAACATTATTTTTTTTAATTATCTGAAACTAACCTAATTCAACTTATCTAAAACTAACCTTATTTAGCGATTAAACTAACATAATTTAACCTATTTGAATCTAACCTCATATACACTTTTACACTACCTTTTCATTTCAAAATTAAATTAAAATAAGTTTATATTAAATAATAACTTTTTTAAAAATCGACTTTCTGGTTCACACATTTGTATCTAATCAATTATGTATTTCTTTATTTCTCTCTATAAAAGTACGCAATTGTAAACAAAAGAATTGATGATGATAAATGCAAAAAATCTACGATTGTAAAATAGATTAAATTAAAAAATAAAAATAACTGTTAACATTAGGAAAATAAAAACAGGCCTATGACACGAAGAAAAAAATAACGAAAATTTTGGTATATAGATTGTTATGTGTAGTTCAGAATCTTCGGAGGAGATAGCTCAGGACTTTACAATGGAAAACTCTGTTACGGTATTATCTATATAGATATATATATATATATATAAATTTCTCATATTACAATGCACTAGCGCGCCACCTGTTAAGAAAATTAGAAACTATTTTAGACGCGTAAGATTCTTTTTGAAATTAAACAATTCCATATTGCAGTAAGGACAGTAGAATTTGTTTAATTTCAAAAAGAATCTTATGTGTCTAAAATAGTTTCTAATTTTCATAAATTTCTCAAATAAAACAAAAGTGATACCATATCTTGAAGAAGTATATGTAAATAGGGATCTCATTGTCGCCTGATATATAATTCACAAAATCATATTTCATGCTTCTATCCATACTTCAGATTTAACAGGCTTAGGAGAATGTCTAGAGGCAATAAATCTCACATCTGTTCACAAGTAGAGTTCTGGAAAATTTCAGCCTCTCCTGAAGTCATCCCAAATCTATTTTACTCGTATATGATTCTGGACAGTAGACTGGACAATCTAAACTATATGCAGGCTGTTCTTTAGAAAATAATTAGTAGAATATATATAGAGAAAGATAGTGTTATACATAATTATAAAGCATCTTTATAGTTTTATATATGAATGAATCAAGAGTAGAGAGTTGTCAAAGTAGGAATATAAAATCTTAGGATGTTGTACTAAATTCGAAAAATCACGTGAGAACGCCTTTGTAACCTCAGAACAATTTTTAACGTCTTGCCAAATGCTTTATTTTTATTTACTTCTCCTGACGAAGACAAAATATTTTTGCAGAAACGTTTAGAAAAATAAATTCTCTAACTAACCGAAGTGTCTATTTTTCATAGAAATATGAATGCCGGCCAGGCAACCTCTATCTTTATGATAAAATCTTAGGGGCAACCTCATTTGTTCATTTATCCAGTTACTCCGAATATTCAGGATAAAATTGTGAAAAACGTTTAAAAATTATAAAATAATTTCTCACAATGTGTTTCTCGGACTAACTACAGGTACTTCTTGTAAAATAATCGTTTATACCTTTCTTTTTTAAAAATATTATTAAGCCCGTCAAGAGAGCGTCTTTAGCTTAAAAGCTAGCGTTTTGAAATAAAAATAAACTCATTGTGAGAAAATATTTTGTAATTTTAAAACTTCGAATATTACTCTCAGATTTAAAAAATTGAAAATATTTAAAAGTAAAATCAGCAAGTACAGTATTTTTAGCCAGAGTTATACAATTGTTTAGAGAGTGAGATGGAATTTGTAATAAATAAAATTAATCATAATAGTAAAATCAGTCCTGAATATAGAGGTTGCCTGGCCAGCATTCATATTAATATGGAAAATGGATACTTTCGGCCAGTTAGAGTTTTTTATTTTCTCAACGTTTATAAATTCGAAAAATCACGTGAAAACGCCTTTGCAACTCAGAACA
>CP092883.1:66319474-66393998 GCA_030710605.1 Cordylochernes scorpioides
TCGAAAATAATTTTTCTTTCGTGAAGAAAGTCATATTTTCAAAGAATCACATTTTTAACTTTTAATTTATTTCAAAGTTTTTATAATATTTTATTTGAATCTTATTATATATTTTAATATTCAAAAAAAGATGCATATATTGAATTCCTAGTTATTTTATGGTTCCAATATTTCCAGGGGCAACTTGCCTCTATTTATCGAGGATGTTTGCGTTTTTTACTAGAACATGCGAGCACGCGTACGCCACTCTCGTTCTACAAGGCCAATGAAAGAATTGTATCTTTGATTTAAATATTACATTCAGTATATATACAGCTAAAAATTATATTTAATATTGCAGATTGTTATTTTTTCTATGAAAGATAGAGAGATTTATATATAACAGTGTAATTGTAAATAATTGTGTGTATACATATTAATTCTAAACTAGGAATCCAATATATGCATCTTTTTAAAATATAATTTTAATTATGGATTGCCAAATCTCTCTTCAAAAATATTTTAATATAACTACTATATTAAGCTGCATTAGCGCGTCATCTGTTATCAAAATACAAAACTATTATAGACGCGTATGATTCTTTTCAAAATAAAACCATTTATACTGTATTTACTGCAATGGAATAATTGCAATATAACAGCGGTATGGTAGATTAATTTGGTGAAACCGCTGGGAGGGTTTACCACTGATGAGCCAGGTCCTCCCATTGATTTTTCCATTGCAGTAAGGGCAGTATAATTTGTTTATTTTGAAAAGAATCATACGCGTCTATAATAGTTTCGTATTTTGATATCTACTATATGTTTAAATATAACCAACTTTGAGAACATATTATGTGCTTTGTGTTTTTCGATAGAGTTTTAGATTATCATTGTTTTATTTATATTCACACCTTGTAATATTAATTTTAAAAATATTTTCTTTTTATATACACACCCCTATAGTATAGGATAATTGTAAACATAAAATAAGCCATCAGCAACTTTCAGTTGCACCACGATAAGGAGATGCCTTTTTAATAATTTATGCACCTTTTCCCAGTACAATATCACATTTGTGCTATTTTTCTTTCACATAAAATAGGCGTTATTGTTAATATCTAAAAATATTCAAACGCGCTTATTACAAAATATATTTAGTCAGCAATATATATATATTTTACAAATTTTATTACCCCTTCCAATTTTGAATTTAGGTAGAAAATATAAAATTTTAAACTTAATTCTATTGACGTTATGTGGGGCTGAGTTTGATTGTTTACATAAATATGTTGTTGTACTTTGAAAAAGTTTGGCGTTCAGCCAACTAAAATATTGGTAAATAAATAATATTTTGATCCAATATATGCCTTTTTTATTTATATATATACATATATGTTATGAATAATATGTTTTGTTGTAAAGATAAAGAATTGAAGGAACAGTGGTGATAAAAGAAAAATATCAAATAATTATTTACTATCAAGTAGTTTTTTTTTTCACTTACTTGAAATAAATTACACATAATATATTTTCACAGTTATATAGAATTTGCAAAATTAATTCTATAATAGTGAATTTAAAAAATAGGTAGGTTAACTATACATATTTACAACAACATTAAAAGTGGTATATTCTAAAAAATGGTCAGAAAAATGTAGAATAGTCAATAATGTGAAAATATAATATGTATTTTTATTATAATGAAATATTTGATCCAATATAAGTATTTCTAATTGAAGGGTAAGAAATGTATTTGTAAATGGCATGGATTTACCAGCTCCTCTTGAGACCCCTACTTTGCCGTGATAAAAAAATATCTCCTTAATTCACCAAATGGCAATCTTAAAACATCAACATGTATAGTTGATCAATCAGCTCTTTGATCTTGTGTGTGGGAGGCATGTAGAAAAATAAATTTATATATATTAGTAACGAATGAAGACATTAAGACGCGAATGTTTCTTTTCACAAATAAATCAAACTTACACTGTCCTTACTCCGATGAAAAAATATTGGGAGGGTTTGACTTATACACATTTTGGTTTACGGTTAAAATTTAGGCAAAATAAATATTTAATTGAAAGCTTCCCAAGTTAAAAAAAAAAATGGTTCGAATGCTATGTCTAATGGTTGCTATGGATATATAATTACACCTCTCCAAACTCATTTACCGCAATTAGAAAGAAAACTATAATTACATTTGTGTAATTGATACAATAGAAATTCCTACAAACTTTAATCTGGAAAGTGCCTATAAATTTTCAATATTAAATATTCCCAATATTAACCTACGCAAAAAACTCCTTTTCTGAAAAAGAAAAAACGGGCAGTAATTAAAATATATTTCGTTTATGAAAACTTTAGGCCATACACTGGATCTGTGATGAAAATTTTAGCCAATAACGGCACTCCAATATTTCACCAACCTGCTTAATCTCCAGACTTAGCTCCAAATGACTTTTTCCTAATCCCAAAGATTAAAATGGCTTTTAAATAGAGGGGTTTTAACACTATACAAACCATCATTGTGATATCGAAATAAAGGTATTGAAAAGAATTCCGAAATACTATTTTTTGCAATGTTTTATTTATTTTATTTCAATTTAAAGTACTATGTCCCCCTCTAGGGACACTTACGCTGTCATACATATATACCTTTACATTTGTCTATACATATATATACAATAATTTTAGGCCGTGAATAGAATAGTCATATGATATTAACAATGAGAAAGAGAGAGAAAAAAAAACACTAGAAAAAAGAACTGTGTAAAAAAGAAAGAAGTATCTGGCAATATGTACAATCAGCATAATATAAATTATTAGTTTCTTAAAAGATATTTGTTACTATATAATTTAAAATATATCTACAAAAAGTATTGAATTTAATATATATATTTTTTACTGGAAATAAAAATACTTGGATCTGTTACTATTGAAGTTTTTTCGATTCTGTAGTCTTGAAAAACAGGACAATCTAGTAAAAGATGTATTGTATAAAATGGTTTTGAAACATGAGATGGAAGCTGTGTATAGATGTAGGAGGGGAGTATTTTTGAAAAATACCAATAAATTATTTTTCTCAGTCTCACAGTTTTTCTTATTTTTGTCTTTTTTTTCGGTAAATTATTGAACAGATCTTGTAATACGAAATAATACTGAATAAACATAAATTATAAGTATAAATAAGAATATTTGAAAACATACTACTGTCTATGGCCATAATTGGAAACTATTTCCAAAATATAACAATCCAAAAATAACAAACAAACATTTATAACTGCAATATAGCGACCATTGATTTCACTATTAGATCCGTGTAAAAATTATAATTCCATCAGCCTGAAGGCCAATGTGTTTACAAACTGTTCAGGGATCTAGCAGATATAGAAAATATGCAATTAGGTAAATATATGTAAATATTATTTCTATTTCCTACATTCGCCGTATTTAAATTCCATTGTGAAGAATTTATCCCGTAAATAAACATTTATTTAATAGAATTCCCTTCTATATATATACATGGTTATACAGATATTCTAAAAGTTTTATATAAGAATTGGTGCGCGAGATACAAAAGTTTGGAGAACATTATAAAGCATCGTAAAGATAGAGGCTGCCTGGCCGGAATTCATAGTTATTCAAATTAAAGATACATCGGCTAGTAAATCTTTTATAAAAAATATTTACTGGCCGAAGTATATTTATTTTGAAGAAATATAAAGCATATAAGAAAATTTAAACATTTTTTTCTCTACTGCGCTTACCACAATGAAAAATTAATGAGAGGGCCTGGCTCATCAGTGATGAACTATCGAACAGCCTTTACCTTTGATACCGTCAACTACAGTTATTATATAATGCATAATAAATGGAAGCATTAAAAGCACGAATGTTCAGAAATAAAACAAACTTCTATTATATCTGATGAGCCAAGCCCTCCCAATATTTTTTATCATTGCAGCAAGGATAGTAGAAGTTTACTTTTTCCTCTAGGTGTTGGTGAAAGACTGGTATAAACTGTCGGTCTTCAATAGGCACGACCCGGGATCAAATCCCGCTTGGGTATTTTTTTCTAATAAAGATATTGTTTCAATGTCCCCCGTTTTTTTTTTTTGCCAAAGTAGAACACCAGCAATAAGTGCAAGTGATAAAATGTGGCTATGACACACATGTAAGTGCAAAAGTCGAACTGCGCCTTCCTACATTTTGGTACATTTGCTGTAAAAGTGGTCGCTAACTATCCACAATGATAATCATGGCTGTATCACGTGCACACTTGGAAGATAATAATAATATTTGAAAAGAGAAACATTATTGTTTTAATACTTATATTTCTCATATATAAATGGCCTGTTATTGCCCTATAACGTTGATTCAACACTAGCCTTTCAGTAATACGCTAACCATGACGTATGCACGAAGGAATGTGTGGCCATTGGACATGTGTCGAACCTGCAGGCTGTTGTTGGGTTCTGTGCTGCCTGGAGTATAGGAGTTCTATCTGTACTCCCTTCCTGTGGTGAATCTGTATAAGACTGGTGGTCTTAGTAAAACTGTATGTGTGTATCTTAACAACTGGACATACGTCGGACCTGGAGGCTGTTGTTGGGTGCTGTGCTGCTTGGAGTATAGGAGTTCTATCGATGTTTCTTTTCTTCCTGTGGTGAATCTGTATAAGACCGGTTGTCTTAATAAAGTTGTATATGGGTGTATCTAAACAACTGGACATGCGTCAGACCTGGAGGCTGTTATTTGGTTCTGTGCTACCTGGAGTATAGGAGCTCTATCTATGTTTCCTTTCTTCCTGTGGTGAATCTGTATAAGATCGGTGGTCTTAGTAAAACTGTATGTGTGTATCTAAACAACTGGACATGTGTCAGACCTGGAGGCTGTTGTTGGGTGCTGCGCTGCCTAGAGTATAGGAGCTCTATTATGTTTCTTTCCTGTGGTGAATCTGTATAAGACCGGTGGTCTTAATAAAGCTGGGTTGTTGTTGCTATGGCCTTATAATTAATAGAATGCATATTGACACGGAAGTTCAAATTTGAGAACATTTGAGCACGTTCAAGCGTGTTATACACTGCTGAATAAAGACTAATAATCAAAAGCAGACGTCTGGTTCGAACAAAGAAAGGTATTATGATGCATTAACGCGCCATCTGTTATGAAAATTCGAAACTATTATAGACGTGCATGATTCTTTTAAAAAATAAACAATTTCTACTGTTTTTAATGCAATGGAAAAATTAATGAGGGGCTGGCTCATCATTGGTTAACCCTCCCAAAGGTTTAGCCCGTTTTTTATACTATTAATTTTTCCATTGCAATAATGATAGATTAAACTGACGAAACCGCAGGGAGGGTTCACCACTGATGAGCCAGGCCCACTCATTAATTTTTTCATTGCAGTAAGGGCAGTAGTTTGGAAATAGTTTTCCAAATAATCAAACGCGTCTATATAATTTCGAATTTTCATAAAATAAAGGATATTTCATCAGATAGTTGTCTCAAAGTGCATTTGCTATGCTTGGTTTCAAAACCAAATATAAGAAAAATGCGTTATACTTATATATAAATACCTAAAATACTTTTACAAACTAAAGGATAAATTCATCTTAATTTTAGAAGTTCAATTCCCCCCATTTAAAATTCAACCATTTTTCTATCATCCATAACGAAAAGATAAGAATTTATTTTAAAACTTTAAGGTAATTATTTATATTATTTTAAATATTCATGAATCAAATAGAGATATCGTAAGAAAGGTTAAAATATTTATCAAATATATTCAGAATAATCACATTAAAACTTTCTTTTCGTTTTATAAATTTAGCAGAAGATTAATGTAAAGAATGGGGGGAGCTTCATGATTAAACAGTGAGTGGGGAAACTTCTTCCATTTATTTATAATATTTATTGCGTTGTGGGAGCTATTTTTTATTTAAAGAAGAAGTTTCGAAAATACTATAGACGCCTATGATTCTTTTTAAAAATAAACAATTTCTACTGTAGAACGAATTCTGAATTTTTTTATATGTCCAGGGTAGCCTAGTGGACATGGCATCTGCCCGGTAAGCGGAACACTGTGGGTTCGATTCCCATCCCTGGACTTGAGAATTTGCTTGAGGTTGGAAAACATGAGTATTACAGTCGTGGTAAAATATTAAAACATATTATACCTACAATATGCTTTAATTGTAATAATAAAGTATATAATACATCATTTTGAAAAGTAGTACCTTACTTAGGGTATGAAGAATGACGAAAACAAAAGACATATTTGCATACCTACAGAAAGAGCCGGCCAACGGGAAACAACAGCAATAGGTTTATATAGGGAAAGCCGCGACATCTGGTAGTCGATATAAACATTAATTTTTCAAGAAATTATAATTTTAAAATTGAATACAATTTTTATTTAACATATTTATATATATGTGTTTTATTATGAAATTTATATTTATACATCTATATTATTGCATCATGGCTAATGCAACTATTTTATTTTAATTTGTAATATTATTTTTGATATATATTAAATTCCAATTTATATATCATATTTATTTATTTTATTAAACAGCATATATGTATTATAAACAGAATATATGTATTATAAAATCACCATTTGTATTTAGGTACACTGTGTGACTTCACTGCTCTCTTTGATGTGAGAAATAAATAAATTATTCTGGAGGCTACTTAAAGTTATCTCATTATTCCCTTAAATAAATTTGTAGGATGGTTGAAACACGCTCTGGTAAGATAAAGACCCGGCACAGGAGAGAATCAAGGTTGAAGAGTCTGCCAAGCCGCAACCTGTGTGTGTGTGTGGTGTGACAATATATCCTTATTTATTATTTTCTATTTATATTTATATACCTTATATGATATTTTTATATTTATATATTAATTTAATGTATGTATTTATCCTTATATATAATATATAATGAACGATATCATTAAAGTGGTCTCAATCTCAATATACCTCTCAATAGGTAGGTATATCAAATCTAATAATGTAATATCACTAATAATTGCTCTTTATTATTCAATTATGAAGGTCAATTAATACCAATTTATATATATTTTATAAATAAAAATGAATGAGATTTATGTTGTATTTTGAGTGTTATTTATATAGAATCATTTGCTGTTGCTTGATTTTTGTATGCAGTCGTGGAAAAGATTATAATAAAATAGGTATCAAATATATGGAATTATGGAATATATAAAACATGATTTGATAAAAGTAATGCCTGGCTTAAGGCGAGTAGAATAAGGAAAACAAAATATTATTTACATAATGTACAAAGGTTTTGAGCCGGCCCTTGGGATAAAACAACAACGAGTTTTTATAGGGGAAGAGTGACCTCTGGCGGTCGATTTAACAGAGTATTTGTATCTATGAAATTATAATTTAAAATAAAATAATATTTTTATATAACATATATATCCTCCTTAATTTCATACCTGTTATTTATATGGAGAAGGATATATGTAAATATATTGTTAACAAAACACAAGTAAATCAGATTATTCAATTAACTCTGAAGTTTAATTAAGTTAAAGTACCAAATGAAGGGAAAGGAAAATGTCGATATATATATATAAATTAACAAATGGCTAATTAAATAATTAAACTCAGATTTTAAAAAGGTTAATTGGATTACCATAATGAGATTTCAAACAGACAATAACATTTATTTTATTGGTAAATTAACTCTTACATAGCTATAATAGGTTTGAATACACAAAGTTCTCTTCTAATGATGAATGATAATTTACCAATATTTATACTTCCATTTATTGGATTGGTGCCAATATGAAGGTGCAATATAAACATAGGCCAATAACGCGTAAATATGTATATAAGAAATTATATAATTAATTTTACTTTCAGCATAAAACAAACTTTCTATTAAGAAAAAGGCATCTTTTTATCGTGCAACTGAAATTTGCTGATGACTTACGCCATCTATCGGAATAAATATCAACTACTAGCGGACCCGCCCGGCTTCGCCCGGGTTTTACCCGAGTGAATGTTTGTCTAACGAACATTTGTTAAAACAATTCTCTTTAAACTTATAAAACGTACTCGGCTTCGCCCGGGGTTTTACCCGAGTAAAGGTTTGTCTAGCGAACATTTGTTAAAACAATTATCTAAAAACTTATTAAAAAATAAAAAGGATATATTTGATAATTTGAAACTCGTAAATTTGAATCTCTCGATAAAGTGAACATTTTTTCCCGGTCCCTGTGTGCCTTGTCATCCTGAATTTTGTCTTTCCTAATTTTCTACATTAGAAAATCATAGTTTTATCTAGTGAACATTTTTTCCCGGTCCCTTGAGAAATACTCGATAAGTTGAATAAAATCAATATTAATTGGTTCCCTCGGTAATTGGAAGTTAAAGGAATAGTATCTTCGCCTTGGAATTGTATCATTATTCTTGTCGCAAATAAATTGCCGTGTCATCCTGAGATAATCTTACTTTTGATATACCTAATAATATTCCAAAATTTCACGGCGATTGGATGTATGGTTTTTGAATCTATAGAGTACAGACAGACAGACATTCAATTTTATATATATAGATTAGCAGTAATTAAACGTAACAGTAAGAAAATGTTGATTTTAATATATGTAAATAGAGTCTCTTAAGAAAGACCACCTAAAAACATGACTCAACTTGTTTCTCCTGTAGGTGGTCTCTCATTGGAGGTTCTAATTGATATTAAAGAATCTCTAATAGACCTTTAATAAGAGACTGCCTCTCGGAGAGACGGTTTAAGCTACGATTTTAGGCATCCTCTCAATGGAAGCTCTACTGTATCTACTTTTTCACACTGTTTGGCTTAATAAATGCCATTTTAACCATTTTAAATGTGTATCAATCGAGTTTTTTTTTATATTTTATATCCAAAATCACTTCATTTCAATTCATAGGGAATTCTTAACATTTTTTCTTTTGTCTTCATTCAGCTCACTTTCTATTATATTTTAAGCCATTGTTCCATTATACATATTTAATACCGTTTACACTGTTTTACTTTCAAAAATGTCGATGAAATGAGTAGTTTGGTCCGGCATAAAGAAGAGGCATATAATCATTTTTTTCTATATGTATGATAATATTATTTCAATTTTATATATATAGATAGATAGAGATTTACTCTTCATTGTTGGCTTTTTATCTTACATTCATTCTTCATTGTTGGCTTTTTATATTACATTCACTCTTCATTGTTGGCTTTTTATCTTACATTCACTCTTCATTGTTGGCTTTTTATATTATATTTACTCTTCATTGTTGGCTTTTTATCTTACATTCATTCTTCATTGTTGGCTTTTTATATTATATTTACTCTTCATTGTTGGCTTTTTATCTTACATTCATTCTTCATTGTTGGCTTTTTATATTACATTTACTATTCATTGTTGGCTTTTTATCTTACATTCACTCTTTATTGTTGGCTTTTTATCTTACATTCATTCTTCATTGTTGGCTTTTTATCTTACATTCACTCTTCATTGTTGGCTTTTTATCTTACATTCATTCTTCATTGTTGGCTTTTTATATTACATTCACTCTTCATTGTTGGCTTTTTATATCATATAGAAAATCATAGTTTTATCTAGTGAACATTTTTTCCCGTGTCACATTGCCGTGTCATCCTGAGATAATCTTACTTTTGATAAATAATATTTAAGATAACAAACTTAGTGATAAGAAAACTTGTTATCATCGTCACAATGGGGGCGCTGCTTGCGAGTTAAATCTACAAATCTGCAAATAACTCTAAGGATATTCAAGATATTCATGAAATTATTTTTCTAAAACCTTCCCGGTGATATACCTAATAATATCCCAAAATTTCACGGCGATTGGATGTATGGTTTTTGAATCTATAGAGTACAAACAAACAGACAGACAAACAGACAGACAGACATTCAATTTTATATATATAGATTCTCGTTGATTTTTAATTATTCCAGAATTGGCCAAATACCCATTCTCGATTAATCAAGTAAAGCTAACCACGTTAATCAAGAATGAGTATTTAGCCAATTCTGGAATTATTAAAAATCAACTAAAATAGTTTATATTTATTCCGATAGATGGCGCAACCCATCAGCAACTTTCAGTTGCACGATAAGGAGATGCCTTATTCTTAATTTATACACCTTATCCCAGTACAATATCACATTTGTACTATTTTTCAAACTTTCTATTATTATTTTTGCGATGAAAAATATTGGGAGGGCCTGTCTCATCAGTGGTGAACCCTCCTAGCGGTTTCGCCAGTTTAATCTGCCATTATAAAATATCAAAAAAAACCTTAGCAATAAGTTTTATTATTAAATACAGAGGAAGCTTTCAAATTCTCGCTATTCATCGGGCGAAGTTACAATTTGATTGTAATTAGAATTGTAACTTTGCCTGTTGAAGATCAAGAGCTTGAAAGCTCGCGCCGTTTTTAATAAAGAAACGTTTTGCGCATGGTTGTTTGATATGTTATAATGGTAGAATGAACTGGCGAAACCGCTGGGAGGGTTCACCACTGATGAACAAGGCCCTCCCAATATTTTTAATCGCAGTAAGAATAATAGAAAATGTGTTTTATGTTAAAAGTGAATATGGTTTAATTTCTTATTTATAGATGACGCGTTATTGGCCTATGTTTACATTACACCCTAATATTGGCGCCAACATAATAAATGAAATGTGTAAATATAGGTAAATGGTAAATTGCAATTTTTCTATATCTGAATATTAATCTACCATGCCGCATTTTGATGACCTGATACTGTACTGAGTTGGGATGAGCCATACCCTCCAAATATATATCCATCGTAGTTAGAAGCACAGAAGAAAGTTTTTTTTTTATTATTTTAAAAGATAAATTAATGCCTATATTTATATATATATATATATTTTTTAAAGAGACAAAGGTCGCCTCTCCCGTCAAAACAGATGTCTAAAACCAGACGCCATCTATTGACCGTCGCCGCAAACTAGTGGCCTCGGTTCGGTGACAAAGCCACAACGCCAGCTTTGGCAAACTGAAAAGTTTCTACCTAGAGACCATGGAATCGGGCTAATGGCCCTCGTGAGCCTAGGGCGAGAGGGGCTACGTTTGTCTCTTTAGATTGATTTCCTCCCGGAAAAATTTTCATCTATATAAATTTTTAAAATGATTATTTTGGATCATAAAGTTTTATTTTCCAAAATTTCGTATGGCAACACGCCAAACCTCTTCGGAGAACAAGATTTTTTTACGATGTCATGTATCAATCCACGAATATGTACAACTTCTCCAAAATTTAAAACTGTAATTTTGTCATTTCTTGAAAATTATAGTACTCGGAACTGTGTGTGATTAAACACAATATCAAGTATATATGATGCAGGCTATGATAATCGTGGTAGGTAGTTAGCGATTTATTTTACTGTGAGTGCACTACATGTCTACACATTGGTAGAAGGCAGTTCGACTTTCAAATTAAAAGATGCCAGAGCCTCGTTAGGTTACTCGCACTTACTTGGACCCTTGCAAGAATCGAAGCCATTGGAGCAATTATTTCTGCAGAAAATAAAGTGTCCAATTCAGGATTCGACCCATAGACGTGGCAGCCGAAAATCGACGGTTCATACCACACCAACACCACCTATTTACATCCTTCACAATGCTAACGTCTATAATTTGGATCAAAATATGTTTTCGTTTATTTTTTTAATCAACAAGCGCCTCTATGACTACACCTTGAAGATACATTGAAGAAATAACTGCACCAAAATAATGATAGACAACCACCCGGAACCCGTTTGGGCTTTGCCTTTTTAATTTATATAAAAATGTTATATATAAATATACTCATGGACAAAACTTATGGAAGTTGTACCCTTTAGCATGTGTATAGGGATTCGGACAATAACTCTGAAATATACACTCATGGACAAAACTTAAGGAAGTTGTACCTTTTAGCATGTATATCGGGATTCAGACAATAACTATGAAAGATACACTCATGGACAAAACTTAAGGAAGTTGTACCTTTTAGCATGTATATCGGGATTCAAACAATAACTATGAAGGATACACTCATGGACAAAACTTAAGGAAGTTGTATCTTTCAGCATGTATATCGGGATTCAAACAATAACTATGAAAGATACACTCATGGACAAAACTAAGGAGGTTTTACCTTTTATCATGTGTATCGGGATTCAAACAATAACTATGAAAGATACACTCATGGACAAAACTTAAGGAAGTTGTATCTTTCAGCATGTATATCGGGATTCAAACAATAACTATGAAAGATACACTCATGGACAAAACTTAAGGAAGTTGTACCTTTCAGCATGTGTATCGGGATTCAGACAATAATTCTGAAAGATACACTCATGGACAAAACTTAAGGAAGTTGTACCTTTTAGCATGTATATCGGGATTCAGACAATAACTCTGAAGGATACACTCATGGACAAAACTCAAGAAAGTTGTCCCTTTTAGCATGTATATCGGGATTCAGACAATAACTCTGAAAGATACACTCATGGACAAAACTTAAGAAAGTTGTACTTTTTAATATGTATATCGGGATTCAGACAATAACTCTGACAGATATTACAGTGGCCTTTATTGAAGATGCGAGATAAAAAAGTGTGGAAAAATTGCCTCTGTTTCCTTCAAATATAATAGACAATCTGCGACATCAAATACTTGCACTTCCTTAAGTTTTGTCTTCCTGAGTGTAATATTAGGAATAATTATTTTAAATATATTAAATTAGATTATAACAACATCTTTCCTAAAAATAACTTCACCCGAAATTTTAAACAAGCTGCTAAAATTATTATCTATTAGTTATATATTTTATACACAAATACAATGTCACATTTAATATATTTATAGATTTAAAGATTCTCTAAAAACAAAGCTATCTATTAACTGTATATTTACGCTTATTATTGGTGATAATTAAAATTTTGTATATTCTCATAAAAATTTATATATATAATATATACATATAATATATATATGCCTTGATAAAGGTTTGGCGTTCAGCCAACCGAAATATTGGCAAATAAATATTTTATTAAATCCAATATATGCCTTTTTATTATCTAATATATCTCTAAATATATAAAAGTCAATGTCTGTCTGTCTGTTTCGCGATAAACTGAAAAACTACTGAACCAATTGGTACCAAATTTTTGTATGTCGCTTTTTATAAACCTGAGGAAAATTTTCGGCTACATTTTGATTAGTATTTTTGGCTATTCCTTTTTTTCATTTGAAGAACTTTTTTTTACGCGGAGTAATCCGGAATGGAATGATTACCCAAATATGGCCATTTTTTATACGCATCGGTGGTTCAGTGGTAGAATGCTCGCCTGCCACGCGGGCGGCCCGGGTTCGATTCCCTGCCGATGCATTTTTTTTTTCAATTTTTGAAGCTCATTTATATTATATACTAGACGTATGACCCGGCTTCCCCCGAGAATTCCCCCGATTGCAATTTCCTTCATACTGAAAGTACATCAATAATAAATATTAGAAGTGCCATAGAATAGCAATACAGAAGTAACACATAAACTACAGGAAAAAGTGTGTGTGATGGCAAAAATTGTATTATAATAGTGTTAAGGTATTTGATTTAATTGATATAGTTGATATTATAATATATATTTATATTATGAAAAAAATAGTACAAATGTAATATTGTACTGTGATAAGGTGCATAAATTAAGAAAAAGGCATCTCCTTATCGTGAAACTGAAAGTTGCTAATGGCTTGCGCCATCTATCGGAATAAATTTCGGAATGATTTATTCCGATAGATGGCGCAAGCCATTAGCAACTTTCAGTTGCACGATAAGGAGATGCCTTTTTCTTAATTTATATTATACTAGCAAATTTAGCGCGCCTTACGTCGCTCTAAAGCACATACAATCCAGCCTATAAGTCAAAAACAATTGAGCTATATATTAATTAATATAATAAAGAGAAACGGTCATTCTTTTTTCTTTATATATATAGGTTTTGCAACTTAAAGACATTTATAAGAGACAACAATAAAAAACAATAATATAAGACAGCACAATTTAATTTTTTACTTTAACAACATTTTCATTTTTAGATTTTATTTGAAACTCTAACATCAATATGTTTTCGTTATTGAAAAACCTTAATTGGAAATAACATTATTTTAGAGTACTTTTTAGTTTTGTTAAGGTCCGTTTAAAAAGCACCTTTTTGATAACATTCTAATATTTTAATATATTGCATTTATAATTAAATTATATAATTATATTATTCTTACTATTTTATTTAGTGTGTACTCTCAGTTGTACTCTCACGGCATAATATCAACATTTTATAGTATAGTGTAAAAATGTATAGTGTAAAAATGCAAAAAAAAAACGTTACACAATAATATAACACTATATACACTATAATATAACAATGTGACATAGATCAATTTTCGAAATTAAATAATTAAATAAATAATTAAATAATGGCGTAATTAAATTAAATAAAATAGAATATTAAGAGAGTAGTTAGGGAACAAACATACATACAGACAAACAGACATTTTTTGCGCATTGATAATTAGATATTATAGATAATCTTAAAATACAAAAAATATGAAAAATGACCTTAACAAAATAAAAACGGTGCTAAAATGAACAAATTTATTTGTAAATAAAAGTGTTGAAAGTGTTAAAAAAGAAAAAATGTTAAATAGAAAAGAGAAGGCAAGTATGAAAAGTATGAATATTATCAAATATTTTATTGTAAAATCAAATAATGATATTACGAATTTATTTTATTTTAAAATCAAATAATTATATTTCGAATTTATTACGAATTTAAATTACGAATTAAATTTTAACTAACAAATTTAAATTACGAATATTTATATATCAAATTATAATCTTAAAATACAAAAAATATGAAAAATGACCTTAACAAAATAAAAACGGTGCTAAAATGAACAAATTTATTTGTAAATAAAAGTGCTGCAAAAGTGTTGAAAGTGTTAAAAAAGAAAAAAAAGTTAAAAATGAAAAATGTTAAATAGAAAAGAGAAGGCAAGTATGAAAAGTATGAATATTATCAAATATTTTATTGTAAAATCAAATAATGATATTACGAATTTATTTTATTTTAAAATCAAATAATTATATTTCGAATTTATTACGAATTTAAATTACGAATTAAATTTTAACTAACAAATTTAAATTACGAATATTTATATATCAAATTATTTCGTTTTATTTCAATCAATGGCCGAGCGTGTCGCTAACTTCGAGCTTAACGTCGAGCTAAATGCGTATTTTTGCTAACTGCGTTATTTTTAAAAGTTTAAATATAATTTTGAAGTTACCTGAATAATTCCGGGACTAAATGTAAAATGTATACGAAATATTGTCGTATAAAATAAAATATTAAGAGAGGAGTTAGGGAACAAACAAACAGACATTTTTTGCGCTTTAATAATAAGATATAATATAAATGAGTTTTTAAAATTGTAAAAAAAATGCATCGGCCTGGAATCGAACCCGGGCCGCCCGCGTGGCAGGCGAGCATTCTACCACTGAACCACCGATTCTTATAAAAAATGGCCATATTTGGGTATTCATTCCATTCCGGATTACTCCGCGTAAAAAAAAAGTTTTTCAAATGGAAAAAAGGAATAGCCATCGGGGGAATTCTCGGGCGAAGCTGGGTCATACGTCTAGTATTATATATAATTAGAAATATTTATAAGTACTCTTAATATTTTAAATAAACATATTTATTTAAATAAAGGTTAGCTGTTAATATCACTTATTCAATATACTTTACATTCAAATAAGGCTTTCTAAAAGATTTCTAGTTATATATTAATTAAAACGTAAACTAGGCAGAATATAAACACAAATATAAATGATAAAGTCATCAATAATATGTACAGAGTATAAAATTATTTTACTATTATTACAAACTAACAAAGCGTTTTAACAAAATTAGAAAATTATGCAATTATTTATTTACAAGTTTGCAGTTTATATTTATTGCGTCTTCTCTACAAGATTTTTGAGCAATACTAGAAAATACATTTCAAATTAGGCAGAAAGTTTTTATCATCAATATATTATTATATATTATTGCGTTCATAACGATCACAACTAGTATTGATGATTCAATATATTTTTAAATAGATATATTATATTTTTTCTTCACATATTTCACAGTATATTTTATCAATATTGTTACATCAATTTTAATGCGTCCTACATTTATTTAAAATATTCAATGATATTTAATATTTATTTAAAACAGAATATTTAGATTATCATCATTCCTTTTTATAGTTTCATTCCTTTTATAATATATATTGTACATATATATTGATTGGTTATTGGAGCGAGAGAGGACCTAGACGAAGACTGCGGATCACGACCTACGAGGAAGACCACGAATAAATAAACACAATAACGTTGAAAGGTAATTTATCTTCATTTACTTTTATTTATTTACTTTCACTTTTATTTACTTACTTTTACTTTTATTTATTTGCTTTGACTATGGAAACCCGCTCGGTGTATAACACCAAGAAGGATGAAACCAAGGTCGACGACCCTGCAAAGCTGCAACTTGGTGCAACAATATTGACAAAAATAAATATTATGAAGGTTCTCCGATGCCGTGTATGAACTAAATATATTAGGAAAAATAGTACAAAAGAGAAATTGTACTATTATCAGGTATATAATTTGAGAAAAATATATCTCCTGATTGTACAACTAAAGGTTATTGATGGCTTGCGCCTTTTGTCGGAATAAATATTACCTATTTGTTGATTTTTAATTATTCCAAAATTGGTTAAGTATCCATTATTCTTGATTAATTAAAAAAAAAGCTAACCACGTACGCGTTTCGGGCTGTAGGGCCTTATCAACGTGTTGTAAACTGCACCTCAACGATTAGAAAAATAAACCCTGGTCATATACAGGCTTAAAATTATATATATTCTTTATATTTCTTCAAAAACTCTTCAGAATCTTTATTTGATAAAAATAAATTCACATGAATACATATTTTATTTGAAAGAGTTTGTTTCGTAATTATTAACATAATAAAAATCGTGATATAAATATTGTACATAAGAAATACAATATAAAACAACAAAGGTATGCTATCAATACATCTAGGTTTACAAAGACTCGACCCGTATATAAATATAAGATATAGGCCAGAGAGAAAATACCAAACAATGGTCACCGAGTAAGTATTGTTAGCTATTTCATTCAGTTTTCTTATTATTTTCCTGGATGATATTAACTTTTATTTATGATTTCAAACAGCAAAAATGTTTTAAATTAATAAACATATAATATTCAGATATACATAGTCTTTTGGTGAAGAGAGAGAGAGAGATTCAAACTAATCATTAAATAACTTCGTGATAGAATCATAGTAAAGAATATAAAATCTATATTAGAATGAACATTTTTCTCTTAAAAATGAAATAACTTTCTATTCTTCTTTTTCTGTGATACAAAAAAAAGCCTCATCAGTAATATACTCTCCCCGCGGTTTCACTAGTTTTACTTACCATTTATCTTTGAGAATTTATTGATAAGGTATTATTATATTGGAATATTAAACTGGTGAAACCGCTGGGAGGGTTCATCACTGTTAAAACTATTTTATAGATCCTTTTCTTTTGTACATAGAATGAAGATCTTAGGTGAAGGGAGACAACGAGCAAGATATCGACATGGTCGGGGAAGCCCCCGCTGAGACGAGGGGGCAAAGGTCAGCACCGGGGACGCAGAATCACGTGGACACCCGCGATGTGATTGGTTGTTCTGAGACCCCCCGGGGACGGGGCGTCATGTGACATGATTCTTTCTTAGCAGCGGATCTGGCGGACAGTTGAGTTCCCTTGCCTTGGGGCAGACGCGCCAAAGAAATACCCTACAAGCAGCTCCTTGTGGACGGAAAGAAGTCTAAGAAGACATATCCCACAAGCAGAGTCTCGTGGACGGAAAGAAGTCTAAGAAGACATATCCCACAAGCAGAGTCTCGTGGACGGAGAGACATCTTGGAGGATCCCTCAAGCAGCAACTTGAGAGCGGAAAAGACGCCTTGGACATCGCTACGAGTCGCGACAATTGAACATCGCAACGAGTCGCGACAATTGGACATCGCACAAGACAAGCCAAGCCAAGCCAGCGACGGTGCTGCCACCCAATGTACTGTGTCGACACCCCCCCCTGACATTTTTTTTATCTCCCTTCCCTAAGACTACTTTAATTTTACTTTACTTTTTTTGCTTAACCTTTTTTATCTAGTTTTTTTAGCTCTGTTTTAATCTTTAAATAAAACCATAATTCTATATATATATAAGTGTGATAGTTTTTAGCCCCTTTTGTTTTAATTTTTAAATAAAACTTTTTGTTATACTGTGTTTCTGTGCATTTATTTCCCCCATTGTTTTTCCTTTCAATCGATCACCCTTTATTATTATTTTTAAAACGAACACGAACAATCACTAATGAGCCAGATCCTGCCTATATTTTTTCGTCTGGATAAGGAATTATTATATAAAAGAAAATGCACCCGAAATATATTATAGAGTTTTGAAAATAGAGAAATCCATGAATGAATATTCATTTAAAAAGGCATATTGAATCAATAATCCCTTCACTAACTTTAATAACGGACTACTTGATGAGGGAAGAGTATCTTTTAATATATAATATCAGATCACAAGCTTTCGGGCATAACCGCCCATCTACAGGTGTAAAAACGAGACAAATTATTTTGGCAATCCATGGCAAAAGGATTGCCAAAATAATTTGTCTCGTTTTTACACCTGTAGATGGGCGGTTATGCCCGAAAACTTGTGATCTGATATTATATATTAAAAGATACTCTTCCCTCATCAAGTAGTCCGTTATTAAAAAGGCATATATTGGATCAAAATATCATTTATTCTACCAATATTTCAGTTGGCTGAATGCCAAATTTTATCAAGGTGTTATAACATATTATTGTGTGTTTTGAAAAATAGAGCAATCCATAGATAAATATATAATTAAAAAGGTATGTATTGGATTAAAATATCATTCATGTTATTATTATATATTATTCATATATATCATGATATTTTGATCCAATATATGCCTTTTTAATTAAATATTAATGTATGTATTGTTATGTATTAATCTATTTATGTAATATATGTTATAATACCTTGATAAAGAATGTCGTTGAGCCAACTGAAATATTGGTAAAATAAATGATATTTTGATCTGATATATGCCTTTTTAATTAATAATATATTATATATCCTGTTTCTTTATCTATTTTTTTAAACTGAGTTGTGATCATTCTTATTTATTTTCTCTAAAGAAGAATCATCTTTGATAAAAATATTTCCTTTTTACAATACTTCGTCTGGTGGTGATGCCCCAAACTTCCTCGGGAAAGGGGAAAGGAAATATATAAGCTGAATCGTCCAATACAATATAAGAATTCTGAAAAAGCGAAATGGTTATTTAAAGTAGAATGACATTTGAAAATTATACCGCAAATGTTTTTTTTGAACGAAAAATCGAAATTTATTCTAAGGGGAAATGACGATTATTTCTAATCTTAGGGTTGAAGTAAGAAAGACTTCACAATTCATCCTTTCATACTTCATTCTTAAGGTTAGAAATAGTCATTATTTCTTCTTAAAATAAATTTCAATTTTTCGTTCAAAAGAAGCACATGCGGGATAATTTTCAAATGTCGTTTTACAATCATAAGCCCCATTATATTGTATTATTAGTTATTTAAAGTGGCGAAACCGCTGGATAGATTCCCCACTGATGAGTAAGGCCCACCATTTTTAAACGCAGTTAGAACAGTAGAACGTTTGTTTTATTTTATATAAAAAAATGCATGTTAAAAGTAGCTTTTTTCCTCTATTTAGATAAATTTATGAAGCTATGTAGATTGTTCTTATGTATAAATTAATATATATTAATCAAAAATAATTTTTATTGGATTAAATCACACATACATTTTCTTTTTCACACAGAAACAATATCTATTTATTCCCTCAAAATGTTATATTCATGAGCAGAAAGTTAATAAATAAAAGACATTAATAAATAATAAACCAATATTCCCACCTAAATATACATGGATAAAATGATGGAATGTATTTTAATAACAGCAGACGACTTCATAAAATATGAAAAAAAAGAAAAATAACTTTTGAGAATATTAAAATTTCAAAACCATTTTTTGTGTTAGGCTTTGTGGAATTAAATTTGAATATAAAAGATAAAATAAACAGGTTTCGGAAAATATTGGCTTCAAAACCTTCATATATATAATTTAATCTAAATATATATTTCTAATAAGCAAATACCTTATTAATAAACACACTTTGGAAACTATTTACAAATTTCTAACATTAAAGCACTCTATTATTGAGATTTATATACATATATATATATATATATATATTAAAAACAAAGTAGGCATATCCTGACCAGGAGCACATATGCTTTTCAGAAGGCAGAGCGCCATCTGGTGGATCAGAAATCAACTAAACATTGATTTAACCTGTTCCCTGATATTTGACCAACCCAATATCTTGATGAATCAAGAAAAGCCATCCACGAATGCGTTTCGCGCTGGCCAAATATCAGGTAACAGGTTAAATCAATGAATAGTTGATTTCTGTTCCACCAGATGGCGCTCTGCCTTCTGAAAAGCACATGTTTTTCTGGTCAGGATATGTTTACCTCGTTATTAATATCAACACCTGACCCACTTATTTTTTTATTTTTTCTATTGTTTATATATATATATATATATATATATATACTTTAAAACCTTTACTAACTTATTTTTATATTTAGTTTTTTTTATTAGGACAATTATATTGAAGCGATGCAGCAGAGAAATAGAAAGAAGACGTGGGAAAGCCAAGAGAAGAGGTATGCAGAGGCTCCTTCAGGGAAGTGTGGATTGACAAAATTCCAGAGGAGGGGGTGGCAGACAGTCGGGGCAGTCCAGCTGGCGCCGCGGTGGGGAAGGGATCAGCCGAGTCCAGCTGGTGTCGCCGTGAAGGAAGCCGGCCTGCCGGGGATTGGTGTGTGCCGAGTAGACATGGCAGTCTGGGGAGAGAAGTCTGTCTGATGACAACGGGACCTGCAGTGTGGCCGTATGGACTGACCGGGAAGACGGTAGCGGAGAAGGATCCCTCTAGTGGCGGGCATTGAAGGCAAGTCAATCTTCTACTGTATAGTTACTTATCTACTCTTTAATCTCTTATAATAAACTAGACGAATGGCCCGGGCAACGCCCGGGGTTTACCCGAGTGCGAATATATTTTAAAAACGTTGACTTGGGTGCTCATAGCGCCCGATTTAAAATACGTAGTACGATGCGATTTACATTAAAAGTAACCTGTCTATAGCAGCCCCTCTCTATAACACCCTATTTTGGTGAGTCCCAAGAGGGAGCGCTATAGACAGGTTTAACTGTATTTGATACACAGTGTCAAAGTTTTCTCACCCCTCTCAACAAACAGGGATGATAGTGTTATAAATAGAGAGCGTGTGATCTATTAATTTACATATTACACTAAAATTTCCAATTATATTTGACCATATTTAAACCTGTTATAAAACTTGTATCATTTATGCAACTATACCATCCCTGTTGGTGTTTTTGGGGGTAAAAAAGAGAAATATGTTATATAATATATTTTTTAATATTATCTTTATGCATAGAAAGTACAAAAGTAATATTTAAGGATTAAGAAGAAATACAAAAAAACAAGAAAGGATCAAGAAGGCACTAACTACGTTGCCAAATTGTTAATTAACATATGTTAGCCAATATTATCTTCATCAATTTATATTTATTCATATATTTACATAATTATTTACACAGAGAAAAATTATTTGAATTAATAAACCTAACAATTCCCCCCTTTTAATTCAATCTCAATTTTTCTTCAGAAATATAAACAGTTTAAAAAATCAAACATAGATGGCGTTACCTCCCCATTGCTTTCATCACCGTCTGGCGGCGCTGCTTGCGAGTTATATCTACAATTCTGCAAATAACTCTAAGGATATTCAAGATATTCAAGAAATTATTTTTCGAAAACCTTTCCGGGGATATACCTAATAATATCCCAGAATTTCATGGCGATTGGATGTATGGTTTTTGAATAAAAGGGTTGTCTAGAGGGGGGCAGGGAGGACACGTGTTCCCTGGCAGCCAATGAGCGCGCATTCTATCCGTGAGCTTCAGACAAACAGACAAACAGACAGACAGAATAAGGCAAATATATAAGTAGATATACCGCACTAAGCTGTATCCTAAAGAATCCACATTGTCTTCTCAGTAAACCTTGAACGCAAACATCGACGGCTGAGAAGCGTCGTAACATTTGGTGTCAGAAGTGGGGTACAGCTTAGTTAATTTTAATTGAAGATTTTATTTTGCGCCAATTTAAAAAGAAAAATGGAAAAACTAACCGACCCCGAAATCGAAAAATTCACAAAATTGCTCAGACTAATAAGCCAGAAAGTAGATTAGCTCGGAGAAAACTTGGATTCTCGGTTGAGCCGACTCGAGCATATTCGGAATGTCAAACGTTCTGCCACACCCATGTCTTGCGAAGTTAAGTTCAATGTACTACCGCCAGAAAATCCTGAAGGCTTTTCAAAACCAATCACAGCAACCAATAGCCCACGTATTCAATGTCTGAGGGGACAAAAGACGATTCCAGGTGATGAAGATCCCGACAAGACCATCACAACAAAGATCATCACGTCAGGAGACGTTGTAAGTGAACTGCCAGAATCTACTCTAGAAGATTCTCCCGTGATCCAGAAGTCCGAAGAGTGTCGACATCAGGAAATGATCCAGACTGGTTGTGTAGCGGAGGAGGGTGAGCTGATTGCCTCCGACAACGGCTGTGGCACGAGTGTTTTGTATAAAATCAAGCGGACGGAAGGAGAATGCCCTCAAGGTGATATACAGAGCGAAATTTCAACCCCTGGGATTCTTTCTGAAATACTCCATGAGAACAGCAACGATCTTGGCGAGCTGCAGTGCGACAGTGTGGCTGACTTCAGCGACAGTGTCAGACTGTCAGGGACTACAGCGGCGATCCAACTGGACGGGACGGAGCTGGATGCTCCGTGGAAGTGCGACAAGGCTAGATGGTCGAAGCACCCTGAAGTTGGAGCCGGCAACCCGACTGAACGGGATAGATAATTGGACGCTCTGTGGAAGTCCGACGACAATGTCTGTGACGCGGAAGTCGTGCGCCATGTGTCAGCGCCGTCGTCTGCAATGCAAGCTGAAGAGATGTGCCAAGAATGTGTACCATTCATCTTCGTTCCTTCGCCCGACAAGGTGCAGATCAAGCAGCCACCGCCTAGGAAAAGTTCTACCGATATTGAGACTGCCACGGGATCCGTCACCTCCAGAAGGTTTGAGAAATCCACAGCCCTGTGCGTGGTCGGCACTAAGGAGCCCAGGTTTGAAGGGTTAGGAAAAAGAGAGCCTCTAGAGCAAGAGAGTGGGAAACCTAAAGAAGAAAAGGGAGGCCACGAAATGGACAGCGTGGATCAGGTGGACGAATCCACTGTAAAGATCGGCGATCTACAGCCCCGTCGTGGAAGGAAGCGGCGAAAGCGCAACACAAACGATCACAACCCTTTGTACATTGTGGCTACAGAGTGTTCTCAAGGAGAATTCAAAATATCAGATGGGAGCATCGTAGGCAGTGAAATATGGCCGCCATCTTGTGGAGAACCACCGCCCTGTGCTAGACAGCGAGACCAATCAATGGCGTCGGCGCTGGTTGAGAGTGGAAAGAAAGCCCGAGTTGAGATGTGGTTCTGCAAACAAGGGTTGGTGTTAACCCTGCCGTTACGCTTCCGGGAGGCTGACGACCCTCATGTGGCCAGAGACGTCAGGGAGATCAAAGGGCCGCCGATCAGCGCCTCTGGTGAAATCAGCCTTTTCGGGACGAAAAGGATTGAGAAGGGGGCAGTGAAGCGATGCAGCAGAGAAATAGAAAAGAAGACGTGGGGAAGCCAAGAGAAGAGGTATGCAGAGGCTCCTTCAGGGAAGTGTGGATTGACAAAATTCCAGAGGAGGGGGTGGCAGACAGTCGGGGCAGTCCAGCTGGCGCCGCGGTGGGGAAGGGATCAGCCGAGTCCAGCTGGTGTCGCCGTGAAGGAAGCCGGCCTGCCGGGGATTGGTGTGTGCCGAGTAGACATGGCAGTCTGGGGAGAGAAGTCTGTCTGATGACAACGGGACCTGCAGCAGGGAGAACGGCGGGACAACAGACGCAGCAGGTGGGCTCCGAACGTGTGGCCGTATGGACTGACCGGGAAGACGGTAGCGGAGAAGGATCCCTCTAGTGGCGGGCATTGAAGGCAAGTCAATCTTCTACTGTATAGTTACTTATCTACTCTTTAATCTCTTATAATAAATATACCGCACTAAGCTGTATCCTAAAGAATCCACATTGTCTTCTCAGTAAACCTTGAACGCAAACATCGACGGCTGAGAAGCGTCGTAACAATATTATGATGCATTAGGGCGCCATCTGTTACAAGAATTTGAAACTTTTTAAATAGAATATTGTTTAATTTTTAAAAGAATTGCAGGGAACATGTAAAAATTATTGTTTTGTATTTCTATTTTATGTAAATTTTATTTGCTTTTTAAAAATTCATATTTGTTTGTTGCAAATATGCAAAATTTTATTATCTAATTTATATATAGTTTTTCTATTTAATTGGATTCATTCTTCTTTTTTTTGTAGTCTGAATATAATAACAATAACAAGGTATAACCTTCCAAAAATGCAATATAACAGCGGTATGGTAGATTAAACTGGCGAAACCGCTGGGAGGGTTCACCACTGATGAGCCAGGCCCTCCCTTTAATTTTTTCATCGCAGTAAGGACAGTAGAAATTGTTTTATTTTAAAAAGAATAATACGCCTCTAAAATAGTTTTATAATTTGATAACAGATGGCGCTCTAGTACAAGGTATAACCTTAGTGATAACAATAAAACAAATCTTGATTTTGCAAGAAATGTTTATGTGGATTGTTGTTAATTAACCACCACAGAACCATACGCGTTTAAAAATAGTTTCAACCTCTCATATTTAAGTTTAAAAATAACTTATACGCTTATGTAAAATTAATTATAATTATAGCACAAATGTGACACATTTGTACTATTTTTTCACATTGTTTCACGTTCTCACTCAATTCTGTCCTTAACTACCCGTTTCATGATTTTTCAGGATACCTTGAAGGACCAGTTTTTTGGTCGTTGAGGTACAGCTTGCACCATACTGATGAGGGCCAACAGCCCTAAACGAGGTTAGCTTTTCTTGATTAATCAAGAATGGGTATTTGACTAATTCTGGAATAATTAAAAATCAACGAAAATAGTTTAAATTTATTACGATAGATGGCGCAAGCCATCTAGAAACTTTCAGTTGCCCGATAAGGAGATTGTTTTATTTCATAAATCAACTAATCGTTGATTTTTTTAAAATTATTCCAGAATTGACCAAATACCGTTACTTGATTAATCAAGAAAAGCTAATCACTTACGTATTTCGGGCTGTTGGCCCTCATCAGCGTGATGAAAGCTGTACCTCAACGACCAAAATAGCTGTGGGGCATCTTGAAAAACCATAAAACGAGTCGTTAAAACAAGAATTGGTGAGACCGCGAAACGAGGTGAAAAATAGTCAAAATGTGATATTGTACTGGGATATGGTTCATAAATTAAGAAAATAAAAAAGGCATCTTCTTATCATGTAATTGAAAGTTACTGATAGCTTGCGCCATCTATCAAAATAAAAATCAACTATTCGTTAAGTTTGAATTATTCCATTAATTCTAATAATTATATTTATAGCAGACGTATAAAAACAAGAAATTATTTAAATAAACAAGATTCCCATAAAGAATATTATTCCAAATGAATTCAACAAAGATAAAAAGTTTCTATTTTCCAGAATACATTTACAATCCAATTACTGGAACAGATATTTAATTTAAAAGATGGATAAAAAACAAAGGATAATTTATTGGATACACTTACTTATTCCACGTTTTTCATTGGCTACTTAAAATTAAGATAAACATACGTGTTTTTTTACACAAGTTAATGAATTGTAATACACTTTATTTTTACTATTAATGTCTATTTACAATTCAATTGTAGATATTAGTAATAATAAAGATTTATTAGTTATTTGGATAATGCAAATTTAATTATTTTAATATAGTTTATGATAAAACTGTTGAAATGACAATTCTCACTGAATTCTAAATATAACAATTTAAGAATTTTTGTTTTTGGCCAGTGACCCGTTATTCTGTTATTATATACCATAGTATAAATAAGCTTGTATCTCTTTGAATCTCTTAGCTTTTAGCCAGTAGAAGGGCGTGTGGCCCGAAAGCTCGCTCGCGTTTATTAAAAAGAAACTCATCTTCCTTCGTGCTTTACTTTATTTAATATTTTCATCTTGATATATTAATACAACGGATTTTTTTATTGAACAAATATTTTTATCTCTATGAAAAATAAACACTTATATAGGTTTACAACAAGCCAATATGATAATGGTACCAAGTTTTCATCTTCACTCTTTTTTTAAACTATATTTTTTATCATTTTTCTCTGAACCCCCGCTAATTCTAGTTTTTTTTTTTTTTCACAGAGGGGAAATATTAAATAATATAAATATAAAAATATTCTATAATTTAAAAATATATTTTTTATTTTCATTAATTGATAATTCTACTTGTGTTTTGACCATAGTTTTAGAATACGCCGACTTTTAATACTTGTTGTAAATATGTAGTTATCTAACCTATTTTTGAAATTCACTAATACAGAATTCATTTCATAAATTCTATATAACTGTGAAAAAACGTGTTATTGTAATTTTCTTCAAGTAAAATAAAAACTATTTGATAGTAAATAATTATACTTCTGCTTTTCTTTCAAGATGACACGATTTCAAACGATACCATTAACTATAACTGGCCGAAGTGTCTATTTTTCATAAAAATATGAATGCCGGCCAGGTAGCCTCTATCTTTACGATTTTTATGGCTTAAAATAAGGTTATTTGAATTCATCTATGTTCATTTCCTTTAATAAATTATCTTTTCCATTTATTCTCATACACACCAAAAAAAATCCTTTCTTTATCAAATAAAATAAAGTGAAATAAATATCATTAGATGAAGTCAGTAAATAAATGACATAGTTGTTTTTATATTAAACAATTTTAAGTTATATATATATTTTTTTTAAGGGAGTGACATTTCAATTGACACTTATTAAAAATAATGTTGAAGTCAGTTTACTTCATAAAAAATGAAATTTCTTATTAATGAACTTTATTTTTATATAGATGTATTAAAAAATATATTTTCCCCTATTATATCAGGTAGAAAGGTTTAAAATAACAAAATACATTTTTTAATGTTCCGGACGTATATTTTATTTTTTATTTTCGCCTAACGAGAACAAAAGATTTTTATTGATCTGTCGATAAGTTAAAAATAGTTTCTGATAGAAAAGAAAGAATTTTCCTTTATCTCCTTAAAGAAATATAATGGAAATATGTAGATATAGAGATATGTAAAAATATATAATTTTGTTTTGGATATCAACACCTGTCCTTTTTATTTATTGTTTTTTACATAAACAACGTATATACGCAAATTTGGCATTAAATACCTATTTTTGGATTTCTAAGGAAGCCTCTGTGCAGTCTGAACCACACCGATGAGAGATAACAGCCTGAAACGCCTATTGGTTGTATTTTCTTGATTTATCAAGAGAATATGTTGACCGAATATCAAATAACAGATTAAACCAAAGTTTATGTCAAGTAAAAAGTTTCAGAAGTTTGTCAAAACAGAGGAAGACTTGAGAAAAAACATTCAAGGCACAGAAGACAGTTTGATATGGAAGGATAGAGAGGAGGCACTGGAAAAAATGGTCAAAAAATATCTTTTTTTTTTTTTTTTGGTCACAGAGTACCAAAAAAATGGCAGGATCATAGAGAAAGGGGTTGGAAATTTCTAGATACTATAGGAATGAATGAATGGAAAAAAAAGACCTTTTTTTATTGTATATAAGGTTATTTTTAAAGTTTATTTGAAGAAATACCAAAAAAAATAAGCATATATGAATAATTTTTAAAAGGCAGCATATAAATCTTCTGAAACTTCTTACTTGACATATCTTACTGGAAGAGTCTTTGACCTTTAAACCAAAGTTTAGTTGATTTTTGTTCCACTAGATGGCGCTCTGCTATCTAAAATGCTCTTGTGAGCGGACAGAATATGCCTATTTTGTTTTTAATAAGAAAATACGTACATATAGATATGTTAATCGTAATAAAAATGTTTATTTTTCATTTTATAAAACTAATATATGCTTGTTTTAATAATAGGGACATCCATGAATAAATATTTAATTAAAAAGGCATATATTGGGTCAAAATATCATTTATTTTAACAATATTTCAGTTTAAACGCCAACCTTTATCAAGGTATTATAACATATTAATGCATTAATAATATTATAATAACATATTAATAATATTTTGAAAAAGGTTGGCATTCAGCCAACTGAAATATTGTAAAATAAATGATATTCTGATCCAATATATGCGTGTTTAATGATACACGTATATATGTTGTATATATGCTTGTGTTGTGTGAGTGTAAATACATATTAAAAATATATTTAATATAATTTTTAAGTTTTAATAAACCTTCCTTTTATCAAGATATAGTACCATTTATAAAATATTTAAAGATATAAAATAACATCATTAGACTATTTTTCTGACCTTTATGTAATGGTAGGTTGTTTGAAAGCGATTTTAAAAAATATCCAGAAAACATTGATTATACTCAAATAATTATTGTAAGTTTAAAACGACTTTAAACAAAATTCCATTTTGAGAATCCAATTAAGGTCAACAAGGGTATAGGACTATAGAAGCATAGGGCGCCTCTCCCATCAAAATAAACGTCAAACCCTGACGCCATCTATTGACCGTCGCCGCAACTAGCGGCCTCAGGTCGGTGACAAAGCTAGAACACCAGCTTTGAAGAACTGAGAAGCGTCCACCTAGAGACCATGGTTTCAGGCTAATGGTTTGCCAACACTAGTGTTGTGGTTTTGTCACCGAGCCGAGGGCGCTAGTTGCGGCGACGCTCAATAGATGGCGTCAGGTTTTGACGTCTATTTTGACGGGAGAGGCGCCCTATGCTTCTATGGATTAATTTCTTCCCGGCATATTTTCCATCTATAAGGCTATAGGTGATACAGATTTTAATAGTTCCTTTGAAATACAAATATTTCTGTTAGATAATTAGCCATTGAGCAATATTTTAGTTAAAGCTAAAATAGTGTCTGATATTATCTAACGTTTTTCCACGTGGGCGGTATTCACAAATCCCTCAGGCATTGAGACACTGTTATTATAATGCCAGAATAGATTCCTTCAAACAAAGGATGAAACTTCTATATTATATAACCCATATAAATTGAATTATCTATGTTATATTTTATATTTAAATCCACTTTTTATCTTATAAAATAATATGAAAAGCGTTTCATTATATCACGCTTTATTAAATATTGGCACATAAAAAAGAATTTAGTCAAAATTTAAATATTCGAATACAAACGCTTTTATATTCAAGAATTCAAATTATAATTCATTTTAACAATCAAAATAATTTGTATCAAAATCTTATTCCAAATGAAAGTAAATTTAAATGCCAAAAGAAATTATTGTCAGCATATTTTATATATAAAATAAATATTATTTAAGTTTATATAAAGCGTAAATATTTTTGATAATAAACATATTTGTTTTAATTTTTTTTCTTTATAAATAAAAAATGAATATTAAATATAAATGTGAAAAGTATTGCCAATAAAAAATTCAAGAATAAGTTTTTCATCTGTAAATTTCGAAATATTTATTACCTATCTTGATTAAATGTGAATTTCAAAAGAAAAAGGTAAAAGAAAATTAAACAACTGAAAATAAAAAAATAAAATTTAGATTGAACTTAATTTAAATTTCAATTTTGTTATTGTAATTTTCTTAGCGAATATAATTAGATATAACTAGTTTGAAAAAATTCTAATAGAATTCTTCGTCGTTTAAAATAAATACGTTTAAAATTATTATACACGCTTTACCGCCATTTTAAAAGATGTCGTTTGCTTTATTATTTAGAACACGCACACTTTATCCTTTCAAGTTTGAAATGGGGGAAAATAAAAATGGAAATTTTAAAATATTTGTGGAGTTTTATGAAAGATTTGTGAATAAGAGTTGTTCTCTAACAATTTGAAATGTTTTAATAGATTTTTGAGTTGTTCTGTTAATATAATCCAGAAAATAAAGTGGAAGACAATATGAAGCGAAGATTAATTTAAAATCTTAAACAAGTTTGTGAATATATTCATACGTATTTTACATTAATATTTAAATGTCTATTCACATCTTTTTTAATATTAAATTTATTATATATTTATAAAAAAGTATTTTTTAATATATATATTTTTAATTTTTACAAATAATACGTAAACATTGATTATTTTTTAATAATATTTGTATGTATTTATTAATTTTATCCCAGAGTTATAGATCAAATTGTGATAAATCAATGAATACTCTGTAAAATGTACTCTGTATACGGATAATTATCATCATCGACATCCGGGTCTTGGGGTTAAAAAATGTAAACAAAAGTATAATTATGAAATGTAAATAAATACTCATTATTATTATGATGATTGGGGTTGTTCAATTTTACAAAATACTACACAAATAAAATTTTATAAAACGAATATTTTAGATAAGAAAAATCCAATTTCAATACAAAAGGTTTATGTCTATAGCCTATATTATTTCAGGGAGTACAATACCTTTATCTATTTTTTATTTGATGCATTTTTAAAGATAGAATCATCCGTATTTGACATATTGATAACACTCTACTCTAAAATCACATTATATTTTTCAATTTAAATAAAATATATATTTCAAACCTTTTTTACAGGTCTTGATCGAACAATATCTTATTATTTTATTTCCAAAGCGCAATATCCCGCAAGGGATACTTGCGCCAAACAAGGAGAAAAGTTTATTACATAAGTTATTTACATTATTCAATACATGAAAACATTAGAAATCCAGATTTTGTAGAAAGTTTAGAATGTATTTACAAAATGAATTGAACTTTAAATATGATTTTTTTTATCGGAAATCAAATCGTTAAGTTCACAAACAACTAGTTCATTCTTCATTCTATAATCCTCAAATACTGGGCAATCGATCAGTAGATGCCTTGAAGTTTGTTCCTCAATACAACAAAAGCAACAAAAAGCAAAAACAAAAGTATATGATACGATATAAAAGAAATTTCAAATTAGTAATATAAAATAGATGACTTTTAGTTTTCCAACTTATTGTGACCAGAGGTAAAGATTGCTTTTCTTTTTCCAAGATTAATTTCATAACAGAAAGATTTCTTAGTATTTATACCTTTTTATTAAATAGAAGTCCAATCATTTGTTGCAATATTATAGGATGGAATTGTTTCAATATTTCTCTCTTACAAACTATATATTGTGTAACAGGATATGTATTATTTATTCTTAACAGATTAAATCTTTTTTATTTTTGTTACTCAACACAAAATTCTCTCAATAAGCGCGCCTCCTTTTATTTTTGTAAATAAAGTTTAATATTGTTTTGAAAATAGAGCAATCCATAAATACATATTTAAATAATAAAGCATATATTGGATCGAATTATCATTTATTTTACCAATATTTCAGTTGGATGAATGCCAACCTTTCTCGAAGTATTATAACATATAGTAAAACACACATCACTATTGGTAAAATAAATGATATTTTGATCCAATATATGTCTTTTTAATTAAACACATTAATATGTTATAATACCTTGATAAAGGTTGGCGTTGAGCCAACTGAAATATTGGTAAATAAATGATATTTTGATCCAATATATGCCTTTTTAATTAAACACATTAATATGTTATAATACCTTGATAAAGGTTGGCGTTGAGCCAACTGAAATATTGGTAAAATAAATGATATTTTGATCCAATATGTGTCTTTTTAATTAAATACATTAATATGTTATAATATCTTGATAAAGGTTGGCGTTGAGCCAACTGAAATATTGGTAAAATAAATGATATTTTGATCAAATATATGTATTTTTAATTAAACAGATTAATATCTTATAATACCTTGATAAAGGTTGGCGTTGAGCCAACTGAAATATTGGTGAAATAAATGATATTTTGATCCAATATATGCCTTTTTAATTAAACACATTAATATGTTATAATACCTTGATAAAGGTTGGCGTTGAGCCAACTGAAATATTGGTAAAATAAATGATATTTTGATCCAATATATGTATTTTTAATTAAACAGATTAATATCTTATAATACCTTGATAAACGTTGGCGTTGAGCCAACTGAAATATTGGTAAAATAAATGATATTTTGATCCAATATATGTATTTTTAATTAAACAGATTAATATCTTATAATACCTTGATAAAGGTTGGCGTTGAGCCAACTGAAATATTGGTAAAATAAATGATATTTTGATCCAATATATGCCTTTTTAATTAAACACATTAATATGTTATAATACCTTGATAAAGGTTGGCGTTGAGCCAACTGAAATATTGGTAAAATAAATGATATTTTGATCCAATATATGTATTTTTAATTAAACACATTAATATGTTATAATACCTTGATAAAGGTTGGCGTTGAGCCAACTGAAATATTGGTAAAATAAATGATATTTTGATCCAATATATGCCTTTTTAATTAAACCCATTAATATGTTATAATACCTTGATAAAGGTTGGCGTTGAGCCAACTGAAATATTGGTAAAATAAATGATATTTTGATCCAATATAAGTCTTTTTAATTAAACACATTAATATGTTATAATACCTTGATAAAGGTTGACGTTGAGCCAACTGAAATATTGGTAAATTAAATGATATTTTGATCCAATATAAGTCTTTTTAATTAAACACATTAATATGTTATAATACCTTGATAAAGGTTGGCGTTAAGCCAACTGAAATATTGGTAAAATAAATGATATTTTGATCCAATATAAGTCTTTTTAATTAAACACATTAATATGTTATAATACCTTGATAAAGGTTGGCGTTAAGCCAACTGAAATATTGGTAAAATAAATGATATTTTGATCCAATATAAGTCTTTTTAATTAAACACATTAATATGTTATAATACCTTGATAAAGGTTGGCGTTGAGCCAACTGAAATATTGATAAAATAAATGATATTTTGATCCAATATAAGTCTTTTTAATTAAACACATTAATATGGTATAATACCTTGATAAAGGTTGGCGTTGAGACAACTGTAATATTGGTAAAATAAATGATATTTTGATCCAATATATGCCTTTTTAATTACACACATTAATATGTTATAATACCTTGATAAAGGTTGGCGTTGAGCCAACTGAAATATTGGTAAAATAAATGATATTTTGATCCAATATAAGTCTTTTAATTAAACACATTAATATGTTATAATACCTTGATAAAGGTTGGCGTTGAGCCAACTGAAATATTGGTAAAATAAATGATATTTTGATCCAATATGTGTCTTTTTAATTAAACACATTAATATGCTATAATACCTTGATAAAGGTTGGCGTTGAGCCAACTGAAATATTGGTAAAATAAATGATATTTTGATCCAATATATGCCTTTTTAATTAAACACATTAATATGTTATAATAACTTGATAAAGGTTGGCGTTGAGCCAACTGAAATATTGGTAAAATAAATTATATTTTGATCCAATATATGTATTTTTAATTAAACACATTAATATGTTATAATAACTTGATAAAGGTTGGCGTTGAGCCAACTGAAATATTGGTAAAATAAATGATATTTTGATCCAATATATGTATTTTTAATTAAACACATTAATATGTTATAATAACTTGATAAAGGTTGGCGTTGAGCCAACTGAAATATTGGTAAAATAAATGATATTTTGATCCAATATAAGTCTTTTTAATTAAACACATTAATATGTTATAATACCTTGATAAAGGTTGGCGTTGAGCCAACTGAAATATTGGTAAAATAAATGATATTTTGATCCAATATAAGTCTTTTTAATCAAACACATTAATATGTTATAATAACTTGATAAAGGTTGGCGTTGAGACAACTGTAATATTGGTAAAATAAATGATATTTTGATCCAATATATGTATTTTTAATTAAACACATTAATATGTTATAATAACTTGATAAAGGTTGGCGTTGAGACAACTGTAATATTGGTAAAATAAATGATATTTTGATCCAATAAATGCATTTATTTTTAAGTTTAATATTTGGAAAAATATATAAAAATAATCTTTTTTATTCTTACATTTGCCTTTAATATTTTTCTTCCACACAATTCAATAAGGTGTCGTAATTAATTAGTAAATTATTTATATTATTCTTAAAATACATCTAATATCTCACCACAAAGATTAGAGAACAAATGATTAAAATTTATATCAAAACTAGCGGATGTACCCGGCTTTGTCCGGGTTTTACCCGAGTAAAGGGTTTTCTAACGAACATTTGTCAAAACAATTCTCTAAAAACTTATAAAAAATAATAGATATATTTTGATAATATATTTGAAACTCGTAATTTTGAATCTCTCGATAAAGTGATCATTTTTTCCCGGTCCCTGTGTGCCGTGTCATCCTGAATTTTGTCTTTCCTAATTTTCTACATTACAGAATCATCTAGTGAACATTTTTTACCGGTCCCTTGAAAAATTCTCGATAAGTTTAATAAAATCATGGTCGTTTATGGAAGATGGACAAAATCCCGGAGTTCACCCGCGAGGCTTTTTTCTTGTCTACTTGGCACAGCTGTTTCACCAACTCTGCCCCCGCGCGCCAGGACCTCTCGATCCCTCTGATTGGTCGGTGGGAACTTGGACTGTCCATCCGGCCGGCGGCCCGACGATTCCATTCTCTCGACAAGGGGTGTGGCAGACCTAAGCCTATCTCCGTCGCAAGGTGGTGCTGCTTGCGAGTTAAAGCTACAAATCTGCAAATAACTCTAAGGATATTAAAGATATTCAAGAAATTATTTTTCGAAAACCTTTCCGGGGATATACCTAATAATATCCCATCGATTGGATGTACGGGTTTTGAATCTATAGAGTACACACACACACACACAGACAGACATTCATTTATATATATATATAGATTAGAAAACTTAGGAAAGAGTTTGACTAAAAATCTTTAGAAGTTTATCTAATTTGTAAAAGTTACTAATTTAATTCATAAAGTTATAATTAAGCTCACTTAAATTGTATCTATAAAATTTAAAAAGTTATAATATTTACCATTTCATTATTTATTCAGAATATATTTTTAAAATTAGGTATGAGAATGACCTGATTTTGAAGATTTATATTTAGGTTTTAACTTAATTATATCAATTAAGGAGGATCAGAAGATGAGTTTCTTTTATTGTATGAATGCTACGAGCTTTCGGGCAAAAGCCCTTCGACAGGCATTCATACAATAAAAGAAACTCATCTTCTGATCCTCCTTAATTGATATACCTTACTAGAAGAGTCTTTACCTTTAACTTAATTATTAAACACCAAAATATATTTTTCTTTTCAATATTTAAACTAGTATTTATGCTAATATAATTATAATTATTTTATTTTCTTATCTATATTTAAAACCTATTTTAAAAATTACGTTCATAATATTTTTGTAAATATATTTTAAATTATTTTAAATATATATATAAAGCACATGTGCTCGTCGTTAGGATATGCTTTCTTTATTTTTAATATTTATGTGTTTGTGTAGGTGTGTGCGAGAGAGAGAAAATAATAAAGTGTAAAATGTTTTACAAAGTGCAAAAAAAACTATACACATATATTATTTTATTATTTTGTGAAGTAATAATACTTTGCTTTCAGAGTAATATTTCATAAGCGTTTAATTTTAAATATCAATATATATATGTAGTATATTTTAAGGTAGATAGAGCACAACCTTCTTCTAATATTTATTATAAAACCCCATATCTGTATATAAAAATATGTATCGACCTTGTATAATAATAGAAATGACAAATAAAACAAAATGAGTAGAGGTAGTACAGAGGACAAAGGCCAGACGTGATAAACAACCCAGACTAACAGGTGTTTATGCTAATGAGTTCATTCCCCCGTCAGCAGGTGGCCGACACGTGGCCAGACATCATTAATAACCAGCGCTTGACAGGTGGCGTGATTAGGACAGCCAATCAGAACTCGTCAACAAGAGCCAGAGTCGAGTATATAAGCCCCCCAAGATTGGGACAAAGGAAGTAGTTGTTTCAGTTGTTTCAGAGCGACGCTGTTATACGGTCAGTCAGACTTCTCACCCCTATCCGCGATGTAGACTTAGGGCATCCGTGACGTCCATGGTCCGACTACCTTCGTCCGTGGTCTACCTCTACTTCTTGGAGTTACCACCTAGACCTGCCTCTGTCTCTTGCTGTCCCAGTGCGGGAATCCCATCACGCACCCACTACCACGACTGCCCAGCACATTCCACCTCGGGATTACTACAGAACCCGTTAAAGTCGACAGGATGACTGAGGACAAGCAGAGGATGACGGAGGTCGAAGACGAACACGTCGCGGATGCCCTCACCAACATGCAGCCCCACTGCGAAGACCTAGTAAGCCGCCCAAATGACGCCATTCGGGGACTAGCCGTGCCTCGTGCGGAGGAAGCCATCATCTCCCTTTTCGACGGATGCCATGCAACAAGCAGCCTTCTTCCAAACAGCCATCTCCAGAGATCAACTCCAGCCAGAATCAGCCATTTCAAGGTACTTTATACTTTGTTTCTGCCATTTTCCCCATAAATTTTATTCTTATATTTTCACCTTAAGCATTTTAAAATCAATTATAACCTTTTTTATAGCATTTTATTCAATTATTAAAACTTTCACACTTTCATTTATCATTTTTACTTTATTTTAATCAAATTATAAACTTTAATTCATCATTTTCAATTTTATTATTAAAAATATTCAATCACGCATTTTTGCCAATTTACTAATCTTGCATGCCTTTCTTAAATTCACCTAAAACGGCATTATCCAAATATGCAACTTTCAATTTTACATAAAAAATCATATTATATTTTAATTACTCGAATCATATTTTCTAAACTTATTTGTGTGTTTTTTTTAATACCTTATTTATGGCCATAGTATTAATAATTAAATTTATTACGCTCTTTATTTTACTTAACCTATTACTATTTCAATTGATATTTCTCAATATTTAAAAGTTTTAAAAAATAGTCCTAGATTTGTATTTTTATAAATATCAATTTTAAATTATCTCATCTCAAAATGTGCCTCCCATTTTCCCCCACAATTACAAATACAATTATAAATGTAATATGCGAAAACTAAATATCATACCATAAAATTTCCATACCCCATTGCATTTCATTCCTATCTGTGTTAAATGGTTAATTACAAAAACTACCGAATTATGTACCCATGCCATAACCTTTTATCTTAAAATATTTCGTAAATTCATCATTTTATAATTTTTCTAAACCTAATCACCGCTAATAATCTCCAATCTAAAGAATTGCCTGAGCGTCTTAACGCGACACTCACCGGGAAACTAAGGTTATTTTCACCTAGAGCATCCCAGAACCTCGTGGACGAAGTTAATCAAGATAGTTACTAATAAATATAAAGACACGCCCCATACTATAACATTCAAAAATTGAAAATTCCCAGAGTTATGTAATAATATAAATCCCAGTATAATAGAAAGTAGAGAAATATCAGTACCACGTACAAATGACAGGCACGACAAAGAGAAAAGGACAATTAATTCCAGACTTCATCCCAACGCGCGCGACAACAAATTCAAGGTCGCACTGATCTCCCCCTAATTGTTTTTTTATACTTCGTCTTCCCTTACCTACTTCTAAAGGGGTGGAATGACCGTTGTACCCACCATTAGCAGCCTGTCAATCATTCAATTATAGGCCTTCCATACTTCTCTCGTCTCTTGATCATTTTTCATTGGCCTTCTATGCCTTCATTCTAACCTCCCCATGTTAACTCCACACGGAAAGCTTGGGTAACCAGCGAGATATATTTTTTTTCTCTAACGCTCGACTCAGGCCACCATCAGCACGATGCGCCCACTCATTTTTCGTTTAATTTTATTTTTCATCTGGTCGAGCTCAATCACCGACAGCAGCGCAGCTCTTGAGCCACCATCTCTTTTTAACCTCTCTCAGAAAAGATTTCTTTCCCATATTCTCCCATTACCTACCTCTCCTTCGATCTTCACGCCGTTTTCCTATCTGATCTAATGCTACTTACAGAACATCTTGAGATTGCTGAACCCTGAAAACAATACTTCGCTTCTAAGCTCGTATTGCAGGGCAGGACTCCTGAGATGTCCTTTGCAGAAACCAATTCAGACCTTCTTCCTTTATTCTTCACTGCGTCACTACCTATCGCAACCTTTTACTTAAGTCAATTTTCTTTTATATTTTATTTTACTTTTATTATCTCTACTTCTCTTCCTTCCTGTATTACATCCCTGAAACTATGTTGTAAATACTCATGGCACCTTAAGTAACAAAAAACTGTAAATAGTATACCAACTTTCCCAAATATTTACTTTAGCTATTGTGTGTTCACTTTATATTTATCCTTCCTATGTACTCCTCTTATATATTTTTTATAGTTTTATAATTTTATATCAATGTGTCACCACTATTCCCCTTTATCTTTATTTTTATTCTAGTAACTAATTTGTGCCCCAAAGTGTTTCCCATTTAATAGGTTTGCTAGCTTTTCTCTCATTTATTTGTAAATAGACTTACACTTTTACTAGTTTTGTGGTGTTGCACTTTGTTTTTTAACTTACCAATGTAGATAAAACATTTCACTATTCATCAATAATATCATTTTGTTTATTAACCATCAGCATTAATGCCTTCAATTACCAATCAACCCTTTATATATTATTACCTTTAATATTTTTATTTTCTCTTTTTCTCATCATGTTCAGACTTAGCATTTTACAACTTCAACTATTTTAGGCACCGTCTTAAAAAACCTACACCTAACAATATTTATAATATTTCTTAAATAGATAAAACATTTAATATTTTATTTTTCTTAATAGATTTTCAAAATGTTATTTTTGACGCTTCCCTTACAACCTCTTAACTCTATCCCATGAACCTTTCCTCCCAACCTTTCCCTCCATCAAGAGTTTATTGTTCGTCAGCCATTTTCTTTTTTTTTTTTTTTAGTGATTAACCTAACTAGAAGACCCTTCCTCGCTGTACATCTCCCAACAGTGAGCTCAGGAGACCCAGTTAGATTTTTTTTTTCTCTCATCGTCCGGCTCATCATTTTTTCATTTTTCAACTTTTTCTTTTCACCATACAAGCCGGACACAATCAAAATTGGCAGCAATAACTCTCTTACACCCACCTCTCCTTTTCCGCATCCTTCAAACCTCCAACCTTCCAAGGGATTCCAGTTCGCCGAACATTTTTTTTTTTTTTTCATTGATTAATCCGACTGGAACAATCCTTCCTCGCTATACCATTCCCGATAATGAGTTCAGGATATCCAGCGCGATCTTTTTATTTTTTTTCTCATCGCCCGACGCATCATATCAACTCATCATTTTTTCAAACTTTCACTTTTTCTCTCATCATTCAACCGGGCATAATCATTATGGACAACAGGGATCCCTCTTACCTCTACCTCTCTCCTTTACCTCCATCAATCTTCCCACCTCTTTCCGCTGTCTGAGCTAATGATGCAGACGGAGTGTCTTAGGCCTTCTGTTAATGAAAACAATGCCTCACTTAATCAAGTTCGCATTGCATTGCAGGATGCTTGGGATACTACTTTTGCAGAAACATGCTCAGATACCCCCTTTCCCTTTTTCAACCTTAGCGTCACATTATACGTTCAGTTAATAAACTAACTTAATTTTTTCTCTCATCTTTTATACAATAAGATATTTTTCCTTGTACGATTCATTTTACCATAGTTACCATTTTGTATTATATACCTTCTCTTAATCTTTTATCATTCATTTTGTACGTTTTTATTGATACACCACCCTTACAACATCTTTCTCTTTTTAACTTGTAAATTCATAATAATTTTAACTAATTTATATACAAATTATTTCTTTTATTTTTTATAATAGGTTTGTTAGGTTATCATTCATTACATGTCATTCCCCCAACCAAACCTTCATCACCGGGGACACATTCTGTAGTATATTTTAAGGTAGATAGAGCACAACCTTCTTCTAATATTTATTATAAAACCCCATATCTGTATATAAAAATATGTATCGACCTTGTATAATAATAGAAATGACAAATAAAACAAAAGGAGTAGAGGTAGTACAGAGGACAAAGGCCAGACGTGATAAACAACCCAGACTAACAGGTGTTTATGCTAATGAGTTCATTCCCCCGTCAGCAGGTGGCCGACAAGTGGCCAGACATCATTAATAACCAGCGCTTGACAGGTGGCGTGATTAGGACAGCCAATCAGAACTCGTCAACAAGAGCCAGAGTCGAGTATATAAGCCCCCCAAGATTGGGACAAAGGAAGTAGTTGTTTCAGTTGTTTCAGAGCGACGCTGTTATACGGTCAGTCAGACTTCTCACCCCTATCCGCGATGTAGACTTAGGGCATCCGTGACGTCCATGGTCCGACTACCTTCGTCCGTGGTCTACCTCTACTTCTTGGAGTTACCACCTAGACCTGCCTCTGTCTCTTGCTGTCCCAGTGCGGGAATCCCATCACGCACCCACTACCACGACTGCCCAGCACATTCCACCTCGGGATTACTACATATATGTCATAATTTGTATATAATTGTATGCTCCCCGACCCACTATGCATGTACAAATGTATGATTTTCAAAGATTTAATAAAAGAATAAGGTAACTGGAGGAAAGAAAGTAACAAAAAGACATAGGAAATAGATCTAGAAGAGAACATAATTATTAATAACGTCACAGTTAACCTTCTGACCCCGGGAACCCTGCGAGCTAAGTTTAAACCAATACTTCCTGGCAAAGCAGGACGTATCTAGTGACCGCAGAAGTTATAAATGTTAAGCTAACGCCCAATGTTTCCGGCAAAGACAGGACGTATCTAATATCCGCCGAAGTTATAAGCGTCGAGCTACCCAACACTTCCTGGCAAAACAGGACGTATTTGATAACGCGGAAGTAAATAAAGTCGAAATAGCACCCGACACTTCCTATCAGGCAGACCATATCTTTCACCAAAGAGAACCGCGGTCCAATTAGAAAGTCTCCCCTTAAGTAGGTCAACCAATAGGAAAACGGGGACGTTCCATTTTCGACCAATGGGAAGGAAGCCAACTCGTGGTGTTAAATCGAAAAGCAAGAATGGTCAGTTGTTCACTCGCTCTCGCCGAGTTCGGACCTAGTAGTGTTTTGGCTCCCATCTGAACAACATCTACAGTTCTTCATTCACTTCCACCGAGTTCAGACCCAGTCATCGACTCGACCCCACCAAGGTAATATCTGCTCACTGGAGACCTCTCTCTCCGCTCATTTCATCTAAATCCAATCATCGCCATGTGATCAGATAATTAACAATCAAAATCGCTCCGCTCTTCTCAAGCTTTCTTTCCTCCAACCCAGTTGCCTTTTATTTTCAAACCCCATCACGTGTCCTGATTATTCCTAACTGTATGCTTCAACTTCCACTCAAACGACTGCGCTTCAATCAAATCTCACCATTCGCATCCAACAACAAGAAATTCCGCAACGATATTGTCACAGATCGGTTAAGTCGACAGGATTCTACAACAGTGTAATACATCAAATATTGCAGTGTAATAACTTTGGATCATATTACATAGAGTCGACAGGATAAAGATTATGGAATTAAATCAGGATCCCATAGACGTAAAAACGAACAACCCTACGAAAGAAAGAGGGAAGAAACTGGCAACGAGCGAAGCGACAAAACACACCCTGGCGACAATAATTTTGCAGCTGACCGCCGCACTTCAAGGAGCAAGGTCCAGTCAACTACAAACGACGTTCCGTAGCGCCACCCCCGGAGCAGCCCACACTCCCCGCCGACCGAAAGGCGAGATGAGCGCGGCAGCCGACGCACGTACCACCACCCCAGGCAAGTGTCACCGAGACCGGACACCGACCACCGAGGAGTCATCCACCGCCATGCCGTACCCGTATCACAGCACACCCCGACGCCCAGGTGCATGGAATGCACCTCTTCCGCCGTCCAACTGCAAGTTCTGCGGCGCGAGGCACTGGCACAGCGAATGCCGACATCGACCAGTCCCGACGGCCCACGAAAAAGTGCGGACGGTGCAAGCAGTCCCAAAATCACCAGTCCCGAGTCCACAACAACCAAGTCAAGCCAGAGACACCCCAGCCGAGCAGACTTTTCGAGACTAAGGTAGGCACCCCCCCTATGGCGTCAAGAATTGACTTTGAACTCTTACCTAACCCTACCTACCCCTTTAACCATGTATCTAAACATGTACCAAATGAATGCAAGCACGGGCTAGACCAAAACCTGTCCCAAAGGACTCGTACAGCACACAAAGCTTTCACACATGGAAACCCTTGCCTGCATTCATTGCCCAAACCTCAAATATTTACATGCCACCATTCTAATCTCACACCACGCAACTTTTCATGCCCACCACATATAAAGCCACCACGACTTCAACCTACAATTCCAATAATGCCCAAAAAAAGTGTCCGTACACCGACACAGCTCACCCACTTACCACACAAAATACATGCATGACCATACGTCGCCACGCCATAAAAATGTACCTCACAACATACACGCACCCATACGTCACCACGCGACAAACACGCACAATCCGCACAACAAATGCAACACGCGCGCCAAAAGACAACAACAACAAACAAGCACATGCACAACCGTTAAGAATAATACAATCATCCCGTCTACACAAAACATAGAAAAAATTCACGCCACCAAACAACCACACAATCGAAAAACATTGCGATCTTTCCTAAAAGCTGTGAACGCCTATAAAGAGTTCATTCCGGACCACGCCCGCTTGCGGACGCCACTTGTCAACCTTCTAAAAAAGGATGTCATGTGGGTCTGGAGTGACGAATGCCAGAAAGCGTTCACTAACCTGAAAGAAAGCCTTACCACACACCCCACATTATACCTTTACCAAGAAGATCTGCCATGCCAGGTACACTGTAACACCTCAACATTCGGCATTGCAGGTATTCTTAAACAAGTCTACCCTGATGGGAAGACATACCCAGTTCAACATTTCAGCCGATCTCTGCGTGGTCACGAGCGAAATTATTCAGACTTGGAACTACAATGCCTAGCCATTGTGGAAAGTGTGGATAACTTCCGCGCCTGTCTAATGGACAGAAAGTTTACAATACTTTCTGACCATCCTGCATTGCAGTGGTTGAAAGAGATCAAAGCTCCGTCAGGCAGATTGTTTCGATGGAGGTTAAGATTGTCAAGATACGAATATGAGGTCCGTAGCATAAATGGAGTACAACAATATGAAACGGGCGTTGGAACTCGTATCCCATTTTGTGGCTTTCTAGATGCGCCACTCATACAGAGGCAACAGTCTTCTCCACCGGGAAAACCTTGCGTGACTATGGATCACAATAAACTGCGCACCGTCTCCCGAAAAGGAGTACTTAAAACTATAGTCCCAAGTTCACTTACAACCAGACTTCTTAAGTCCGTACACACACAACACCACCACCCAAACATCTCCAAGATGACGAGACTCATCTCGTCACAATATTATTGGCAGAACATGACACAAGACATCGCAAAACAGGTAAAAACCTGCCCCACCTGCCGATTCGCTAGAAGAATCGATGAATACAACCAACCTTCACGTAAAAATACCGACACAGGCACCAAAGCAAAACAAAATTCGTACATAAAGCACAGCGTACACACAACACAAACAATGCCAAAATTACCACATCCACGTCAGAGAAACGATCACACATCTCAACCTAAACCAATTACCGCCGACATATCTCTAATAAAACCATTGACGATCAAACAGGAGAACTGTAAACCTGACAACCAGTTCAATCATATCACACCACTCCCTAAAGATATCAAACAGGAGAACTGCGAACCTACCAATCATTTAAATTCTACAATTAATAAGGTTCAGGCAAATATTTCAGAGTCCCCATTCACAAAAATCTGGAAGAACATGGGGCAATATCCTATCTTTCATCTGATTTTTATCCTTTGTTTGTTAGTTCTACCATACAACTGTATCCCAATTTTATTCATTAATTACTTGTTTATCTATACCATGCCCGCTCATAAAATCTTCGAACTACGAGAGGCAGTTTTTAATTGTGGACAAGCAGTTTTTCATTGTGGACAAGCAGTTCTTCATTGTGGACAAACATTTATAAAACTTCTCATAATTTTAGGAACCATCTTTGCATAAAATCTAAATAAACTCCGAAGAGATAGAAGTAACTGAAAGATGACCAACCAGTGTCGGAGAAGTCACACTCCAAAAACAAGATCTGAGCCGCACCCAAAATAAATTAGACGGCAGGAAGTGAGAATTGTGAGACACCGCGACAGGAAGTGTAATCCGCGGCGATAAATTCGGCCTATGCAAACAAAGCGGAGCGCCTCGTCCGATCTCCAATTTCATTCCCTCTCTTTTGCCCGACACACCCCACTTCCGTATCCCTAATTACAATGAGAAGGTCCCCTATTGAGGTCAACTGGGAACCTCTCTATGCCACCGATTTTGAATTCCAGTTCGAGTCTACATATCGATTTTTACCATCCAATTCCACATCCACCAGACAACACATAGAACTCGCTCACACATTTCTTACACAACAGACTTCTAACATTTTTTCACAACACACACAAAGATAAAAAAATATAGGGCATAATTGAGCAATTAAAACATTTATAGGGCATGTAGATACAAAAGGGTTCAAAACAATACGCCTTATTGTTCATATTAATCATTTTCATTATTTTCTCTCAATTAAAAATGTAAATATTTAATCAATTTATCAATTTATTCAACTTATTATCACTTTAAATCATTAATTATCATTTTTTTTTCCAATTAGTTTATATTATCATTTTTATTTATCAATTATCATTCTATTTACCACTTAGCTTATATTGCCACAACTTCAATTATCAACGAAAACTCATTGATTTTCGGTTACACTAAAAACATTAAATCATCCTATTTTTGAAACCTTTTTATTTTTCCTATTTCCTTTTTTTTTTTTCATTCAACCAAGCACTCAACTTTGATTTCGCTCAACCACTTTTTATTTTTATTGATTTCAAAATACCTTATGAAATTTTATTTTTATTTTTATTTTGATTTCTCAAAAGCCCTAATAAAATTCCCTCGGTTTCCATTCCCAATTTCGAGCTAGAATATGGTTAGGCATTTTTCCTTTTTTTTCTCACCATGCACCAAGCATTCACTTTGATTTCTTCCAACTTTTTATTTTATTTTGATATCAAAAGACCTTATGAAATTTCCTCGAATTCTTTTCCAAAATTCGAGCAAAAAAGTAACTAGGCATTTTCACTTATCACCATGCAACAAAACAATTTTTCTTTTTCAACCAAACACATTCAATTTTGATTTCATTCAACTATTCTTATTTTATTTTGTTTTGATTTCAAAGCGCCTTATGAAATTTCCTCGATTTCTTTTCTCAAAATTCGAGCAAAAAAGTAACTAAGCAGTTGTCTTTGTCACCATGCAACAAAATATCTTTCTTTTTCAACCAAACATTCAATTTTGATTTCATTCAACTATTTTTATATTATTTTTATTTTGATTTCAAAAGCCTTAATAGAACTCCCTCGATTTTTTCCAATTTCAAGTAGAAATTAGTTAGGCGCATTTTCTTTTCTTTTTAAATCCACTATGTACCATAGCATTCATTTTGATTTCTTACAATTAAAAAATTTTTGATTTCTATTAATTATACTCAACCTATATCATCAACACCATTCTATTTTACTTATTATATCGCCACCAATGCTTGTATATAGACTCAATACCCACAATTAATTTTCCCACAAAATTATTTTTCACCTTACAGAATTCTCTCAGGCTAACCCCTTCTTGAATTCTTCACATGTAGGGGGCGCATCTGTCATAATTTGTATATAATTGTATGCTCCCCGACCCACTATGCATGTACAAATGTATGATTTTCAAAGATTTAATAAAAGAATAAGGTAACTGGAGGAAAGAAAGTAACAAAAAGACATAGGAAATAGATCTAGAAGAGAACATAATTATTAATAACGTCACAGTTAACCTTCTGACCCCGGAACCCTGCGAGCTAAGTTTAAACCAATACTTCCTGGCAAAGCAGGACGTATCTAGTGACCGCAGAAGTTATAAATGTTAAGCTAACGCCCAATGTTTCCGGCAAAGACAGGACGTATCTAATATCCGCCGAAGTTATAAGCGTCGAGCTACCCAACACTTCCTGGCAAAACAGGACGTATTTGATAACGCGGAAGTAAATAAAGTCGAAATAGCACCCGACACTTCCTATCAGGCAGACCATATCTTTCACCAAAGAGAACCGCGGTCCAATTAGAAAGTCTCCCCTTAAGTAGGTCAACCAATAGGAAAACGGGGACGTTCCATTTTCGACCAATGGGAAGGAAGCCAACTCGTGGTGTTAAATCGAAAAGCAAGAATGGTCAGTTGTTCACTCGCTCTCGCCGAGTTCGGACCTAGTAGTGTTTTGGCTCCCATCTGAACAACATCTACAGTTCTTCATTCACTCCCACCGAGTTCAGACCCAGTCATCGACTCGACCCCACCAAGGTAATATCTGCTCACTGGAGACCTCTCTCTCCGCTCATTTCATCTAAATCCAATCATCGCCATGTGATCAGATAATTAACAATCAAAATCGCTCCGCTCTTCTCAAGCTTTCTTTCCTCCAACCCAGTTGCCTTTTATTTTCAAACCCCATCACGTGTCCTGATTATTCCTAACTGTATGCTTCAACTTCCACTCAAACGACTGCGCTTCAATCAAATCTCACCATTCGCATCCAACAACAAGAAATTCCGCAACGATATTGTCACATATATATTCTATTATATAATTTCATTAGAATTTTTTTTCAATTATATAAAAGGTTTTATAAATATAAATAGCCTTCCGAATATAGTGCTATAGTAACAACAATGATATAATAATTCTAGATTCAGATTAACTTTATATATGATACTAAGAGGTTTTGAAGAAATTTCATTCAAATATTTAAATTTTAAAAAGAATTGAACTTATTTTTCAAAATATGCAATGCTATGTTATAATCGTTATGAAGAAATTCAAATATTAAAATTCTAAACAATTTAAACTCATTTATCAAAATATTCTATGCTTATTTATGGGATTTATAGAACGAGTTTCGCAAATATATTCAAGCCTTAAAAGAATTAAACACATTTTCTCAAAATAAGTATGCTCATTTATAAGTTATTCGCAAAATATTTCGAATTTTGAAAGAATTAACTCATTTTTCTCTATATATTCTCTGTTTCGTACAAGAAGAATTTAATGAAATGAATCAACCTCTCTCTCTCTCTCTCTCTCTTTAAAAGAATCAAATCCATTTTTCTCTCAATATTTAATTCCTAATTTAAAATGTTTTAGAAGCACTTCGTGCAATTATAATCAAACCTTATAAAAGTAAACACAATTTCTCAAAATATTTTACACGGATTTGCAACGTTTAGAAAGAATTTCAAGGAGAAATATTTAAACTTTGGAAAAATATTCAAATAATTCTATTCTCTTTGAAGTTATTTGCAAAGATAATAATATCGATAAATTTGTAGCATCTGATATAAGAAGTTAAAAATCAAAAGTGCTGAATTACAAACAGCAATAATGAAACTTTAATTAATCAAACTTAATATTTGGTTACAATCATAAACAATAGCGTTTTAAAAACCAAAGAAATTATCATAAATAAATTAATGGGAATTTATTTTTGATTATGTGTGAGATGCATGTCAATATGATATTGATCAACCTATATCTATTTTACAATCAATTTTAATCTGGTATGTGTGGAGAACGACAAATTTAAATCTATTCAATATGATAACATGGTCAACTTGTTTTGAAAAAGGAATGCTTGTGAAAATATTTGAAGAAATACAGGGTGATCCAAAAGTCCCGCACAACTTTAAAAATTAATAACTCCGCGAATATTTGCGCTAGAGCAATGCGGTAAACACCATTGTGTTCAGGATGCAATGGGATTTTTTATGGCTAATAATGAAAAATTCGAAATAGATTTTAGTTACAACTTTATTCGCTAGATGGCGCTCTACCAGAATCAGCGATTCAGCGGCCAAATTGTTTGATAAATTGCAAAATATAACTGAACGACACGTATTTTTCCTTTATGAATACCAGGAAAGAACCCTAATAATATCAAATGATAAATTAATAAAACACCATTTCCCCAAAAGTTAGAAGAAATGGTTAACGATTTTAAATACAATCTGAGATATGTAAAATAGGTATATGCAAATTAAAACGCGTAGAAAAAAACCTGATATTTTAGATGCGGTTTGCTGGAATCCTCTCAGCTATTTATATTTCGAAAATAATAATTTTCTAATTTTTTCAATTTAACTCTCTCTCAGTATCGATTATATTTATTTTAATTCATTTGAAAAAAAATTATCTATCTCTGTTGATTTATTTTACTCTGGAATGCCATTGTTGTTTTTGTGGTGTCCAATAAAGAGCCTCAGATGTCTCCATGCACATCTATCACAGCAGCAGCAGCATTGTCCACTATCTTGGGGGTGTAAAGCAGCTGCTCTGGGTCTATGTTAATTTTCTGCAAGGCTGCGGCCATTGCTGGGCATGAGAATATGTGAGTAGGTGTTAGTTCCACACCAGGACAGTTGTTGCATGTCCTATAGGTTCTTGTTCCATCTGGATGTATTGTCATTTCTTTATAATGTTTTGTTCTAAGCCGTGTTATAGTTTTTGTCATTTTTCTCTCAGTGTATATTTCGCATTTTGATTTTTTTTCTTATTTTTGTTCAATTATCTTGTATTTTTCCAAAGCATCAGCGTCAAATAATGGCATTTGTTCTTTCCTTTTGCTCAACTTTCTGGCTTCCTTTGCAAATTCAACTGCCATTTCATTACCCCCGATCCAAACACTGGCAGGAATCCATTGTAGAATGCAGTTATTCTTTAATGATATCAGTTGAGTAAGTAACGAGTGTATTTTCTGTGCGATTATAGTATTGCCCTTCTGAATTGCTTCTAGATCGGATATGAAGTCGTTGTACGGTATATTATAATTCCTTCTGCATGATGCTGGGATGGTTGGTTAAGGTATACGAGGTGTGTTCAAAAAGTATCGCGACCTTTGTGTTTTTTCAAAAAATAATTTATTTATTCATGAATACCTATTTTGTCCCCTTCAAAGTAATCCCCATGAGATATTATACACTTGTGCCAACGGTTTTTTCCAATCTTCGAAGCACTTCAAAAAATCATTTTTTAAAATCTTTTTCAGCTCCTCCTTCGATGCCGTCTTTATCTCGTCAAGCGTAGCGTAACGTCGTCCTTTCATGGGCCTCTTCAGTTTAGGGAACAAGAAAAAGTCACAGGGGGCCAGATCTGGGGAATACGGTGGCTGCGGCATCATTAGTGTGTTGTTTTTGGCCAAAAGGTCGCGCACAAGCAACGATGTGTGAACAGGGGCGTTATCGTGGTGCAAAAGCCAATTTTTGTTCTTCCAAAATCCGGGCGTTTCTGGCGGATTGCTTCGCGCAAATTGCGCATAACTTGCAGGTAATATTTCTTATTGACCGTTCTACCCTGTGGCAAGAACTCATGATGCACCACGCCCTGCAATCGAAGAAAACTGTCAGCAAAACTTTCATATTCGACCGAACTTGGCGCGCGTTTTTCGGTCTTGGTTCGTGCGGCAGCTTCCATTGAGATGATTGAGCATTGGTTTCCACGTCATAACCATAAACCCACGCTTCGTCACCAGTTATGACCCTCTGGAGCAAATTTGGGTCGTCGCAGACAGAGTCCAACATCTCATTAGCAATGTTCATGCGATGCTGTTTTTGGTCGCAATTGAGCAATTTTGGTACGAATTTCGCGGCGACCCGTCTCATGCCCAAATCATTGATAAAAATTGAATGGCACGAGCCAATCGATATGTTTAGGTCCTCAGCAACTTCTCTAACGGTGATTCGACGATTGGCAAATATCATTTTCTCCACTTCCTTAATTTTTTCGTCTGTTGTTGAAGTGCTCGGGCGTCCGGCACGCCCTTCGTCGTTCACATCTTCTCGGCCTTCTGAGAACATTTTATACCACCGATAAACGTTGCTTCGGTCCAAGGTAGCTTCTCCGTATGCCACAGTCAACATTCGGAATGCATCCGCGCGCTTAATTTCGTTTTTCACACAAAATTTGATACAGGTTCTTTGATCCATTTTTTTAATAGGTAAAAATCGAAGACTTTCCAAAACACCTGCAAGCAAAGCAGCTGTCAACAATTAAGTGAACATTCAAAATGGCCGAGCTTGTCGGCATAAGTGAGAGACATGAGTACCAACATAAAGCCACAAAAAGATCGAAATTCGAATATACGTAACCCGCGAAAATTCAAAATTCGCGATACTTTTTGAACACACCTCGTACATCAAGAGCTTTCCAGATAGCTGTCAGTTCACAAATGAAATCTTTCTTTCTCCTTTTTTAATTTTGATGTATGTTCCATCTAGCAGTATTATGTTAATTCCAGCCCCTGTATTACTTATGGTAAGGTTTGATGATCCATCTGTATATGCTGTTAAATAATTTATCTGATCGCATAAACCAATTGTGTCAAGCCCTTTCTTTTTAAGTATGTTTTTGTTCTATTTTTTTATTGCAGGGTTCATTCAGGTTAATATTGATGATTACATTTGATGGCAATGGGGTAGGAAATATTGGTTATTCTCGAATTTGAAATTCATTATGTTTCATATTTATGCTCTTTCTAATATTGTTGTCGTACTGAAGTGTTGAAGATCTTTTGAGCCTTTCTTTTTGTGTCCAGTTTAAATAGGTTCTATGGGATATGTGTTGGGTTTCTTTAGTTTTTAAGCTATTGGTGAATTTTATTGTTTTGAATTGTCTTCTTCTTTCAAGTAGGTCCAGACCACATTCTCTCTGAATTTTCTAATTGTTGGTATCTGAAACAGAACCAGTGATTAATTTGGCCGCTTTTGCTTGAACACTGTCTAGTCTTCTTTTTAGTGATGAACTTGAGGGAGCCCAAACAGGTGGCCTTATTAAAGTGATATATGTTGTTCTGGGAATTTCGGGTTTTGCTCCCCAATTTGTTCCACATAGCCTTCTCAGAATGTTTAGGTTTCTGGTAGCTCTATTTGAGGTGCTAATTATGTGTTCCGTAAATCGCAATTCCTCATCAAGTATCACACCTAGGTAATTTGGAGATCTAATTTTATCAATTATATGGTTGTTTATGCTTATTTTGGAGTTAAATTCATGCCTTTTTTCCTGTCAGTGAAATAGACCTATAGGTTTGTGTTTATTGGGTTTATTGTCATTTTGAGTTTCATTACCCACTTCTCCAGTCCTCTCGTTGATGTGTTCAGTATTTTTCTGATATTTCTATACTGCTACTTGTGTGCCATATGGCTATATAATCTGCATAACAGGCAAACTTTGTGTCTTCAGTGAGGATGGATGTTGTTATGGTTGTGTCGTAATTAGATGTACAACAACTCAAACTTGACCATGGCCAACAACAAATGTCCAAATTATATATACATATATTTTTTTTTACATAATGAGGCTTCAAATAATACAAATAATATTCATCTATATACATAAACAACAGTTAACATATAGCGAGAAGAGTAGAGGACTGAGCACAGATCCCTGAGGTACACCAGCCCATGTTATTCGGTCCTTGGAAAATGCTCCATTGACCCGAACCTTTATCCTTCTTCCCCATAAGAAGTCTGCAATACAGATTAAGATTTTTCCTTTTACTCCGATGTTGTGCAGCCTTTCAAGTAATTTCTCCCTTCACACTCGATCAAAAGCTGAGGTCATATCCAGGAATACGGCCGTTGTCTTCTTTGGCGGTTTTTCCTAGAAATATATTATTGAATGACAGAAGTAGAACAGTTTATCAGTTTTACAGTGTCTGGATCTTTAGGCAGTTTGGTAGAAGTTTATTTTATTATTATTAGTGAGCCAGACTATGAGCCTAAAGTGGATAATTCATTCTGTTATTTTACAAAGTATGCTGGTAATAATAATTGGCCGATAGTTCTTGCACTCCTTGGCATCTTTGTTTGGATTCAGTATTGGCACTATAATTGATATCTTCCAATTCTTTGGTAGTTTACCAGTTTGCCATGAAATCTTCAGTATTCGTAGCAGTTGATTTTTAGCTTTGTCTCCAAAGTGTTTAATCATTTGACCAAATATTAGAGCATCTCCAGGTGACATCTTGTATTTAACTTTCCCGTCTCTCGCGTAAATATCTTGTTGATGGTAATTTCTTGCTTGTTTAACTAACCTGTTTATATTATTTTTTAGAGTCCTTCCTTTATTCGTATAGCTGAGTCTGGAAGTGCTTGAAAGATATTCAGCAATTATTTCAGCCATCTGTTTGTTCGTTCTCGCTATTCATATCGGTCAGAGTATTGGAGGATTAGTGTTGGTTTTGATTGTTTTATAACACTAATTATATTCCAGTGATGGCTTTCCTTTTTTGGATCCATTATTTTCGCTGAATTCTGCCCATTTTTCTTGTTTGAATATCCAAATTTCTTGTTCTATTTTGTGACTAATTTCAATGAGTTCCTTTATGATTTATTCTGTTTTATTTATTTTAAGAAGTTCATTGATATTGTCTCTCTCTGCAATCATTGCCTCGATATTGTGGTCCTTCCAGTAAAGTATTCACAGGTCTTTATGTCTACCTCTAGGTATCGATACTTTTGCAGCTTTGGATATGTTCGAAGAGAAATTTTCCAATTTTTTGTCAATCGTTCTGTGATTTAATTCTTCGTTGCACAGTTCTTCAAGCTTTTCTGTGCATTTTTTTACCAGTGTTCTTTTATTCTGTTGAAAATTATCAATTTTTAATTTTAGGGTTGTTAAATTGGTCTTTTGTCACTGATTGCACTTTTCAGAATTTTCCATTGTGTTGTGGGTGCGATGTTGTAATTTATCGCTGTGATGTCTATTGCGGATTCTGTGCCTGTGGACTTGGATAGATAGGTGTTCTTTTCGTTATTTAACGGTGTAAGGTCGAGGTCGGTTAGCATGTCCTCAACCTGCTGACCTTTTTTATCCTGGACAGGTGATCCCCAAGTTGGTCTTTCGGCGTTAAAATCACCAAGTATGATTGCGATATCCGAAGACGCTTTACTTAATGTCTCTATCAGGCCTGTATTGATGCTAGTATTATCGTGGTGATAAACATTTATGATTGGAATTGTTTTATCTGTAAGATAGATTTCTATTGCCTGAGCTTCTGTCGTGCTTTCTCTAGGCTTACTCTGATTATAGGCCATTTCCTTAAATTTGATTTCTAGAGTTTTAATCAAAACGGCAAGTCCTCCTCCGAATTTTCCCGGTCTGTCCTTTCGTTGTGTTGTATAATCTTTGATATTGAATCTCATATTCTGATTCAATTTTGTCTCTTGAGGACAAGTAATTTGTACATTGTTGTCACAGAGAAGACAAGTCAGCTCTTTATTTTCTTCTGGGTACCATTTATATTGAGTTATAGTAGATTGAATTGTGTCCTCGTAGTAGATTTCTCATCATGAGCTCGAGCTGCAGCTTCTGACGCGGCGGTTACCCCGGACGCGGTAGCATTACTGGAGATATCAGTTTTGCTCTTCATTTGAAAATGGGTGCCGTTGCAACGTTAGTCATCTTGGAAACGAACCAGAATTTGGTCAAATATTCCAAGGGTCCAGGGGGACCGCAAGGAGGTGTGGTCGGACTTCTCCTCTTCCCCCTGGAATGCCGTCACTACAGGATAAAGCACTCTTGGTGCTTTTTTTAAATTGTGATTCTCAGAATATGCCACTGAAGCTTTACGAGCGTTTCGTTCCTTTAAAGATTTTCGAAGCGGTAAAGGACCAATGAGTTGCTACTCTCTAAAGCGATTGATTAAAAGTTTTGAGGAAACTGGATCTCTGGAAGCAAAACCTCGGAGTGGAAGACCATCGACATGCAAGTCAGTGGCTGTTACGGTTTTGCAGAATGCTGAAGCTATTGAAACGTTATCCACGTATGGAGAAGTAAGTGCTAGACAAGTTTCTCGACAAACGGGGATTTCGTATGGAACAGTTTGGAGAGAACACACATTTAGAATTTTTCTATAAAAATACCCTAACAAAATTCAAAGTTTTCACGAGTTGAAAGTCAGCGATTTTGAGAAGCGTCAAGAATTCGCTGCATGGGTTTTCCGGCAAATTGATATTGATGAAAACTGGCTGTCAAATGTTCTAAGAACAGATGATGCTCACTTTTATCTGAAGGGAGAATTTAACATTCAAAACTGCCTCATTTTGGCAACAGAAAACCCTAGGATTTTTACAGAAATACCACTTCATCAGCCCAGAGTTACAGTTTTGTGTGGGTTCACTTCTTCTTTTATTATTGGGCCATTTTTCTTTGAAAAAAATCAATGGAAGAACTTTTAAAACCGTTTTTGTAACTGGTAAACGTAATGTTCAACTTTTGAGAGAAAAGGTTATTCCCATATTGCAGGACAGACAAGCACTAAGCGAAATAACATTCAGCAAGATGGAGGACCTCCTCATATCTCCCGCGGTGCCAAACAATTGCTGAAGGATACGTTCGGTGAAATTCGTTGATAAGTCGCCACTTTATATACCAGTGGCCTCCAATATCACCAGCTTTACGCCTTACAATTTTGGTTATGGGGGTACATTAAGTCGCGTTTTATCGATGCCGGCCTACCACATTGGCCATGTTGAAGGCTTCTATCAGATGGCACGTTTTATAAATTTCAACTATTTAATTGTGACCATTCTGTCATCTATCGTCTGCAGGCGGTGTTTGAGAATGAAGGGCGCCACATTGAGCAATGATTGTGAACTAATACAAGAGAGAAGGCAGTTACTTCATGTGTTATATTTTGCAGCTCTTTGTTTTTGGTTATGGGAATAATAAATGCTGTCCTCACATCTTGACTCTTTTTTTTCTGTGAAAAGTATTTTTTTGTTTGTCATTTGCCCACATCTTATATTATGTCGTGCAGGTCAAAGTGTTAAAACTTCTCGAATAACACTGGTATACACAATTTTACCCCTTATGTTTAGTTTATCGCTTTTCGCTCATTAGAAGAAATAGCATAAGGAATATTCTCTGTATCCCCCCCCCACCAACTTTAGAAATTTTGCGCAAAAAATATTTCAAAATGATTTTACTACCACGTTTTTCAACGCAAAAGGTCGATTTAATTTTTTTTTTGAGGGGATACATTTTCAAAATTATGTACAGTATAATAAACAATGATAATATTTGACAAACCCATAGGATATTTGGAAAAAAGTACGACAAATATATTTTGTCACTCCCCTCTATATTTCATTTTTGGGTCATGACAAATATCCAGTTAAATAGTCAAGTGTCGCCAATTAGTCAAGAAACTACACATTCCTTATAGCACGAAATCCTATTAGTAGTGCCATCATAATTTTTGGTACTATATTAACATTTCAAAAAATCGTGTATTGATATCAGCAGTGTTTTTCAAACATTCAATCTATTTTATAAAACCCCATCTAAAATATAGATATTTTTTGCTACATGTTTTAATTTGCATATACCTATTTTACATATCTCAGATTGTATTTAAAAAAATCGTTAACCATTTCTTCTAACTTTTGGCGAAATGGTGTTTTATTAATTTATTATTTGATATTATTAGGGTTCTTTCCTGGTATTCAAAAAGGAAAAATACGTGTCGTTCAGTTATATTTTTCGATTTATCAAACAATTTGGCCGCTGAATCGCTGATTCTGGTAGAGCGCCATCTAGCGAATAAAGTTGTAACTAAAATCTATTTCGAATTTTTCATTATTTGCCATAAAAAATCCCATTGCATCCTGAACACAATGGTGTTTACCGCATTGCTCTAGCGCAAATATTCGCGGAGTTATTAATTTTTAAAGTTGTGCGGGACTTTTGGATCACCCCTGTATATATATATATATATATATATATATAATTCTATTTTTAAATTAAATTTAAAAAATTTTGAAATCGCCGTGTAAATTTTTTTTTTCTAATTAAAGGAAGAGACATTTTTGTATTCTTATTTTTTTTCAAACATGTTATATCATATGCCATGATTGTGCCTCGATAATAATTCTGATTAGATTACTCTCTCTCTTGCTCATGAAAATACATTTTCGACCATGTATTTAGTATTTGCACCTATATTATTGATTTGATCCTGTAAATATATTTATAACTACAGAGTAAGTATGAGCATAAATGAATCTAATATAGGCATATATGCTAAAAAATAATTGAGAAATATAAATTAGGTCAGGTGATGATATTATTAAAAAATAGGCAGATTCTGACCGCTCACATAAGCATTTTAGATGGCAGATCGCCAGCTAGTAGAGAAAAAATAACTAAACGTTTATTTAACTTGTTCCGTGATATATTTGGCTAATCCAATTTCTTCATAAATCAAGAAGGCCAACCACTTACGCGTTTAGGGCTGTTGTCCCTCTACAGTGATGTGCAGGCTGTACCTCTACGACCGAATTTTGGTCCCTAGAGACATCCTGAGAAATTAAGAAATAGGTATTTAAGGCCACATTTGCGTAAATACACTGTTCATGAGAAAAAAAAAGTAAAAACGCCCATTATATCCCTTTTTTTCTATTTTTATATTATTTTTCAAATTAACGGCGTATTTACGCAACTTGGCCTTAAGTACCCATTTCTCAGGAAGTCTCTGGAACCGAATTAGGGTCATTGAGGTATAGCCTGCACCACGCTGACGAGAGCCAACAGCCCGAAACGCGTACGTGGTTGGCTGTTCTTGATTTATCAAGATATTGGGTTGGCCGAGTTATCACGGAAAAGTTCAAATAAACGCTTAGTTTATTTTTTTTTTCACTAGATGGCGCTCTGCCATTTAAATGCTCATGTGAAAGGTCAGAATATTCCTTTTTGTTTTTAATAGATATTTATATATTTTTATTTTAACCTCACTTTCTTCTCGATAACAATCGAATATTATAATATAGTCTGTTCCTATTTGCATCTCTTTGTGTGCGAGAATTCAGTTAATAGAATCCAGTTTATATTTACAAATATTCATATACTTGAATTTCGGAATGGCTCTGTATTTAAAAATAATAAATATATAATATACTAGTAGAAAAGCCCGTCCAAGGACGGGATCGGCTAGAGCAGGTGGATTGAGAGGTTTGAATCGGTTCAAGTTCGACTTTTCCTTTGAACAGCATTTATGAAAAGTTTTACTGTATGTCGTTTGTTCCAATTCGAAATACTTTGCTCTACATTTTGGGCAAACTTGATCAAGTTGGCCACAAAAGTGCAGGGGAAATTTGATCTTCCTCGAAACATGTCCCTGTTGCAAAGGTAGATTATCTCCCTGTCGAATTCTTTGCATCCTCAGCCTACTGTTTTCCTTTTGAAGGGCTCTTTGATTTTCGCTCATATTCATTCGGTATTGCCGTTGTTGTTCATTATGCCGTTCTCTTACGGGTGAATTTAAACGTCTTTGTCGCTGCTGTTCAATACGACGTTGCTTTGCTTCGATGGCCTCAACAATAGAAAGGGCTCTTTTAGGAGACATTGTTTATAAAAATAAAATAATCAAGCTAAATTAAAAAATAAAATTATTTAAAAAATATTATTCCTCAAATATTCACCGAATAAATTGCCGACGTCACGTCACACGCCACGTCACACAGAATGGACCAATCCTTATCGGCTTCAACGAACAGACGCTTTATTATCCCTTGCTCAGTCCCATCTCATCCCGTGGTCAGTCCCATCTCATCCCGCTGTCAGTCCCATCTCATCCCGTGCTCAGTCCCATCTCATCCCGTGGTCAGTCCCATCTCATCCCGTGGTCAGTTTCATCTCATCCCGTGCTCAGTCCCATCTCATCCCGTGGTCAGTTTCATCTCATCCCGTGGTCAGTTTCATCTCATCCCGCTGTCAGTCCCATCTCATCCCGTGGTCAGTCCCATCTCATCCCGCTGTCAGTCCCATCTCATCCCGTGCTCAGTCCCATCTCATCCCGTGCTCAGTCCCATCTCACCCCGTGATCATTCCCATCTCATCCCGTGATCATTCCCATCTCATCCCGTGCTCAGTCCCATCTCATCCCGTGGTCAGTCCCTTCTCATCCCGTGTTCAGTCCCATCTCATCCCGTGATCATTCCCATCTCATCCCGTGATCATTCCCATCTCTTCCGTGCTCAGTCCCATCTCATCCCGTGGTCAGTTTCATCTCATCCCGTGCTCAGTCCCATCTCATCCCGTGGTCAGTTTCATCTCATCCCGTGGTCAGTTTCATCTCATCCCGCTATCAGTCCCATCTCATCCCGTGGTCAGTCCCATCTCATCCCGCTGTCAGTCCCATCCCATCCCGTGGTCAGCCCCATCTCATCCCGTGCTCAGTCCCATCTCACCCCGTGATCATTCCCATCTCATCCCGTGATCATTCCCATCTCATCCCGTGCTCAGTCCCATCTCATCCCGTGCTCAGTCCCATCCCATCCCGTGCTCAGTCCCATCTCATCCCGTGCTCAGTCCCATCTCATCCCGTGCTCAGTCCCATCTCATCCCGTGGTCAGTCCCATCTCATCCCGCTGTCAGTCCCATCTCATCCCGTGCTCAGTCCCATCTCATCCCGTGCTCAGTCCCATCTCATCCCGTGTTCAGTCCCATCTCATCCCGTGTTCATTCCCATCTCATCCCGTGATCATTCCCATCTCATCCCGTGCTCAGTCCCATCTCATCCCGTGGTCAGTTTCATCTCATCCCGTGCTCAGTCCCATCTCATCCCGTGGTCAGTTTCATCTCATCCCGTGGTCAGTTTCATCTCATCCGTGGTCAGTACCATCTCATCCCTTGCTCAGTCCCATCTCATCCCGTGCTCAGTCCCATCTCATCCCGTGGTCAGTCCCATCTCATCCCGCTGTCAGTCCCATCTCATCCCGTGCTCAGTCCCATCTCATCCCGCTGTCAGTCCCATCTCATCCGTGCTCAGTCCCATCTCATCCTGTGTTCAGTCCCATCTCATCCCGTGATCATTCCCATCTCATCCCGTGATCATTTCCATCTCATCCCGTGCTCAGTCCCATCTCATCCCGTGCTCAGTCCCATCTCATCCCGTGCTCAGTCCCATCTCAACCCGTGGTCAGTCCCATCTCATCCCGTGGTCAGTACCATCTCATCCGTGTTCATTCCCATCTCATTCCGTGCTCAGTCCCATCCCATCCCGTGCTCAGCCTCATCTCATCCCGTGCTCAGTCCCATCTCATCCCGCTGTCAGTCCCATCTCATCCCGTGCTCAGTCCCATCTCATCCCTTGCTCAGTCCCATCTCATCCCGTGCTCAGTCCCATCTCATCCCGCTGTCAGTCCCATCTCATCCCGTGATCATTCCCATCTCATCCCGTGCTCAGTCCCATCTCATCCCATGGTCAGTTTCATCTCATCCCGCTGTCAAGTCCCATCTCATCCCGCGGTCAGTCCCATCTCATCCCGTGGTCAGTCCCATCTCATCCTGTGCTCAGTCCCCATCTCATCCCGTGCTCAATCCCATCTCATCCCGTGATCATTCCCATCTCATCCCGTGCTCAGTCCCATCTCATCCCGTGATCATTCCCATCTCATCCCGTGATCATTCCCATCTCATCCCGTGCTCAGTCCCATCTCATCCCGTGCTCAGTCCCATCCCATCCCGTGCTCAGTCCCATCTCATCCCGTGCTCAGTCCCATCTCATCCCGTGGTCAGTCCCATCTCATCCCGCTGTCAGTCCATCTCATCCCGTGCTCAGTCCCATCTCATCCCGTGCTCAGTCCATCTCATCCCGTGTTCAGTCCCATCTCATCCGTTATCATTCCCATCCCATCCCGTGCTCAGTCCCCATCTCATCCCGTGGTCAGTTTTCATCTCATCCCGTGGTCAGTTTAATCTCATCCCGCTGTCAGTCCCATCTCATCCCGTGGTCAGTCCCATCTCATCTCCGCTGTCAGTCCCATCTCATCCCGTGCTCAGTTCCCATCTCATCCCGTGCTCATTCCATCTCATCCCGCTGTCAGTCCCATCTCATCCCGTGCTCAGTCCCATCTCATCCCGTGATCATTCCCATCTCAACCCGTGATCAGTCCCAATCTCATCCCGTGGTCAGTTTCATCTCATCCGTGCTCAGTCCCATCTCATCCCGTGGTCAGTTTCATCTCATCCCGTGGTCAGTCCCATCTCATCCCTTGCTCAGTCCATCTCATCCCGTGCTCAGTCCCATCTCATCCCGTGTCAGTCCCATCTCATCCCGCTGTCAGTCCCATCTCATCCCGTGTTCAGTCCCATCTCATCCCGTGATCATTCCCATCTCAACCCGTATCAGTCCCATCTCATCCCGTGGTCAGTTTCATCTCATCCCGTGCTCAGTCCCCATCTCATCCCGTGGTCAGTTTCATCTCATCCCGTGGTCAGTTTCATCTCATCCCGTGGTCAGTTTCATCTCATCCCGTGCTCAGTCCCATCTCATCCCGTGGTCAGTTTCAATCTCATCCCGTGGTCAGTTCATCTCATCCCGTGGTCAGTCCCCATCTCATCCTTGCTCATCTCATCTCATCCCGTGCTCAGTCCCATCTCATCCCGTGGTCAGATCCCATCTCATCCCGCTGTCAGTCCCATCTCATCCTCGTGCTCATCCCATCTCAACCCGCTGTCAGCCCCATCTCATCCCGTGCTCAGTCCCATCTAATCCCGTGCTCAGTCCCATCTCATCCCGTGTTCAGTCCCATCTCATCTCGTAATCATTCCCATCTCATCCCGTGATCATTCCCATCTCATCCCGTGCTCAGTCCCATCTCATCCCGTGCTCAGTCCCATCTCATCCCGTGCTCAAGTCCCATCTCAACCCGTGGTCAGTCCCCATCTTATCCCGTGGTCAGTACCATCTCATCCGGTTCATTCCCATCTCCATCCCGTGCTCAGTCCCATCTCATCCCGTGCTCAGTCCCATCTCATCCCGTGCTCAGTCCCATCTCAACCCGTGTCAGTCCCATCTCATCTCGAGGACAGTACCATCTCAGCCGCCACGTCACTTAAGTGGGGGGGGGGGGGGGGGCAAGCCAATCAGGTTTGAACACGTCACACAGAATGGACCAATCCTATTCGGCTTCAACGAACAGACGCTTTATTATATGTGATAGCAGATCTTCAAACTTTCCTATTTTTTATGTCTTCAGGTTGCCTATAAATATCACATTGGAAACATTTAACACACTTAATAGTTTTTGTACTCATTATTTATGGTAATTCTAAGAACACACAGGGCTGGTTAAACCGTTTGGTTTACGACCACTACGACCCGGGTTCGATCCCCGCATTGGACACTTTTTTCTGTTAAAAAAAAATGCTCCAATGGCCCCCCGATTCTTGCAAAAGTCCAACCCCACCAGCGAGTGCAAGTAACCAAACGGGGCTCTGGCACATTTGTAAGTGCAAAGTCAAACTGCTTTCACATGTGTAGACATGTGGTGCGCTTACAGTAAAAAGCAGTCGCTAACTTCCCACCATGATTATCATGGCCTGTACCACGTGTACTAGGGATAAGCAAAAAAAAAAAACAATCAACTTTTATAATTTGTTGTGTTGTGTGTGTGTTTGGATTCCTAAAATAATATATATAATGATATCTGAAGTTGAATGTCAAGACATATTCATAGTTAAACTATATATTTTAAAATAATTAATTTAAACACTATTTATTCATTACCTGTTCCAAATAAGACACGCTATATCCTATCTGGATAATTGTGCGTGAAACTATTTACAATAATTCATATTGTAGTAGAGTACGTAACAGAGAAATAGCACTATTATTCAAACATTATGCTAGCTTATTTCCGAACAGTTCCAGGAAAAATTTCCAATAGAACATTTATAGCAAAGAAGAAAGTACTTGAACTATCTACCACTTTATTTCACGACGTGCCTGCGACTCACTGTTTCCTTTTTCAAGGCAAAATATTTAACACTAAGCTGTTTTTGTGTTTAAACCCTTAAACACAAATATGCAAAGCAGAAATAGTATTTACATATCAGTATTCAGTTTATATTATTTATTGATCAAATATGAGCATTACTTTAAATATTTTATAGGGAACCTCGTTATGGTGAAGTCCAATGGGACTGAACCTTTGGTTCACCATAGCCCCATTGTGTTTCACACTATAATATATAAGTAATATATAATATAATTTCGAGTTATATAAGAGAAATTGGCAATATATAACCCTGATTTGTTTGACAGTACTTTGAAACGGCGATTTAAGATCTCCGAAACATCTAGAAAAGAGAGAAAGAAGGTTGAAATGTTTTGACATATAAAAAATATATACAGCCTACAAAAATTATTTTTATATGATACAGTAAAAACTCTCTGTAGCGAATCCCAATTGGAATGAAACTATGGTTCACTAAACCCTGGTTCACTGAATTATAAAATTGATATGTAGATAGTACTTCAGGTTCGTTACAAAAGAAGGTTCGTTATTTCCCAGTTTCGTTTTAGGGCTTCACTGTAATTCTGAATTTATATTCCGTCAAATATATCAATAATTCAAATCATTTGTTACAAATTATAACGGAGACAATCCACTGAATAACAAAAGTTTTTTCAAAGAAGCACATACACACCGCAGACATTATTTTAAAGGGTCGACAGTATAATTTAAAATTCTGTCTTTATTAGAGCACCAAGTTGAGGAATTGTAATCCACTTTGTCACAAGTTCCCAGCCCCATAATCTCATTCTCACAATTTCTTGGAAACGAGAAGTTTGGGGAAATTTACGCCTTTTTATTTTATTTTTAACACGCAATTTTTATTTCTATGTTACCTTTATGTAATCCATATTAATCAATAAAGAAACATTTCTATTTATTTTAAACTTGAATATACAAGTTTCCATTCCCCAACCGAAATTATATATATATATATATTAAAATAAATTGACATTTTTCTTGACCGCTCATATGAGCATTTTAGATGGCAGAGCGTTGATTTAGCTTGTTCCAATGATATTTGGCCAAACCAATTTCTTGACAAATTAAAAAATCAACCACGTACTCGTTTCGGGCTATTGTCTCTCGTCAGCGACGTGCATACTGCACCTCTACGACCAAATATTTGGTCCAAGAGGCTTCTTGATAAATTAAGAAATGGATATTCAAGGCCAATTTGCGTCAAATCGCTTTTATTTTCTAAATTATTAAAAAATCGGGTTGACCGAATATCATTGAAACAAGCTAAATCAACCTTTAGTTGATTTTATTTCAATAGATGGCGCTCTGCCTTCTGAAATGCTTATGTAAGCGGTCAGGAAAATCCAATTTGGTTTTTAATATCAACAACTGACCATTTTAATGTGCTTTCTTATTTTTCCACATGAAAAGTTATTTTACGCAAACCTACCTTAAATATCCATTTCTTGATTTCTCAAGAAACCTCTGAGTCCAAATATTTGGTCGTAGAGGTGAACCGCCCACCCGCTGACGAGGTCTAACAGCCCGAAACGCGTACCATTTCTTGATTTATCAAAAAAATGGGTTGGGCAAATATAGTTAGTAAATAAAGTTAGTTTATTTTTGTTCCACTAAATGGCACTCTGCCATCTGAATTGTCCATGCGAGCGTTAAAGAAATGTCAATTTTGTTTTTAATATCAAAACCTGACCACATATATATTTTTTCTTGTATTTTCACATATATATCAATATTAGAACTTCGCTATAGCGAACCCCAGAGCGACAGAACCTCTGGTTCAAATATAAATAAAATAAAAACGTTTATCATTATAGAGGTTTGTTATCAAGGAAGGTTTGTAAATCCGCGGTTTTTGTTATGGAGGGGTTTTCTTGTATCTATGAGTAGTTTTAATCAAAATGTATTCATCTGATATTTCCTCCATTGAATTATTTCCAAGGATTCTGTGACCCTGAGCCGACTTTCTCAAAAGATATTACTACAAAAGACTGAAGATGAAGAGTCAAATAGAAAAAAATATGAGAATAAAAATATGGGTAGCTAATATGGATATCTTTGCCAAAAAATCTTTCTAAGAGATCTAAGAGAGAATAAAATGTTATTTTTCTACATATTAGCTTCGGATCACTATAGACTTCCTTTTTCTAGCCATGTTTATATAATATAACACATTTATCTAAATAGGCACCTTTCCCTTCAGAAATGCTTCGAAATAATGTATCCATCACCCCAGTACAGAACCTAACGGTGGGGATAGAGAATATGCCACAATATCACTTTTAGCAAATTTAAACAAACGCCAACAAGTATTCCATAGTTTTGAGTTATAGTCTTTAATAGTACAGATGCAGCTTTGATTGTATATACAGGTTAGCTTTAGTCTGAATTTACAAAAGCTGGTTTTGTTTTTTACTGACTTGATAATCGAAATGCATCATTTTTGCCTTTATAAATAGGTAATGGCTTATTTGGTATATACCCGACTACCATTTTCTCGCAACATACACTTTTGATTTTAATAGAATATATTTGGGAATATTTTAGGTTTGTTATGAGGATGGTTTTGTTATATCTCCGGTTTGTTTTGGGATAAATCTTATTTTCTCGCTTATATTGATGTTTACTCTTTAATATTAGTTTCGCTGCATCTCTCCCGCTCTCTTTGAAGATCAATTCCGTATAGCTGTTCAGAAATTATATTGTAAAATAGATCTATACACAGAGAACAACAATATATTGTTTTTATATTAAAGTATCAGTCTAAAGTAACCCAAAAATGCAATATACACCGGTATGGTAGATTAAGCTTGCGAAACCGCTGAGAGGGGTCACCACTGATGAGCCAGGCCCTCCCATCATTTTTAATTTAAGTAAGTAGTTTTAAAATAATCATACGCGTCTAAAAAGGTTCTTATTTCAAATAACAGATGGCGCGCTAATGCATGATACTGATATTATAGATAACACTTGATTTTAAAATCCATGCAATATTTTGATCAATTCTAAGAAAGAGGGGGCAAATACAAGGTGATTCTTCTTACTTCAAAACAGTCGACTTCTTGTTATTGTGGCATGCATCCGGTAGTGATGCTCACCAATTTATTCGGGTTTTAAATGGAAAATACATTTTCTTCTGGTATCGAAATAATTAGAATAGTTCCGTGAAAAACTTGGACACTGACTTCTTCCAGGCCTTTATATAAGGTGGCAAATTATTTCGAAACGGTAAAGTATTTTTCTATAACGTATACCTTTGAACAAATAAACGCACACAGAGAGTTAAAACAATATATTAATTATAAATGTATAGATTATGTGATATATTCCTTTATAAATACCTATCATTTCTCTCCTATACAACGCTTTTATCCTTCCAGGATACATTTTTAAAGACTAAGGAATTATTATCGGAAACCTTTTCGATAATACCCATTGAATGAGCAAGTTTTAATGTCTATTAACTTTAGCATTTAATAGAAATACCAAAAATATTTATTTTCAATTAACTTTTATTTCTAATATGCGTAGAAATACTAAATGAAAACCTATAAATGTATCATTATTTAAAATAAAATTTCATTTTTTAAACCATCCTCAAAATTATGTATTTCATAAATATTGCCTCTCATATTAAACTATAAGTCTTATTTTTTATTAAAACGCTAAACATTCCTCAGGTTGGGGGAAGCAAGCATCCTATTGAACAGCCAACATAGAAAGAGAAACAATAAATCTTCCCTGCCCTGTGATGACATGGGAACATGGTGTTTTGTTGGGATGGGATCGATGGGAAGGTAACAAAGGACTCCTAAATCGCCTCCATAAACCGTAGGCGTGGTGAAGGTCCATTTCTAGGATAAATAGGTTTCCTTTGTGTAGCACTTGAGATTCTGTATTCACGGCGTCTCATTTACATTCGAATATATCTTCTGTGGACAGTATTCCAGCTAATAGTCATATTACCGTCTACATCTGGCTTCTTACTCGGAGATATTGATTTTTAAAAATGGCATAGAATAGAGTCGAAGAGGCTTTTTATCGAGTCGTAGGCTATTTACAGCGTCTATAAACCACACTTGAAACATTCCTTATACTATATTATTTTTACTCATGTCTACTTCTATTCTTTATATACATATTCAAACTATTATATTTAGAGATTAAAAATTAATTAGCCTAGAATTTTTAATTATATATGTGTTTAAATAAACATGTTAATTATGATTTTCGTGGTTATATTTATATTTTAAATTGATATAAAAGAGAAGCCATTAACAACCTTATTGACTCCTATTCAGATTATATATATATACTAGCGGATGTACCCAGCTTCGCCAGGTTTTTCTCGAGGGAATGTTTGTAGTCTAGTAATAAGAAAATATCTACACCTAAAAACTATCAGAGAAAAGAGAAAGCACGGAAGGTGAACAGAAAAATGCTTACAATGGATATTATGTTTACGATATCAAGTTAAATAAAAACAAAGATAAGATTTGCATATGTTGGTCACTATAAATTTGTATATTTGTTAGGCGAAATTAGAAACATGATAAAACAATTGGGTATTTAAAAACAAATGTAGAAATAAAAGTTGAAGTATAATAAACAATGTTAAAGATTAGTTTTAATTATTAATCAAGATTGTGTGTGAATATGTGAGAAAGATGTAATATCGTTGTTGTTTTCTTGGCCAACTGTTTTACATATGGTGTTATCTTAAAATTGCTTGTTTTGAATATTTTTTAGATTGAGATTATTAGCTAGTATGTAAAAAAAATTAACTCTGTTGAAATTTAATTTTGTATTTATATATAAATATTTAACTCTGTTGATTTTTTTTGTATTTAATCGATAACAGCGAAGTTACGCATGTTAATGTTAGGAAATATATTTTGATGTTAAGCAAAACCTGCTCCATCTCGTTTTACATAAATGTTGAAAATTTGGTTGAAATTGATGCATTGTAACGAAAGTTTTTAGTGATGTCCACTTATGAAATTTCCATTTTATTAATATAGATAGTCCGCCTAAAAAAGTTCTTCAAATGAAAAAAAGAAATAGCCAAAAATACTAATCAAAATGCAGCCGAAAATTTTCCTCAGGTTTATAAAAAGCGACATGCAAAATTTGGTACCAATTGGTTCAGTAGTTTTTGAGTTTATCGCGAAACAGACAGACAGAAATTGACTTTTATATATATATTGAAATAATATATGTTATAAAAATTTGAGATTACGAATTAAATATTTTCTTGATTTAAGGATAAATGAGTATGTTTGTGATATTTCAGTCGTGGTAATAAAAATAGTTTGGATCAGAATTAGCTTTAATTGAACTTAAGGAATATAAAACTCATAATTTGAGGACGTACTACCTTACATAAGGCGAGTAGAATAAAGGAAATAAAGGATTACGTATTTACATATCTACAGAAAGATTTGAGCCAGCAAACGGGAAACAACAACAATTGCGTTTACGAGAGAAAGCCGCGACATCGGGCAGTCGATTAGAGTAGTTTGTTATAGGAATTATATTTTCAAATAAAATAACATTTTTATATAATTATATAAGTTTAAATATATGTACATAATAGTAATATTATGTATTAAATCAAAAAAGCAAAACCTGCTATAGCGAACCTTAATTGGACCTAACATTATATATACATATTTGTTGTATTTGCGAGAAATAGAGAGATTGAGAATAATGCTACTTTATAAAAACCTTTATAAAATATTTTATATAAGGTTAAATATAAATAAATTATAATAAATTTCAATGAACAACATTAAATAAGGATATATATGTATGTTTAGCTCACTGAAATTACATTTAAAATAAATTTAAAGAAACGCATTGCGAAAGTATTTATCATTTACATTTATTGAATGCATGATTTTATTTGAATTTCTACCACTCTTAAAGTTTACATTAAAATTACAATTATATTCTCACAAAGCTAGCGTTTTTTAAATAAAAAAGATACTCATTGTGAGAATATAACTGTAATTTTAATACTTTTTTCACAATTTTATCATGAATAAACTTTACATTCATGAAAAAAACTTACGGAAATTGAAATTCTTAGATGCCGCCGGTCATCTGTTTTTTTTTTTTTTTTTTGAAGGAGGCAGAGGCTCTTTTGTTCAGATTTGGCTAACTCGTAGGTTTTCAATAAAGGTCACTTTGCATCAAATCTTTCAAAGTTATCCCTAAATATATAAAAGTCAGTGTATGTATATATGTATGTATATATGAATTTGTGTGTGTTTTTCGGCTATACACGTCCACAATACGTAACTAATCTCACTGAAATTTTAACAGTATATATAGTAGTATCTGAAAAAACCTATAGTGAAATTTTCAGGTCTCTATCCCGAATAATTTTCGAGTTATTGGCAAATTGCGTTGCAAATTTGCCCTTTCGCTCGCAAGCAGCTCCTCTAGCGGTGAAGATGGGAGGTAATATCAGCTGACCTGATGTACATGTGAAACGTGTTTTAACTGGATATAGAACAAAATCTGGAAGGGATATTTATCGGATTTTTAGCAAAAAAAAAAAATAATAAAAAATAAAATTGACAGGTTCTGGGCCAAATATAGTTGTTTTAATCATAAAATGATGATACAATATTGCTGTATCATGTTTGATTTTCAGATACAAAATTATATCGGGAAAAATATTCTAAAAAGCAGAGACCACGGGTGAAGCCAGTTCATTTTTAGTATGAAGGAACATATTATAGCAGAAAATAAATTCTTCGAGCAGAAGATACAACACCAGATTATCTCTCTATAAAAATATCGCTTCTCAGAACACAGAGTTTGGAGTGGATGTTTCACAAGAGTGACATCCACGGCGCCAATTTATAATTGTAACGAATATTATTTGAAAATCAAAATAATAGAATTTTCAAATACCGTTGTGAAAATTTACATTTTTACTTTTATATTTAAAAACACACAAATTTTGAAGCTAACGTTTCACAAGAAAGACCTACACGGCGCCAATTTATAATTGTAACGAATAGTATTTAAATAAAATATTTCACCTTTTAGTTTGTTCTTCACGTGATGAAAGATAAAAATTCGAAAGGTGTAAGGCCAGGACTGTAGGGAGGATGCTCCAACAATTTTAGTCCAGAACGTGCCAAATAATCGGTGTAGACCGACCGGTGAGCTGGAGTATTGTCATGGTAAAAAAGCCATGTGTCAGACCTTGAGTTTGGACGTAACCTTTTGATAGCTTGAACAATTTTAATAAAGCATTCCTCAGTGGACCACTTGGTTGTGAATGTCTATTGATATTCCAGTGCCGGACGACTCACAGCTCCTCTGGCAGTAAAGAAGACAGCTAACATTTTCTTGTTAATGTATCTGGATTTTCGAGCTCCAAAGATCCAAAGATTCATCACCTTTTATTATGCTATCGGTATAACGAGATGATATATTATCACACTTTTTGAGAAGCTCTCGGCACCATCAAACGCGTCTAGACGTCTGCTTATCAGTTAAGGAATGGGAAACCCATAGGCAACAAACTTTGCCTAATTTAGAAATTTGTGCAGAATGGAATGAGTTAAATTTACAGTAATGTTAAATCTCTCCTCTATCTAGTGATAAGTTATTAAGTTATGTTCATCAGTCTTCAATAATATTTTGACAGCAGCGATGTATTCCTCATTAACTGACGAAGCTGGACGTCCTGACCTTGATACGTCTCTTATGCTATATTTTCTCGCGGAAACTCACGATACTACTTGAATATGATAGAACGATGTGGACACTCATTTCCCAGTACAGGAGTCATCTCTTGCAATATTTGTTCCATACCCAAACCGCGGTCAAAGTTATATCGCAAAATGGCTCAGTATTCAATTTTGCGCGTCAAGTAGACATTTTTATTATTTTATCACTCCACTGTTCAAAGAATACTATCATCTAGCAAATGAAATTTTTACAGCAACTCAAATATAAACAGGACTCAACAAACATGAACTCGCGCCCTTGTGGGCGCACGGGTTGGAGCGTATTGCAATACTTACATAGTGGCCTTTGTATTTTCCTGAATTCTGTAAAACTGCTATATATTTTTCCCAATCCATAAATACTAGCTCTCCAAGATACTTCGGGTCAACACACAATTTTTATGCTACCAACCCTTTAGGAAATATATCTGAAAGGATTGATATAAAAACACTTTCTGGTTGTGAGTTTGTCTAAAAGAATACAGCTACATCAGCTATTCTGATTTTATTTCATTTTTTTCATAACATTTCGGCGCTTTCTTGTCACCCTACTCAAGGTGACAGGAAGTCTCTGATGGTTTTGTAGAGGAAAAATAGCAGTGATTAATATGAGAGGATTATGTTCTCAAGACAACTGATAACTTTAGAAAACACGGAACTAATCAGAAATTAATAGTTTGGTTTCAGAAAAGGACTTAGCACCACCCCTGAAATAAAGTGATATTTGACTCTCTTACCCCAAAGACCAAGAACACCGTAGTTGGAGAGAAAGAGCTAAATAAGTAAGTGCTACTGCCCCAGTCGGGTGGCCCCACGGTAAGATGGAAGAGAAACAAAAAAATCAGGAGACTGACGACGCGGGAAGTAACCACTTAAATCACGGAGGAAAACGACAGTCTGGTGACAGGCGTTCGACAGCGAAGATTTCCCATGAAGTCGCCGGACACAGTCCGGTTGATAGCAGATACTGGCATGACCGCTAACCTGACCTGAAGTTGGTCAGGCCGGGTTGGTGTCTGGACTATACGGAGCGGATTGATCTATGCAAGTAGACACGGGATGAATGTGTCGGTCTGTAGCGGATCAGTCTAAAAAACGGTGTCGTCTAGGCCGGACGTATATTGTGTAAAGTGGGATGCTTCGCAAGAGTGACATCCACGGCGTCAAGGTTCCTTCTGACGGCGGATGTTGGAGGCTAGTTTTTTATATGATGTCTATTCCGTCCAGTTAATGCCATTATAATAATTTTTTATCTCTAGCAGCAGTCGAAAAGATATTCCTCGAATTTTTACCCATCATCGCCTTTTATTCTTTCAGAAAAGGTGAATACCTAAAACCCCTGCCTGAAAATAGTTGTTTTGAAAATTAGATCAGCACGCGGCCCGAAGCCTCCAGCAGTTCCCAAGCCAGAAGTTATGAGGGCTCCATATTTCAGTGCAAGGTGGGCACGAAAGGACCCAAGTCTATAGAACTTAGGGCAAGATAACTTTTAAGGCAAGAAAATGAGAGGCCGATAGAGGACATTATCCAGCACAGGAAAGGCTCCGACAACCTCTTGTGGCTGACATAGACGAATATGTGCTGGACGGCAACATTATGGACAGCATGGTAAGGAAGGCGCATCCCAAGTAAAGCAAGACGAGCTACAATACCGCCACAGGTTGAAGAAAGAAAGCACGGTACAAAGTTTCCCAACAATTTGTGAATAGACATCGCGGCTATTGAAAGTTCGTAAAGAGAAAACCAAACTACAGTCAATATCATAGTAGACAGCGATCTATAGCCGCCATGATGTAGTGAACAAACACTATATGCTAGTTGGCCACTCGACAGCAAGACGGCAGCCACGCGTCGGCGCTGGGTTTTGAAATAAAGCACGATTTGAAATGTGGTTTTGCAAAAGGGATTGATTCTCGCTCTCATGTGGCCAGAGAGGTGTTGGATATCTAAGGACAGTCGAATGACAGGAGGAACCTTATCTTGTTTGGGGACAAACAGGAGTTTTAAGAAAGGGAAATATAACATTTGGCCATCTTACCCCATAGCCAAAAACGTCGTATTTGGTGTGAAAGTGGTAAAAAGGGAAGTGCTATTGGTGACAGTTGAGGTGGCATAACGGTATGACTGAACAAAAAAGAAAAGAGAGTGACCACTAAAGGACAAAGAGGAAAACGACAGTCTGAGGACAGGCGCTCGAAAGAGAGAAGTCCTCAAGAAGGCGACGGTCACAATCCGAGTGATAACAGCTGTTGGTCTGACCGTGAAGGTGCCATGGAGTTAGCCATGTCGAGTCGTCGTCTGGACAGTACGGAGCAGATAGCTCTGTGGAAGTAGACACCGGAACGAGTGCGTCGGTTGGCAGCGGGAGCGGATCATTCTACAAGACTGTGTCGTCCAAGCTGGAATTGGCCTGTATGTAGAGCAGGACGATTTGCAAGCCTGACACTCATGGTCTTAATGATCCTTCAGACAATAGAAGTTGGAGTCAAGTCTCTTACATTGTATACTTTTCAGATCGTACTACTCTTATGCAGCTCAAACTATATCCATTTACGAACTCACATGTCGCCTTTGTGTACCATTCTGATCACACAAATGAACAAATACGGCGTCTGAGTATTCAGGGCTTCAACAACAAATCTGCTACAAGAACCTTTCTTGTCGAATTAGAGTATTTATAAAATAAGTGGTATATAAAAGGTAATTATACACAAGATATGGTTAAACGTGAACTTCCAAAGGATTTGACCCAACTAATTAGAGTCTATGATGAAAGAAGGTTTAGAGTCAAAGGAAAACAGCAATTTTCTCGTTCGGAACTATTACAACTAGAGTCCTCCAAATTTCGGTTTTTGTTTTCTACTTTTTTAATATATTTATATATGACATGTTATTATATATCATGATAAAATAGTAAAAGTAGTAATAGTAAGTTTTTTAATTTGTCATGCGAATTTACAAGTTATTAAAAAATACCTTTTTTTTGCGCGCTCGATAATTATATTAAAATATAAAAAAATATTCTCACAATTTATTTTCAAAAATATCTATTTAACATATATTATATATAAATATATATATATTTTTTATTGACATTTATATAATATCCAATAGAAAGTCAATTGGTACGGGTGGGGGGGGGGGGGAAGAGGTGAGAGAAATAAAAATAAAATATAAAAAAGTAACAAATTTTTAAAGTGTCTCCATGATACTATGTTATAATTTAAAGTAAAAGCAAAAATTATTTCATAACTATTTTTAAACTATTTAATGTAATAAAGGAGAGTGAAAAATACCTTACTCTTAGGTCCCATCTCCTAGGTATTGAAAATCCCCTCGTGGCTCTTCCGCATGGCGGGTTGGACGACTCCTACAGTGGCTAAGCCAGGAGGGACCGTGCAGAGACAACTCTCCAGTTTCATCCGAATATAAAGAGGAGAATACTCACTTGCTCTTTAAGTTAGGAATGGCTTCTTAAAACAGATGAACCTATAACGAGGTGAGCCGTATATTTATCTATTTGGTTAACCCAGGTTCTTGGAGCGTACATGAAGAAAACCGCGTTATTTTATCCCATGGAAATCCTGAAAAATGAACCAATTAAAACAAGACAACAACATCCTAAAATATTTTGGTATGGATGAACCATTTTGGACGAACCTGATTAAAGAGGAGGAGCACACCATATTTGATTACCGGAATAAGAACATCCAATTGGAGTTTTCACAAAAGAAGTGTTCTATGTTCAATTGTGTGGAAGGAATTCTTCCTTTACACATCTCAATTATATTCAGAGAAAGTGTTCATTAGTCAATTTTATAATAAAAAACTTTTAATAATGTCAATCATTCTTCAGCCTCGCTTAGGAATCAATCAATACAGTTATTATCATAGGTACTACATTTATGAAATTTTGACAGTTGTGTTCAAAGATTCCTAATCACATTTCTACACTCTGAAAAGAAAAGGAAAAACCTGAATAACTCTAATACCAACTCCATAATATGTTATAAACACCCTATAAAAATTCTACATGAATATATCTGAAAATATTTAATACATTTTTTAAA
>CP092883.1:66403803-66714801 GCA_030710605.1 Cordylochernes scorpioides
ATATATATATATATATATATATTAATATATATAGTACACATTAAAATGTTATAACACCTTGATAAAGGTTGGCGTTCAGCCAGCTGAAATATTGGTAAAATAAATGATATATTTTTATCCAATATATGCCTTTTTAATAAAATATATATATATTAAAAATGGCATATCCTGACCAGGAGCACATGTGCTTTTCAGAAGGCAGAGCGCCATCTGGTGGAACAGAAATCAACTATTCATTGATTTAGCCTGTTCCCTGATATTTGGCCAACCCAATTTCTTGATAAATAAAGAAAAGCCATCCACGAACGCGTTTCGCGCTTTTGGCGCTCGTCAGCGTGGAGTAGGCTGAACCATTGCGACCAAAAAATAATTTTTGATCCCAATGGTTTCCTGAAAAAACAAGAAATGGGTATTTAAGGCCAAACTTGCGTAAATACGCTTAGCACATTAAAAAACGAAAGAAAAAATAAAAGATAAAAAGATCAGGTGTTGAAATCAATATTAAAAATGGCATATCCTGACCAGGAGCACATGTGCTTTTCAGAAGGCAGAGCGCCATCTGGTGGAACAGAAATCAACTATTCATTGATTTAGCCTGTTCCCTGATATTTGGCCAACCCAATATCTTGATAAATCAAGAAAAGCCATCCATGAACAGGCTAAATCAATGAATAGTTGATTTCTGTTCCACCAGATGGCGCTCTGCCTTCTGAAAAGCACATGTGCTCCTGGTCAGGATATGCCATTTTTAATATTGATTTCAACACCTGATCTTTTTATCTTTTATTTTTTTCTTTCGTTTTTTAATATATATATATATATTAAAAATAAAAAAGGCATCTCCTGACCACGAGCACATGTGCTTTTTAGATGGCAGAGCGTCAGGAGATGCCTTCTTTATTTTTAATATCAACTCCTGACCCACCTATATTTTATTTTTTTCTATTGTTTATATATATATATGTTACAATATAAAAATAAAGATATTTTCAGCTTGAATTTAGAACATGTTGAGGATTATGGTAATGCAGTCGTGGTTGAAATTCTTGAAAGAATAATAATAGTGTTGATCAGATATTGCTTCAATTGAACCCATGGAATATATATAAAAAAAACAATTTGATAAAAGTAATGCCTGGCTTAAGGCGAGTAGAATAAGGAAAACAAAATTTTATTTACATAATGTACAAAGGTTTTGAGCCGGCCAGCGGGAAACAGCAACAATGAATTTTTATAGGGGAAGTATGACCTCTGACGGTCGATTTAACAGAGTATTTGGATCTATGAAATATGATTTTAAATAGAATAATATTTTTATATAACATATATATGAATATTTATTAATTATTTTTATCTATTTATTCATGCATTTATTATTATTTATTCATATTTATATTTATTCTGTATATAACCTTATATAATCTTATATGAACATTGTAATAAATCAGTTTCAATTTCTCTCTCTCTCACTTGATAGGCGCTACCAAGGAAGACCCCCTTGTTTATATTATATATATATTACAAAAAAAAATATTATTCTGCTGATTTTGGGATATTATTGAAATATAGAATTATTACTCGCTGATTGATATAGAGAATTGAGCAATTGCTTGAGGTTGGAATACATTAGTATTACATAAAATAAAAGGATTTAAAAGCGCGAATGTTTCTTTTATACATAAAACGAACTTCTACTGTCCTTACTGCGATGAAAGAATATATTGGGAGGGCTTGGCTCATCAGTGGTGAACCCTCCCAGCGGATTTGCCAATTTAATCCACCAGACCGCTTCTCAGAGCTCTAATACTGTATTGGATCATTCTGCTTTTATATGTTACACTGAAGGATGGAATCTTAGAAATGGTTTTCAAGTAAACTATGGACATAAGCTTATAGGACAGTAGAATTACATTCAAATATTTGCTTTTATTCAAATCCTTTTATTTTATATATATATATTTGGCGCGTTATTGCTTTGTGTTAATGTATTCCTAACTGGCCTTGTCTTTATAGTTTGCTGAAGAGCATTACTCTAAGCAAATATTTGAATGTAATTCTACTGTCATATAAGCTTATGTCCATAGTTTACTTGAAAACCATTTCTAAGATTCCATCCTTCAGTGTAGCATATAAAAGCAGAATGATCCAATACAGTATTAGAGCTCTGAGAAGCGGTCTGGTGGATTAAATTGTCGAAACCGCTGGGAGGGTTCACAACTGATGAGCCAAGCCCTCCCAATATATTTTATTGCAGTAAGGACAGTAGAAGTTCGTTTTATGTATAAAAAAACATTCGCGCTTTTAAATCCTTTTATTTTATATATATAGATGGCGCGTTATTGCTTTGTGTTAGTATTACAGTCGTGGTAAAATAATAAAACATATTATAATTACAATTAGCTTTAATTGTGCTAATAAATTATAGAATACATCATTTTGAGAAAGTAGTACCTTACTTAAGGTGTGAAGAATGAAGAAAACAAAATATTACTTATTTACATGTCTACAGAAACAACAACAATAGGTTTATATAGGGAAAGCCGCGACATCTGGTAGTCGATATAAACATAAATTTTTTCAAGAAATTATAATTTTAAAATTGAATACAATTTTTATTTAACATTTATATATATATGTTTTTAATTTTGAAATTTATATTTATACATCGATATTGTTGCATCATTGCTAATGTACCTATTTTATTTTAATTTATAATATTATTTTTGATAAATTTTAAATTTAAATTTATATTTTATATTTATTTATTTTATTAAACAGAATATATGTATTATAAAACAGATTTATGTATTATAAAACCACCATTTGTATTTAGGTACATTGCGTGACTTCACTGCTCTCTTTGATGTGAGAAATAAATTCTGGAGGCTACTTAAAGTTATCTCATTATTCCCTTATATAAATTTGTAGGATGGTTGAAACACGCTCTGGTAAGATACAAGACCCGGCACAGGAGAGAATCAAGGTTGAAGAGTCTGCCAAGCCGCAACCTGGTGCAGCAATATATCGTCTTATTTATTCTTTTCTATTTTAATTTATATATCTTTATTTAATATTTTCTTATACACCTATCCCCCGATTTACACGGTAGATACGTTCCTGAGAAAAACGTGTAATCGAGGGATAGGTGTATATTAAACTGTCAAATCTGAATAGGTGTTCGCCCCCTCATGAATCAGAGCCTCCCAATATTCTTTTCAACATAGGTAGTATAGAGTAGAATATCGCATTTTAGTATAATGCGATAAAAACAAAAAAAAACTATTTGGAAAGCCGTGTAAAAGGGAAAACGTGTAAAACAAGTACCGTGTAAATCGGGGGATAGGTGTATTCATATATTCACTTATATTATGTATTTATCCTTATATATAATCTTATATGAACGATATCATTAAAGTGGTCTCAAACTCAATATATCTCTCAATAGGTAGGTATATCAAATATAATCATGTAATATTACTAATAATAGCTCTTTATTATGCAATTATGAAGGTCACTTAATATCAATTTATATTTATTTTATAAATAAAGATAAATAAGATTTTCTGTTGTATTTTGATTGTTATTTTTATAGAATTATTTGCTATTGCTTGATTTTGGTATGCAGTCGTGGAAAAGATTATAATAAAATTAGTTATCAAAAATAACTTTAATTGAGCTTATGGGATATACAAAATATGATTTGATAAAAGGAATGCCTGGCTTAAGGCGAGTAGAATAAGGAAAACAAAATATTATTTACATAATGTACAAAGGTTTTAGCCGGCCATTGGGATACAACAACAATGAGTTTTTATAGGAGAAGAGTGACCTCTGGCGGTCGATTTAGGAGAGTATTTGAATCTATTAAATTATAATTTAAAATAAAATAATATTTTTATATAACATATATATCCTCCTTAATTGTATACCTGTTATATATGAAGAAGTATATATGTAAATATATTGTCAACAAAACACAAGTAAATCAGATTATCCAATAACTCTGAAGTTTAATTAAGTTAAAGTACCGAATGAAGAGAAAGGAAAATGTCGATATATATATATAAATTAACTAATGGCTAATTAAATAATTAAACTCAGATTTTAAAAAGGTTAATTGGATTACCATAATGAGATTTCAAACAGACAATAGCATTTATTTTATTGGTAAATTAACTCTTACATAGCTATAATAGGGTTGAATACACAAAGTTCTCTTCTAATGATGAATGATAATTTACCAATATTTACCCTTCCATTTATTAGGTTGGTGCCAATATGAAGGTGTAATGTAAACATAGGCCAATAACGCGTGTAAATATGTATATAAGAAATTATATTATTAATTGAATATATTTACTTCTAGCATAAAACAAACTTTCTATTAAGAAAAAGGCATCTCTTATCGTGCAACTGAAAGTTGCTGATGGCTTACGCCATCTATCGGAACAAATATCAACTATTCTCGTTGATATCTAATTATTCCAGAATTGGCCAAATACCCATTCTTGATTAATCAAGGGCTGTTGGCCCTCATCAGCGTGGTGTGAGCTGTACCTCAACGACCAAAAAAATGGTCATTCAATTCTGAATAATTGAAATATCAACGAGAATAGTTGATATTTATTCCGATAGATGGCGCAAGCCATCAGCAACTTTCAGTTTCACGATAAGAAAATGTCTTTTTCTTAATTTATACACCTTATCCCAGTACAGTGTCACATTTGTACTATTTTTTCAAACTTTCTATTATTATTTTTGCGATGAAAAGTATTGGGAGGGCCTGTCTCATCAGTGGTGAACCCTCCTAGCGGTTTCGTTAGTTTAATCTACGATTATAAAATATCAAAAAACCTTGCGCAATAAGTTTTTTATTGAAAACAGCGGGAGCTTTAAAGTTTTTCCTCTTCATCGGGCGAAGTTACAATTTGATTGTAATTAGAATTGTAAATTTGCCTGTTGAATTGCAAGAGTTTGAAGGCTCGCGCTTTTTTAATAAAGAAACTTATTGCGCATGGTTTTTTTGATATGTTATAATGATAGGTTAAACTAGCTAAAACGCTGGGTTCACCACTGATGAAAAAGGCCCTCCCAATATTTTTAATCGCAGTAAGAATAATAGAAAATTTGTTTTATGTTAAAGGTAAATATATTCAATTAATGATATAATTTTTTATATAGAGATGACGCGTTATTGGCCTATGTTTACATTACACCCTCATATTGGCGCCAACATAATAAATGAAATGTGTAAATATAGGTAAATGGTAAATCGCAATTTTTCTATATCTGAATATTAATCTACCATGCCGCATTTTGATGACCTGATACTGTACTGAGTTGGGATGAGCCAGGCACTCCTAATTTAATTTTATCGTAGTTAGAAGCACATAAGAAAGTTTGTTTTTTTATTTTTAAAAGATAAATTAGTGCATATATTTATATATGTTTGAAAATAGAGCAATCCATTTAATAAATTATATAAAAATGCTTATTTTGGATCATAAAGTTTAATTTTCAAATATTTCGTGAGGCAACTCGCCAAACTTCTTCGGGGAACAAGATTGTTTTGAGATGCTCGCGTATCAATTCACGAGTATGTACAACTGCTCTTATGATCCAAAATAAGCATTTGTAAATAATATTTATTTTTTTAAAATTATACCGCATAAGTTTCTTTTCTATGAAAAATCATATTTCTCTTTAAAATAAATATTGATTTTTCATAGAAATGAAACTTATGCGGTATAATTTTAAGTATTGTTTATAATCACACGCCGCAGTCCTTTATAATGTATTATAAGTTACTTTAAGTATTATTTACGAACGGAGAAATAACGTCCAGGGTAGCCTAGTGGACATGGCACCTGCCCGGTAAGTAGAAGGTTGTGGGTTCGATTCCCGCCCCTGGACACTTTTATTTTTCCCGTCCGCCATTACTCTTCATATTTTCACCCTCTCATACTTCATTCAAAAAAAGTTAGAAATAGTAAATATTTCTCTTTAAAATAAATATTGATTTTTCATAGAAAATATTTATTTATGTTTTGAAAATAGAGCAATCCATATTTAATTCATTATATAATAAGAAGGCATATATTGGATTGAATAAAAGATTTATTTGCCGATATTTCGGTTGGCTGAACGCCAAACCTTTATCAAGGCATTACAATTTTGTATAATATACAAAAATTTGAAAATTTGACAAATTATGCAATTACTTATTTACATGTTTGCAGCTTATATTTCTAGCGTCCGCTCTACAAGATTATCAAAAAAAAACCATAATAAAAAATACATTTCAAATTAGGTGAAAGTTTTTTATCATCAAAATTTTCATAATGATCGCAACCAGTATTGATGATTGAATATATTTTTAAATAGATATACACCTATCCCTCGATTTACACGGTACTTGTTTTACACGTTTTCGCTTTTACACGGTTTTCCAAATAAGTTTTTTTTTTGTTTTTATCGCACTATACTAAAATGCGATATTCTACTCTATACTACCTATGTTGAAAAAAATATTGGGAGGCTCTGATTCATGAGGGGGCGAACACCTATTCAGATTTGACAGTTTAATATACACCTATCCCTCGATTTACACGTTTTTCTCAGGAACGTATCTACCGTGTAAATCAGGAGATAGGTGTATTTTTTCTCCATAATTCACAGTATATTTTCTCAAATTTGACAAAAATAAATATTATGAAGGCTCTCAGATTCCGTGCATAATATCATGAAAATAGAAGAGAAGTGAAATTGTACTGGGATCAGGTGGATAAATTGAGAAAAAGGTATCTCTGATTGTGCAACTAAAAGTTACTGATGGCTTGCTCCATCTCTCGGAAAAAAATATTAACACTATACGTTAATTTTCAATTATTACAAAATTTCCAAATACCAATTCCTGATTAATCAATAAAAGCTAACCACATACACGTTTCGGGCTGTAGGGTCTTTTCAACGTGTTGTAAGCTGCACCTCAACGATTAAAAAATAAACCCTGGTCATATACAGGCTTAAAATTATATTCTTTATATTTCTTCAAACACTTTTCAGAATCTTCATTTGATAAAAATAAATTCAAATGAATACATATTTTATATGAAAGAGTTTATTTCGTAATTATTAACATAATAAAAATCGTGATATAAATATTGTACATAAGAGAAATACAATATAAAACAACAAAGATATGTTAGCAAGATATCTAAGTTTACAAAGACTCGACCCGTATATAAATATAAGATATAGGCCAGAGAGAAAATACCAAACAATGGTCACCGAATAAGTATTGTTAGCTATTTCACTCAGCTTTCTTATTATTTTCCTGGATGTCAGTGATCTGTTTTCATTCAAGAATAACTTTTAAGGAACATTTTCCTTTTATGATATTAACTTTTATTTATGATTTCAAACAGCAAAAATGTTTTAAATTAATAAACATATAATATTCAGAAATACACAAAGTCTTCTGGTGAAAACTCAAACTAATCATTAAATAACTGTTGTATATATATTAATTAATTGCTAGCACAGAGTGTGTGTAAGCTCACAGGTAAATAGGCGCTAACCGAAACAAAAAAAAAAGGTTCCTTTGTTTAATATTAGTTTCCCTTTTATATTTTGTTCTCTCTCTTGTAAATCAATAAATATAATGGTTAATTAATAATTATTGGAATCAGTTTCATTAATAATTCTAAGAAAAGTCAACAATAACTTCATGATAGAATCATAGTAAAGATTATAGAATCTATATTAGAATGAACATTTTTCTCTTAAAAATGAAACAAATTTCTATTCTCCTTTTTTGTGATACAAAAAAAAAAGCCTCATCAGTAATGTACTCTTCCCGTGGTTTCACCAGTTTTACTTACCATTTATCTTTGAGAATTTATTGATAAGGTAATTATTATATAGGAATATTAAACTGGTGAAACCGCTGGGAGGGCTCACCACTATTGAGCCAGATCCTGCCTATATTTTTTCGTCGGGATAGGGAATTCCATATACAGTTACGAGCGTCATCAATTCTTTTTCATCTCTGTCACCGTTTGCTTTTTTTTTTTTTTGGAATGGCGCACTCCTATTGGTTGGCTACGATCACGCCACCTTTGCCCCCCCCCCCCCCCCATCATGCCCCCCCACTCGCTTTGTTGTTTTTTAACTATTGTGTTGGAGCGGGTCGCTCCTTAAATAATCTATCGTTAACAATACCTCATTATAGGTATTTGAATAAAAACATTCAATCGGGTAAAACACGGGCGTTAATGATCCAACAGGTCCACGTGTCTAAATTAAAACACGGGCGTTGCCCGGGTCATTCGGCTAGTTATTATATAAAAGGAAATGCGCCCAAAAATATATTATAGAGTTTTGAAAATAGAGCAATTCATAAATAAATCTTTAATTAAAAAGGCATATATTGGATCAAAATATCATTTATTTTACCAATATTTCAGTTGGCTGAACGCCAACCTTTATCAAGGTGTTATAACATATTAATGTATGTTTTGAAAATAGAGCAATCCATAGATAAACCTTTAATTAAAAAGGCATATATTGGATCAAAATATAATTTATGTTATTATTATATATTATTCATATATATCATGATATTTTGATCCAATATATGCCTTTTCAATTAAATATTAATGTATGTATTATTATGAATTAATCTATGTAATATATGTTATAACACCTTGATAAAGATTGGCGTTGTGCCAACTGAAATATTGGCAAAATAAATGATATTTTGATCTAATATATGTCTTTTTAATTAATAATATATTATATATCCTGTTTCTTTATCTATTTTTTAAACTGAGTTGTGATCATACTTATTTATTTTTTTATAAATAAAAATTATCTTTAATCAAAAATTTTCCTTTTTACAATACTTCGTCTGGTGGTGATACCTCAAACTTCCTCGGGAAAGGGGGAAGGAAATATATAAGCAGAATCATCCAATACAATATTAGAATTCTGAAAAAGCGATATGGTTATTTAAAGTAGAATGACATGTGAAAATTATACCGCAAATGTTTATTTTGAACGAAAAATCTAAATTTATTTTAAGGATAAATAACGATTATTTCTAATCTTAGGGATGAAGTATGAAAGACATCACAATTCATCCTTTCATACTTCATCCCTAAGGTTAGAAATAGTCATTATTTCTTCTTAAAATAAATTTCGATTTTTCGTTCAAAATAAACATGCTGGATAATTTTCAAATATCATTCTACAATTATAAGCCCCATTATATTGTATTATTAGTTATTTAAAGTGGCGAAACCGCTGGATAGATTCCCCACTGATGAGTAAGGCCCTACATGACATTTTTAAAACGCAGTTAGAACAGTAGAACGTTTGTTTTATTTTATAAAGGAAAAAAATAGATGTTAAAAGTAGCTTTATTTCCTCTATTTAGTTAAATTTATGAAGCTATGTAGATTGTTCTTATGTATAATTTGATAATTTAAAAATAATTTTTATTGGATTAAATCACACATACATTTTCTTTTTCAAACAGAAACAATATGAATTTATTCTTTCAAAATGTTATATTTATGAGCAGAAATTTAATAAAAAAAGACATTAATAAATAATAAACCAATATTCCCACCTATATATATGATGGAATGTATTTTAATAACAGCAGACGACTTCATAAAATATGAAAAAAAAAGGAAAAATAACTTTTGAGAATATTAAAATTTCAAAACCATTTTTTGTGTTAGGCTTTGTGGAATTAAATTTGAATATGAAAGATAAAATAAACAGGTTTCGAAAAATTCGGTTAGGAAACTTTTCATATATATAATTTAATCTAAATATATAGTTCTAATAGGTAAATACGTTATTAATAAACACACTTTGGAAACTATTTACAAATTTCTAACAATAAAGCACTTTATTTTTGAGATTTATATATATATATATATATTGAAGATTTGACAATCCATAATTAAAATTATATTTAAAAAAGATGCATATATTGGATTTCTAATTATTTCATTGTTCCAATATTTCGAGGGGCAACTCGCCTCTCTTTATCAAGGATGTTTTTGTTTTTCACTAGAACATGCGCGCACGCGTACACCACTCTCGTTCTACAAGGCCAATGAAAGAATTGTATCTTTGAATTAACTATTGTATTCAGTTTATATACAGCAAATAATTATATTTAATATTATAGATTATTATTTTATCTATGAAAGATAGAGAGATTTATATACAACAGTGTAATTGTAAATAATTGTGTGTTTAAGAGCGCCATTTGGTGGAACAGAAATCAACTATTCATTTATTTAACATATTCCCTGATATTTGGCCAACACAATTTCTTGATAAATCAAGAAAAGCCATCAACGAACGCGTTTCGCGCTGGCCAAATATCAGGGAACAGGTTAAATCAATGAATAGTTGATTTCTGTTCCACCAGATGGCGCTCTGCCTTCTAAAAAACACATGTTTTTCTTGTCAGGATATGTTTACCTCGTTATTAATACCAACACCTGACCCACTTATTTTTTTATTTTTTCTATTGTTTTTTCATATATATATATATACTTTAAAACCTTTACTAACTTATTTTTATATTGAGGTTTTTTTATTAGGACAAATATATTATGATGCATTAGGGCGGCATCTGTTACAAGAATTTGAAACTTTTTAAATAGATAATTGTTTAATTTTTAAAAGAATTGCAGGTAACATGTAAAAATTATTGTTTTGTATTTCTATTTTATGTAAATTTTATTTGCTTTTTAAAAATTCATATTTGTTTGTTGCAAATATGCAAAATTTTATTATCTAATTTATATATATTTTTTCTATTTAATTGGATTCATTCTTCTTTTTTTGTAGTCTGAATATAATAACAATAACAAGGTATAACCTTAGTGATTACAATAAAATAAAACTTGATTTTGCAAGAAATGTTTATGTGGATTATTGTTAATTAACCACCACAGAACCATACGCGTTTAAAAATAGTTTCAATATCTCATATTTAAGTTTAAAAAACACTTATACGTTTATGTAAAATTAATTATAATTATAGCACAAATGTGACACATTTGTACTAATTTTTCACATTGTTTCGCGTTCTCACTCAATTCTGGCCTTAACTACCCGTTTCATGATTTTTCAGGATGTCTGGATGACCTGATATTTGGTCGTTGAGGTAAAGCTTGCACTGCGCTGATGAGGGCCAACAGCCCGAAACGCGTCCGTGGTTAGCTTTTCTTGATTAATCAAGAATGGGTATTAGGCCAATCTGGAATAATTGATAATCAATGAATAGTTGATATTTATTCCGATAGATGGCGCAAGCCATCTAGAAACTTTCAGTTGCACGATAAGGAGATGCTCTTTTTTCATTTTTTAGAAATATCTCATATGCTTTACTAATGCTCCCTTTTTCTCAATAAATATTAGAGAAAAAGGGAGCATTTCTTGATCTTGCAACTAAAAGTTGCTGATGGCTTCCGCCATCTATCGGAAATAAATATTAACTAATCGTTGATTTTTTTTAATTATTCCAGAATTGACCAAATACCGTTTCTTGATTAATCAAGAAAATCTAATCACGTACCTGTTCCAGGCTGTTGGCTCTCATCAGCGTGATGAAAGCTTTACCTCAACGATCAGAAAAAGCTGGTCTTTGGGGCATCTTGAAACACCATGAAACAGGTCGATAAAACCAGAATTGGTGCAACCGCGAAACGATGTGAAAAAATAGTGCAAATATGATATTGCAATGGGATAAGGTTCATAAATGAGAAAAATAAAAAAGGCATCTTCTTATCGTGTAACTGAAAGTTACTGATAGCTTGCGCCATCTATCGGAATAAATATCAACTATTCGTTAAGTTTGAATTATTCCATTACTTCTAATAATTATATTTATAGCAGACGTATAAAAAACAAGAAATTCCTTAAATAAACAAGATTCCCATAAAGAATATTATTCCAAATGAATTCAACAAAGATAAAAAGTTTATATTTTCCAGAATACATTTACAATCCAATTACTGGAACAGATATTTAATTTAAAAGATGGATAAAAAACAAAGGATAATTTATTGGATACACTTACTTATTCCACGTTTTTCATTGGCTACTTATAATTAAGATAAACATACGTGTTTTTTTACACAAGTTAATGAATTGTAATACTCTTTATTTTCACTATTAATGTCTATTTACAATTCAATTGTAGATATTAGTAATAATAATAAAGATTAATTAGTTATTTGGATAATGAAAATGTAATTATTTTAATATGGTTTATGATAAAACTGTTGAAATGACAATTCTCAATGATTTCTAAATATAACAATTTAAGAATTATTGTTTTTGGCCAGTGACCCGTTATTCTGTTATTATATACCATAGTATAAATAGGCTTGTATCTCTTTGAATCTCTTAGCTTTTAGCCAGTAGAAGGGCGTGTGGCCCGAAAGCTCGCTCGCGTTTATTAAAAAGAAACTCATCTTCCTTCGTGCTTTACTTTATTTAATATTTTCATCTTGATATATTAATACAACGGATTTTTTTATTGAACAAATATTTTTATCTCTATGAAAAATAAACACTTATATAGGTTTACAACAAGCCAATATGATAATGATACCAAGTTTTCATCTACACTCTTTTTTAAAACTATATTTTTATCACTTTTCTCTGAATCCGCTAATTCTAGTTTTTTTCACAGGAAGAGAGGAAATATTATATAATTTAAATATGAAAATATTCTATAATTTAAAAAATATATTTTTTATTTTCATTCATTGATAATTCAACTTGTTTTTTGGCAATAGTTTTAGAATACGCCGACTTTTAATACTTGTTGTAAATATGTAGTTATCTAACCTATTTTTGAAATTCACTAATATAGAATTCATTTCATAAATTCTATATAACTGTGAAAAATGTATTATTGTAATTTTCTTCAAGTAAAAAAAACACTAGTTGAAAGTAAATATATATACTTCTGCTTTTCTTTCAAGATGACACGACTACAAACGATACCATTACCTGTAACTGGCCGAAGTGTCTATTTTTCATACAAATATGAATGCCGGCCAGGTAGCCTCTATCTTTACGATTTATATGGCTTAAAATAAGCTTATTTGAATTCATCTATGTTTATTTCCTTTAATAAATTATCTTTTCCATTTATTCTCATACACACACAAAAAAAATCCTTTCTTTATCAAATAAAATAAAGTGAAATAAATATCATTAGATGAAGTCAGTAAAAAAATGACATAGTTGTTTTTATATTAAACAATTTTAAGTAAAATATATATATATTTTTAAGGGAGTGACATTTCAAATGACACTTATTAAAAATAATGTTGAAGTCAGTTTACTTAATAAAAATTAAAATTCTTAATAATCCACTCTATTTTAAATATAGATTTATTAAAAAATATATTCCCCTATTATATCAGGTAGAAAGGTTTAAAATAACTAAATACATTTTATAATGTTCCGGACGTATATTTTATTTTTTATTTTCGCCTAACGAGAACAAAAGATTTTTATTGATTCGTCGATAAGTTAAAAATAGTTTCTGATAGAAAAGAAAGAATTTTCCTTTTTCCTTAAAGAAATATATATGGAAATATGTAGATATAGAGATAGGTAAAAATATATAATTTTGTTTTTGATATCAACACCTGTCATTTTTATTTATTTTTATTTTTTCACATAAACATCGTATATACGCAAATTTGGCATTAAATACCTATTTTTGGATTTCTAAGGAAGCCTCTGTGCAGTCTGAACCACACCGATGAGAGATAACAGCCTGACACGCGTATTGGTTGTATTTTCTTGATTTATCAAGAGAATATGTTGACCGAATATCACATAACAGATTAAACCAAAGTTTATGTCAAGTAAGAAGTTTCAGAAGTTTGTCAAAACAGAGGAAGACTTGAGAAAAAACATTCAAGGCACAGAAGACAGTTTGATATGGAAGGATAGAGAGGAGGCACTGGAAAAAATGGTCAAAAAATATCTTTTTTTTTTTTGGTCACAGAGTACCAAAAAAATGGCAGGATCATAGAGAAAGGGGTTGGAAATTTCTAGATACTATAGGAATGAATGAATGGAAAAAAAAAGACCTTTTTTATTGTATATAAGGTTATTTTTAAAGTTTATTTGAAGAAATACCAAAAAAAAAAAGCATATATGAATAATTTTTAAAAGGCAGCATATAAATCTTCTGAAACTTCTTACTTGACATATCTTACTGGAAGAGTCTTTGACCTTTAAACCAAAGTTTAGTTGATTTTTGTTCCACTAGATGGCGCTCTGCCATCTAAAATGCTCTTGTGAGCGGACAGAATATGCCTATTTTGTTTTTAATAAGAAAATACGTACATATAGATATGTAAATCGTAATAAAAATGTTTATTTTTCATTTTATAAAACTAATATATGCTTGTTTTAAGAATAGGGACATCCATAAATAAATATTTAATTAAAAAGGCATATATTGGATCAAAATATCATTTATTTTAACAATATTTCAGTTAAAACGCCAACCTTTATCAAGGTATTATAACATATTAATGCATTAATAATATTATCATAACATATTTATAATACTTTAAAAAAGGTTGGCATTCAGCCAACTGAAATATTAGTTGTTGTTTTTTTTTTGCTTATCCCTAGTACACGTGGTACAGGCCATGATAATCATGGTGGGTAGTTAGCGACTGCTTTTTACTGTAAGCGCACCACATGTCTACACATGTGAAAGCAGTTCGACTTTGCATTTACAAATGTGCCAGAGCCCCGTTTGGTTACTTGCACTCGGTGGTGGGGTTGGACTTTTGCAAGAATCGGGGGCCATTGGAGCATTTTTTTTTTTAACAGAAAAAAGTGTCCAATGCGGGATCGAACCCGGGTCGTAGTGGTCGTAAACCAAACGGTTTAACCAGCCTTCCACCGACCCCATGAAATATTAGTAAAATAAATGATATTCTGATCCAATATATGCATTTTTAATGATACACGTATATATGTTGTATATATGCTTGTGTTCTGTGAGTGTAACTACATATTAAAAATATTTAATATAATTTTTAAGTTTTAATAAACCTTCCTTTTATCAAGATATAGTGCCATTTATAAAATATTTAAAGATATAAAATAACATCATTAGACTATTTTTCCGACCTTTATGTAATGGTTGGTTGTTTGAAAGCGATTTTAAAAAATATCCAGAAAACATTGATTATACTCAAATAATTATTGTAAGTTTGAAACGACTTTAAACAAAATTCCATTTTGAGAATCCAATTAAGGTCAACAAGGGTATAGGTCTATAGAAGCATAGGGCGCCTCTCCCGTCAAAATAAACGTCAAAACCTGACGCCATCTATTGACCGTCGGCGTAACTAGCGGCCTCAGGAAGGTGACAAAGCCACAACACCAGCTTTCGCAAACTGAGAAGCGTCCACCTAGAAACCATGGTTTCGGGCTAATGGTTTGCCAAAACTGGTGGTGTGGCTTTGTCACCGAACTGAGGCCGCTAGTTGCGGCGACGGTCAATAGATGACGTCAGGTTTTGACGTTTATTTTAACGGGAGAGGCGCCCTATGCTTCTATGGATTAATTTCTTCCCGGCATATTTTCCATCTATAAAGCTATAGGTGATACAGATTTTAATAGTTCCTTTGAAAGACAAATATTTCTGTTAGATAATTAGCCATTGAGCAATATTTTAGTTAAAGCTAAAATAGTGTCTGATATTATCTAACGTTTTTCCACGTGGGCGGTATTCACAAATCCCTCAGGCATTGAGACACTGTTATTATAATGCCAGAATAGATTCCTTCAAACAAAGGATGAAACTTCTATATTATATAACCCATATAAATTGAATTATCTATGTTATATTTTATATTTAAATCCACTTTTTATCTTATAAAATAATATGAAAAGCGTTTCATTATATCACGCTTTGTTAAATATTGGCACATAAAAAAGAATTTAGTCAAAATTTAAATATTCGAATACAAACGCTTTTATATTCAAGAATTCAAATTATAATTCATTTTAACAATCAAAATAATTTGTATCAAAATCTTATTCCAAATGAAAGTAAATTTAAATGCCAAAAGAAATTATTGTCAGCATATTTTATATATAAAATAAATATTATTTAAGTTTATATAAAGCGTAAATATTTTTGATAATAAACATATTTGTTTTAATTTTTTTTCTTTATAAATAAAAAATGAATATTAAATATAAATGTGAAAAGTATTGCCAATAAAAAATTCAAGAATAAGTTTTTCATCTGTAAATTTCGAAATATTTATTACCTATCTTGATTAAATGTGAATTTCAAAAGAAAAAGGTAAAAGAAAATTAAACAACTGAAAAATAAAAAAATAAAATTTAGATTGAACTTAATTTAAATTTCAATTTTGTTATTGTAATTTTCTTAGCGAATATAATTAGATATAACTAGTTTGAAAAAATTCTAATAGAATTCTTCGTCGTTTAAAATAAATACGTTTAAAATTATTATACACGCTTTACCGCCATTTTAAAAGATGTCGTTTGCTTTATTATTTAGAACACGCACACTTTATCCTTTCAAGTTTGAAATGGGGAAAAATAAAAATGGAAATTTTAAAATATTTGTGGAGTTTTATGAAAGATTTGTGAATAAGAGTTGTTCTCTAACAATTTGAAATGTTTTAATAGATTTTTGAGTTGTTCTGTTAATATAATCCAGAAAATAAAGTGGAAGACAATATGAAGCGAAGATTAATTTAAAATCTTAAACAAGTTTGTGAATATATTCATACGTATTTCACATTAATATTTAAATGTCTATTCACATCTTTTTTAATATTAAATTTATTATATATTTATAAAAAAGTATTTTTTAATATATATATTTTTAATTTTTACAAATAATACGTAAACATTGATTATTTTTTAATAATATTTGTATGTATTTATTAATTTTATCCCAGAGTTATAGATCAAATTGTGATAAATCAATGAATACTCTGTAAAATGTACTCTATATACGGATAATTATCATCATCGACATCCGGGTCTTGGGGTTAAAAAATGTAAACAAAAGTATAATTATGAAATGTAAATAAATACTCATTATTATTATGATGATTGGGGTTGTTCAATTTTACAAAATACTACACAAATAAAATTTTATAAAACGAATATTTTAGATAAGAAAAATCCAATTTCAATACAAAAGGTTTATGTCTATAGCCTATATGATTACAGGGAGTACAATACCTTTATCTATTTTTTATTTGATGCATTTTTAAGGCTTGGCATCCATATTTGACATATTGATAACATTCTACTCTTAAATCACATTATATTTTTCAATTTAAATAAAATATATATTTCAAACCTTTTTTACAAGTCTTGATCGAACAATATCTTATATTAAGTTTATGATACGATATAAAAGAAATGTTAAATAAGTAATATAAAATAGATGACTTTTAGTTTTCCAACTTATTGTGACCAGAGATAAAGATTGCTTTTTCTTTTTCCAAGATTAATTTCTTAACAGAAAAAGATTTCTAAGTATTTATACCTTTTTATTAAATATATAGAAGTCCAATCATGTGTTGCAATAATATGGGAATGGAATTGTTTCAATATTTCTCCCTTTCAAGCTATATATTGTGTAACAGGATATGTATTATTTATTCTTAACAGATTAAATATTTTTTATTTTTGGTACTCAGCACAAAATTCTCTCAATAAGCGCGCCTCCTTTTTTTTTGTAAATAAAGTTTAATATTGTTTAGAAAATAGAGCAATCCATAAATACATCTTTAAATAATAAAGCATATATTGGATCGAATTATCATTTATTTTACCAATATTTCAGTTGGATGAATTCCAACCTTTATCGAAGTATTATAACATATATAGTAAAACACACATTACTATTGGTAAAATAAATGATATTTTGATCCAATATATGTATTTTTAATTAAACACATTAATATGTTATAATACCTTGATAAAGGTTGGCGTTGAGCCAACTGAAATATTGGTAAAATAAATGATATTTATCCAATATATGCCTTTTTAATTAAACACATTAATATGTTATAATACCTTGATAAAGGTTGGCGTTGAGCCAACTGAATTATTGGTAAAATAAATGATATTTTGATCCAATATATGTATTTTTAATTAAAAACATTAATATGTTATAATACCTTGATAAAGGTTGGCGTTGAGCCAACTGATATATTGGTAAAATAAATTATATTTTGATCCAATATATGTCTTTTCATATAAAAAAAGTTTAATATTTGGAAAAATATATAAAATAACCTTTTTTTATCTTTACGTTTGCCTTTATTATTTCTCTGCATAACAATTTCAAAAGGTATCGTAATTAATTAGTCAATTAGTTAACCTAATTGTGTTATAATTTATCTCACCACAGAGATTAGAGTACAAATGATTAAATTTTATATCAAATTAAGGAAACTTAGAAAAGAGTTTGACTAAAAATCTTTAGAAATTCATTCAATTTGTAAAAGTTACTAATTTAATTAATAAAGTTATAATTAAGCTCACTTAAAATGTATCTATAAAATTTAAATAAATATAATATTTACCATTATTTATTCTGAATATATTTATAAATTTATGTGTGAATGACCTGGTTTTAAAGTTTTTAACGTAATTATTGAACACCAAAAAATATAATTTTCTCTTCAATATTTAAACTAGTATTTATGCGAATATAATTATAATTATTTTATTTCTCTTATCTTAATTTAAAACTTATTTTAAAAATTACGTTCAAATATTTTTGTAAATATATTTTAAATTATATATATAAAGCACATCTGCTCGTCGTCAGGATATGCTTTCTTTATTTTTAATATTTATTTGTTTGTGTAGGTGTGTGAGAGAGAGAGAGAAAATAATAAAGTGTGAAATGTTTTACAAAGTGCAAAAAAAAAACTATACACATGTATTATTTTATTATTTTGTGATGTAAAAATACTTTGCTTTCAGAGTAATATTTCATAAGCGTTTAATTTTAAATATCAATATATATATTTTTTTCTATTATATAATTTCATTAGAAATCTTTTTTATTATATAAAAGGTTTCATAAATATAAACAGCCTTCCAATTATATAACTATAGTAACAACAATGCCGATTTCTAAAGACATAATTTAATAATATTTCTAGGTTCAAATTAACTTTATGATACTAAGAAGTTTTGAAGAAATTTTATTCAAATATTTAAACTTTAAAAGAATTTAAATTATTTTTCAAAATATGCAATGCTATGCAATGATATAAACGTTATGCAGAAATTCAAATATTCAAATTCTAAACAATTTGAACTCATTTATAGAAATATATTTTATGTTAATTCATGAGGTTTATAGAAGGGAATTTGCCCAAATATTCAAACTTAAAAAAAAAAAAAATGAATACATTTTTTCAAAATATTCTATGCTGATTTATAAGCTTTTCGGAAATGAACTTCTAGTAAATAATTCAAATTTTGATATAATCAACTCATTTGTCAAATATTTTTCTATGGATTGATTATTTTAGATGATATTTTGCTCAAATGTGTGTGTGTTTAAATTTTGAAAGAATTAATACTTTCCCTATCTACTCTCTGTTGTAAATTGGAAGAATTTAACGAATTCATTCAAACTTCAAAAGAATCAAATTCATTTTTCTCTTAATATTTAATTCTGATTCAAAACGTTTTGGAAGCATTTCGTGCATTTATATTCAAACATTCAAAGAAGTGAACATATTTTTATCAGAATAGTCTACGTGGATTTGCAAAGTTTATAAGGAATTTCAATCAAATATTTAAACTTTGTAAAAATTTTCTAATAATATTCTATTCCCTTTGAAGATATTTGCAAAGATAATAATATCGATAAATTTGTAGCTTCTGATATAAGAAGTTAAAAATCAAAAGTGCTGAATTACAAACAACAATAATAAACTTAATATTTGGTTACATCATAAACAATACCGATTTAAAAACCAAAGAAATTATCATAAATTAATGGGAATTTATTTTTGATTATGTGTGAGATGCATGTCAATATGATATTGATCAATCTATATCTGTTTTACAATCAATTTTAATCAGATATGTGTGGAGAACGACAAATTTAAATCTATTCAATATGAGAATATAGTCAACTTGTTTTGTAAAAGGAATGATTGTGAAAATATTTGAAGAAATATATTATATCACAATGAGAAATTTATGTTTCATGGAATACAAAAAAAGGCGGGAACTATAATATCTACAATATATGTTCCTCATCTTTGCTATGGAAATTTCTTTAATGACGTAGGATCGTATGATTTGGCGAATCTGATTCTTGACCTAGGCTCTATGGAACCATTTTAGATCTCACAAAAGAAATAAACTATTGTTCTTGATCCAAGCTACATGGCACGGTAATGAACTTCGCCATGGCTATAAAACTGTCTATTGATCTATACTGCATTGGACTCAATTTGGCAACGCCAGGAATGCAAATTTAGTTCATCTACATAGGTAGCATGGAAAGCTGTATCTCTTTGTCAAAGCTGGAAATCTCTCTCTTGCCTTAGGCATGGCTGTACTCTGGCAGCGACAGTGCTAAAAGAACAACAATGGCTACATGGAATTTTGCATCGAAGCGTTAATCCAGCAAACTATTAGAATAGTTCAAATGAAAATTTATTCAGCATCGCCTGTTCAGGGAAGATTTTATCGTAGGCATAGAATCAGGTGGAAAATTTTTAAGCTGAACGAGGCTACAAAACGTAGCTTAGGTATAAGCTACATAGAAACTTATGAGGTGAATAATTTGCAAAACCTGGCATTTGGAAGAAACAGAAAGATCAGAAGAAAACCCTGAATCCTTTTTGAATTACCTTGAAGGTAAGTTTCTAATATATAGTTATCTATTAGATAATAAAAGGCATATATTGGATTTAATAAGTTAAGTTAATAATAATAAGTTATTAGATAATAAAATAAAAAAATGTAATGCCTCGATAAAGGTTGGCGTTCAGCCAGCCGAAATATTGGCAAAATAAATATTTTTATTAAATCCAATATATGCCTTTTATTATCTAATGAATTAAGTATGAATTGCTCTATTTTCAAAACATAGTTATCTATATTCTAGAACTTCAATTTTGATTGTAATGCCAAGATTAATTACATTGTTATATTTTCATTTTTAAATAAATATTGGTCTCTTTTTTTAGATGAATATCATCCTTCCAAAACATTATATTGTGTTATACATGTTTATATTATTAAATCGAAAATATTTTATTTTCTACTTTAATATATTAATATTCAAACTATAAAATATATCGAGGACTTAAAAAAATTACATATAGTTTTATTTTGAATTAAAAAGGCATATATTGGATCAAAATATCATTTATTTTACCAATATTTAGTTGGCTGAACGCCAACCTTTATCAAGGTATTATAACATATCAAAACGATCTTCAAAATTTTCAAACGATATCGTTTTATAACATAAAAAGCTTCGATAAAGAAATTTGAAATTTCATTATTAAACATCAATAATTTCACTGATGAACTTGAAGATTGAGACAAAAATAATCTCCTCATTTGCTATAGAAGAAGGAAGAGATCGATCGTACAAGATATTGGATAATACGTCCTTCTACGCGCGTCTTGCCTGATAGCTTGTAAGATCATAGCTTGTAAGACTTGCATTTATTCTCCTTTATACTTAGAGATGCTGATATTTCTCCATACAATTCATTTTAGATGTTTGTAAAAGACGTCATAATTTGCCTAATGCCCAAGAGATATAAATTATTTTCGCCATAATTAATATGTTAAAATGTAAATACAAATTTATCCATCTATAAATACACTGTACAAAATGAACGTGGGAGTCAGCGCGCGCGGACGAATGCTACGGCACGTCGCCGCGTGCGCTCACGAGTGTGGAACAAGTTATTTTTCTTAGCTTACATGTACAACGGCTGCGCCCTTCCCTTCTACAACGACGGATACGACGTATATATTATATGATCTAAAAACTCAAATATTTCTATATTTTAAAAATATATATTTTTAATTTTTATTCATTGATTTTCTACTTTTTGGTTATCATTGTTTTTAGAATAACTTTCAGTTTTGTTGTAAATATGCGTAGTTAACATATCTATCATTTTAAATCACTAATATAGCGTTAACTTTATAAATTCTATATAATGTTAAAATAAATAATGTGTAATATTTCCTTAAGTAATTGAAAATAAAAGCTACTTGATGGTAAATAATTATCTTTTTTATCACGACTGCACCTTCAACCCTTTATCTTATCGATCCTTTGTCTTTGCAACCCTTTATCTAACAACAAACAAATTATTTAAACAAGGTAAAATCCTCTGGAGTAACTTGGTAAAGAAAACATTCAAGACAAAGAGGATGAGTTTCTTTTTATGAACATGCGTTCGAGCTTTCGGGCATAATGTCGCCCTTCAACAGGAATAAAACTACAAATAGAATCAAGAAACAAATTATTCATAACATATATAAATATATATAAAAATAATACAATATAATTTTAATGAAAGATATTTGTATTAGAGAAGGAGTAATAATAATTGAAAACAAATTATAAAAATATATCTTATAGGGTATCAAAAAGGTTTTTTTTTTTAATTTTAGGTAACAACATAGGGTATGACAAGTTAACGCTGTAGCCTCGGCAGTTACGCGTCATGTGAGCAGAACATGGGGTAAAAAAAGGAGGAATTGAACGTATTAGGATAAGAAAAAGAGAAGACAGAACCATGTTATCTTTTTATCGAAAATTTAAAGTTAAAAAGAAAGAAAATTTAAATTTTTTGAATATATATATGTGTTATATTAAAATGTTATCTTATTTAAAAATTATATTTCATAGATTCAAATACTCTGTTAAATCGACCGCCAGGGGTCACACTCCTCTTATAAAAACTCATTGTAGTAGTATCCTGATAGCCGGCTCATACCTTATGTACATTATGTAAATAAGCTTTTAATATTTTAGATTCTTACGCCTTAAGCCAGGCAGTACCTTTATCAAATTATGTTTTTTTATATATCCCATATGCTCAATTAAAGCAATTTCTAATCTTTACTATTTTTTTATACTTTCAAGATTTTAACCACGACTGCATTCAACAATCAAGAGAATATCGTTTTATTAATATATATATATATATGTTATATATAATAAGATTAAAGATATTTTCTGCTTGAATATATATCATGTTAAGGATTATGGTAATGGTGATGCAGTTGGGGTTAACAATCTTGAAAGAATAATAATAATAATATTGAAGATCAGAGATTTATTTAATTGAGATAAAGGAATATATATTTTAAAAAACAATTTGATAAAAGTACTGCCTGGCTTAAGGCGAGTAGAATAAGGAAAACAAAAGATCATTTACATAATGTACAAAGGTTTTGAGGCCAACGGGAAAGAACAACAATGAGTTTTTATAGGGGAAGCATGACCTCTGGCGGTCGATTTAGCAGAATATTTGAATCTATGAAATTTATTTTAAATAAAATAATATTTTTATATAACATACTAGCCGAATGACCCGGTCAACGCCCGGGTTTTACCCGATTAAATGTTTTTATTCAAATACTATTCGTTACAATTAAAAATTAGCGCCGTGGATGTCACTCTTGTGAAACGTCCCGCTCCAAACTTTGTGTCTGAGAAGCGATATTTTTATAGAAAGATGATCTGGCTCTTGGTTTCTGCTCGAATGAATGTTTTTCTGTTAGAATTTTGTTCCTGCGTACAAAATAATGAACTGGTTTCACCCGTGGTCTCTGCTTTTTGGAATTTTTACCGATATAATTTTGTATCTGATAATCAAACATGATACAGCAATATCGTCATCATCATTTTCTGACTAAAAATATATTGTTTTAATAATTGATTTATATATTTTTAAAATAGTCCTATCGTCTTTCCCGTATTTTTTTTACCTATGTATGGAAGTTTTGGTTTGAATTAGTGAACTACTGCGAATTTGTATACCGGACATACAAACAAACATACAAACATTCATTTATATATATAGATATATACAATATGATAAAAGTCTTTATTATGATCAAAAGGGTATTCGTAATGTCTTTATATTCAATAATCAGCAGATATTGAGTACACTTCAGTAACCATGGTTAAATTTATACACTATATTTAGTTTAATTAATATTTAAAAATATAAATTATTAATATAAACTATTAGAATGAAAGATTTTGAAAATAGAAATATCTATAATTAATTCTTGATATAGAAAGACATAAATTACTTCAAAATTTTGTATCATCAAATTTTCTGATTGGCAATATGCCAATCTTAATTAAAGTTACAAAAAATAATCCCACAAATAGAAATATTGAAAGAAAGAAAATATTAAATTAATTATTGTGCCTTTTCAATATTGTTAAGGGTTGGCATTTAGCCAAAATATAGTTATCTTAGCGTTAAAAGTTAAAAAAAAACTCCAGAATAATATCGTATCAAATTGATCGTACTTTTCAGAATAGAGAGAAAAATGCAAAAGGTTTCAATGAAAAATTAAAATATTTAATTTTAAATTTCCTATTATTTATAATAGGAAATTTAAAATTAAATATTTTCAAATTAAACCATTATATTATTTAGTATCTCTCTCTAACCGGGTTCGATTCCCGCACTGGGCTCTCTTTTCTGATAAAAAATAGAGCTTCAATGGCCCCCCGATTCTTGAAAAAGTCCAACCCCACCAGCGAATGCAAGTAAACAAAGGGCCTCTGGCACATTTGTAAGTGCAAAGTCGAACTGTTTTTCACATGTGTAGACATGTGGTGTACTTACAGTAAAAGCAGTCGCCTTCTTCTACCCACCATGATTATCATGGCCTATATCACGTGTACTAGGGATAAGCAAAAAAAAATATTTCTCAATTAATTGTTTTTTTTAAATTCTGAATATAAATATTCTTTAATTATGAAATAATATTTTATTTGAAAGGGTTTAACAAAAATCTATTTAATACTTCAAGATACGGATATAAAATTTTGAATAATGTTGTTCTGTCTTTGTTAAACTTTATATATATATTATATAATCTAAACTACAAATATATATTTTTTAAACATGTATTTTATTTTTATCATTGACTATTCTTTTATTTTTACCATAGATTTAGAAAATAACACTTTGAATATTGTTTTATGTAAAGTTGACCTACCTCTTTTTTTAATTCACGAATATAGAGAATTCATTTTATAATTTCTAAATAACTGTGGAACATATTTAATGTGTAATTCTTTCAAGTAATTAAAAAATAAAAACTACTTGATAGGTAAATAACTATCTTTCTTTTTCCCGACTGCACCTCCAATTCTTTATCTTTTTTAACATCAAAACATTATATTCATAACATATATATATGATATCACATAAAATATTCCATATTAAAATTTAATAAGTTGATATTTCACTATAGAATGTCTTCAATAAACGTCAAATAATTTGAAATTCGGCAATGGAAACATATATTATGTTGATAAAATTATATATTGGTTTGCACTTTCAAGACAATATTTGTCTTATCAAGTGTTTAAACAGTAACTATTTAAAACATGAGAAAAAATAGTACAAATGTGATATTGTACTGGGATAAGGTGCATAAATTATGAAAAAGACATCTCCTTATCGTGAAACTGAAAGTTGCTGAAGGCTTGCGCCATCTATCGGAATAAACATCAACTATTCTCGTTGATTTTAAATTATTCTAGAATTGGCCAAATACCCATTCTTGATTAATCAAGTGTTTAATTCAGTTGCACGATAAGGATATGCCTTTTTCATATTTAAAACATGATGTGGTAAAATTTATCATTCAGTACTTTTATCTGAAGATGGTAACAACGCTTGAAACGTCACACACTATTTATTTATTCGGAATTGGTGTTATTACCTTGTGTTTATAATCCAAATTGTGCTTTATCAATTTAATGACAAAATTTTACACTTTAATGAAAACATTTTACACTCATTAATTACAATTTACACTTTAACAACATTTTAATTCTTAAGCGATATTTTTCGATTTAAAAAGGTTATTTTTTTATTTAAAAAAATAAAATGTTGAAATAAAGTGAATTTTTTAAAATAAGAACCATATTAAAATATAATTAATAAAAGCAAATAAATCATTAATCGAATCAAAATATATATTTTTTATTAATTTGAAAAATGTCTTCAAAAAAATTAAAACCTATATCCGGGAAGCTTTATTATATACCTTTATATTTTATATTATTAATATTTTCAAAATATTCACAATCTTATTTTACAAATTTCGTTTTATCTATAACATAAATATATGAAAAACAATAGAAAAAAATAAAAGATAAGTGGGTCAGGTGTTGATATTAAAAATAAAGAAGGCATCTCCTGACCACGAGCACATGTGCTTTTTAGATGGCAGAGCGCCATCTAGTGGAGCAAAAATAAACCAAACGTTTATTTAGCTTGCTCCGTGATATTTGGCCAACCCAATTTCTTGATAAATCAAGAAAAGCCATCCACGAACGCGTTTCGCGCTGTTGGCGCTCGTCAGCGTGGAGAAGGCTGTAACCACTGCGACCAAAAATATTTTTTTGGTCCCAGTGGCTTCTTGAAAAACCAAGAAATGGGTATTTAAGGCCAAATTTGCGTAAAGACGTGTCAGGAGATGCCTTCTTTATTTTTAATATCAACACCTGACCCACTTATTATTTTTTTCTATTGTTTTTTCATGTGTTAAGCGTCTTTACGCAAATTTGGCCTTAAATACCCATTTCTTGATTTTTTGGGAAGCCATTGAGACCAAAACTATTTTTGGTCGCAGTGGTTACAGCCTTCTCCACGCTGACGAGCGCCAACAGCGCGAAACGCGTTCGAAGATGGCTTTTCTTGATTTATCAAGAAATTGGGTTGGCCAAATATCACGGAGCAAGCTAAATAAACGTTTAGTTTATTTTTGCTCCACTAGATGGCGCTCTGCCATCTAAAAAGCACATGTGCTCGTGGTCAGGAGATGACTTCTTTATTTTTAATATGAATATATATATTTCATTTTTTTGTTCCCCATTGAATATAAACAAAAAAAAATAATATTTTTTAAAACTAAATTCTATTGACGTTATGTGGCGCTGAGTTTGTTGTTGACACACATTAATATGTTATTAGATATAAAAAGGCATATTTTGGATTTAATAAAATATTGACAAAATAAATCTTCAATTAAATCCAATATATGCCTTTATATATCTAATGAATTAAATATGTATTGCTCTATTTTCAAAACACAATAAAAATGTTATAATACCTTGAAAAAGGTTGGCGTTTAGCCAACTGGAATTTTGGTGAAATAAATTATATTTTGATCCAATATAGGCCTTTTTATAAAATTTTACACAAATAATATACTAATATGCCTTTTTAATTAAAACTATTCAATAATATACTAAAATATATATTTAATTTCCAATTTAATAATGCTAATAGAAATAATATAATACCCTTAAAATTTCATTTGAAGCAGCAGACAAAAATATAAACTGGATAAAGGTAATGAGGTCGAAATTAATTTGAGAAAATCTCAAGGAATGATTAGATTTGGCATATTTATTTGGCAGAAGATTTAAGGAATGTCATCTATTGATAAAGGGTGAGTATAAAGGATTCCCAAAGAATAATAGACAGACGAACAATTGGAGATTCCCTTTGTCCATCTATATATTTATTAATTACATATGCAATATATATATATATGTATTAATTGAATATGGCAACAGGTTTCTGAAGATGAGATCCGTTCTCCTGTTGCCTTATTTAATTGGTGTACAGAAGATTGTCTTTCTTCCATCAAACTCAGCAGTGGTGGCAGAGGCGTCATGTACATTGCATATATTTTATTATTTTTTTATTTTCAGTCTTTTTTTATTATAATCATCATCATCATTTTTTAATTTTTCATATCTACTTGAATAGTGCGGGTTGTGCACTTTTGTCTATATTTTGACGGGATGCCAATAAAACTATGTTATTTGTCAAAAAAGAAGATTTGGCTCTAACACACACATCTATTGCATTATTATTAATTACAAATACATTCTATTTTATAAATAATTTGGAAAATATTAAAGGCGATAGTCTCAATATGGTATGATAATCTAAGTGGATAGAATTTTACAACGTAAATAGGTAATATTAAAAATATATAATATATTGAATAAGAATGTATTGTAAATGTTTTCAAGTTTTAGTGTAATATTTTCATATTTAATAATAATGCTGCCTGAACCGTACTTTGTACACTCATGAACAAAATGTTACTAGTAATCTATTCTAATTTGGAAGGAGAAAGATGCAACATTGTTCATAGTTGGTTATCTCGTGTGTCTTCAATAAAGGTCACTGTAATATCTTTCAGAGTTGTTTTCTAAATTCCTATATACATTCTAAATGGTACAACTGCCTTAAGTTTTGTCTATGTATGTATTTATTATACCTTCCTTTTTGAGATAGACAGTTTTGCACGATCTCAGAATATATAATTAAAATCAGGTTTCCTGAACACACACATACAGCTTTATTAAGACCACAGGTCTTATACAGATTCACCACAGGAAGGAAGCATAGATGGAGTTCCTATAATACAGGTAGCAAGTCCAGTGGCCACACCGTACATACCTCAAGGTTAGCTTATCATTTGAAAAGACGAGTGTGGAATTAGTTGCGATCCAATCTTTACTTTCCTCATCCAAATGGGCTACGACATTCGGCGAATGTATATAAGAAATGATAAGAATTACTATATATAGTCACGACCGTCTTTCCTCATCGGCCTCAGTCACGGATGCGCGCGCATCATCATTATGATCATTATTATTATTATTATTATTATTATATATATATATATAGTCACGACCGTCTTTCCTCATTCCTCATCGGCCGCCTCTGTCACGGATGCGCGCGCACAGGGAGGTCACGTGCTCGCCGGCAGCCAACGGGCGCGCGCCGCCGGCATTACGTCATAGATTATAAACACAAGGTAATAAGGCCAAATAAAAAAATAGTGTGTGATAAGGCACAATTTGGATTATCTACTTATATAATTGCCTTATTCTGTCTGTGTGAAGTTCACTGTGTGAAGTTCACGGATAGATTTTGGTCAGAATGGATAAAATAAAAAAAGTGTCAAGGGATGGGAATCGAACCCACGACCTTCCGCTTACCGGGCAGATGCCATGACCACTAGGCTACCCTGGACATATTTTTCCGTTCACATTTTTATTTTTATATTTTCAAGACACACACAGTTTGGGGCGGGACGTTTCACAAAAGAGACATCCACGGCGCCAATTTATAATTGTAACGAATAGTATTTTAATTAAAACATTTTTAAAATATATACGCACTCGGGTAAAACCCGGGCGTTGCCCAGGCCATTCGTCTAGTGTATATATAAGTATATAGGAAACTCACATGAAGTAGACAAGACTTCCAGGTAATGTATAGCAAAAACATATTGTACCATGTGAAAAAAATAGTACAAATGTGATATTGTACTGGGATAAGGTGCATAAATTATTAAAAGGGCATCTCCTTATCGTGCAACTGAAAGTTGCTGATGTGATATTGTACTTGGATAAGGTGCGCTAAGCCATCAGAAACTTTCAGTTTGCACGATAAGGAGATGCCCTTTTCATAATATTGTACCATGTTTTATATTTTTAAACATAATATGTAAATTGAAGTAACGGGTGAAGAATATAAGGGAAATACACTTGAGGCGGATTCCCATGAGAGACCTAAAGCGCGATTTATATATATACGTATATATATAGAATAGAATAGAATATTTATTGTAGGGAATACTCAAATATATTTCCTTCTTACAAGTTAAACGTATTTTTGAAGTAAATATATCCAAAACGAACAAAATTTATAAAATTCTCTTTCATAAACACAACAAAGGTTTTATATTTACATTTAAAATTGAATTACCATTGTGTTAAAATACATATATAAATTTGTATTATAAATAAAATTATATCAATTTAATATTCATTAGAATAAACGTTTTTCACTTTTAACAATATTTTATATTCAAATATTTGAGGGTTGAATTTCTATGTATATATTCACCAATTTATTCAAACTTCACACAAAATTGAAAAAATAATTATGTTTATATACAAAAAGCACTATGTGTATTGGTATATATTGGGATAAGCAGAAAAACTATTTGTATAGTTAGAATATTTAATTACTTTTGGATTATTAATTCAATATCAAAGCAAATATGCGAATAAGTATACTAGTTATTTATTCATTTCAACACACAAAACACGTTATCCCGGCTAGGGATAATTACGTCGATTTACATTTTTTTTTAAACAGAAATAGTTATAAACATATTATACAAAATAAAGTAAACGAAATAAAAAGAAAAACAATAATATATATTAGGAACCTGAACCTTTCAGGTTTGAAAGATAATCATAAATATATTTACAAAAATAGTTAAACCTATGATAATTCTCTCTGTTATTTACAAATTGATATAGACTACAACTTTAGCTAATGCTATAAAATACTTTGCTGAAAACCAACTTCGATTATAACATTTAAATATATACTTCGAATTTATTTCAAAATCACAATTGTTATTGAAATAACCGTTGTACATATTTTAATTATTTGTTACCACAGAGTGTGTGTAAGCTCACGGGTAAATAGGCGCTAAAAAACAAGAAAAAAATAGTTCCTTTGTTTCAATATAAGTTTCCCTTTTATATTATATCTCTCTTGTTAAACAATAAATATAATGTTTAATTAATAATTATTGGAATCAGTTTCATTAATAATTCTAAGCAAAGTCAACAATTGGTAGCAGAGCGTGGTTTATTGATATAAAGCTCAGAAACGAAAATATTTAATCTGAAGATTAAGCAAGAAGTTTATTCTGATCGGTAAACTGAAGCACTTATAAGAAGATTAAAGGTATTTATATAGATTAAGTTAAATTATATCTATATATTGCATGTTTAAAAGCTACCCAATATTTAAATAAATTTAAAATATATATTTGTTTTAAATTATATATTGGTTTGTTTATATTAGCTCAAAAGACGAAAATGGCTGAATATAATGTTTTATCCCAAACAAAAATTGAACCATTAACAGGAAATAATTATCAAATATGGGCGTTGAAAATCGGCGCAGTTCTGAGAGGAAGAAAATTATTTAAATGTGTAATTTCAGATCCAGAACCTGATATGGAAGACAAAAGTTCTTGGGAGATTTGAAGTGATAAAAATGATGAAGCTTTTGGGATAATCATCACTACGTTGACAAATGAACAAGCTGGAATGTTCATAGGAGAAACAAATGCTAAGAAAGTATGGGACTCACTGAGAAAAACAAACACAGGCAATTTGGAAGATAAAATTATTGATATAGGCTTAGAATTAAAGAACATTAGAATGAAAAATAATGAAACTGTAGATGAATATATAACAAGGGCAAAAAATATTGCTGCTAGAAGTTCATCATTAGGGCATCAATTTCCCTCAAGAGAACTTTCATTTCATATTGTCAGAGGCATACATCCAAGGTATGAAAATATTGCTATTGTGTTACGATCAAAGAGAGAGGCAACAATTGAAGAGATTCAACAAACTCTAAGAGAAGAGGAGTCAAGAAGAAATATGAGATTAAATCAATCGGTTGAGAATGGGCATGAACAAGCATACCGAATTAAAGATAGAAAAGTTCAACAATCTCAGCCAAAAAGATGTTTTGTTTGTAATAAAAAGGGACATCTAGCTAATGATTGCTGGTTTCGAGATAAACAGAAACAAGGATACCAAAAGAAATGGAATCCTGGTTATAGAAATCACAAATACAGTAGGGAACATTCAAATAACCTAATGGATACTATGAAAAGTGGAATTAATGTGCAAGCATTTGAAACATATGTAAAAGAATTTGAAGATTCACCAGATGAGAGCAAATGATAGACAAATATGGTGTATAGATTCAGGATGCACCGCACATTTAACCCCAAACCTAACTTTGATGGAAAATGTGGTAGATTATGAAAGTGAAATCAACCTAGCTGAGAAGGGCAAAACTACCCAAGCCATAGCCAAAGGAGATATGAGACTTACTACATGCACAAGTGAAGGCCAAGAAAATATTCACATCAAAGATATCTTACATGTACCAAGTTTAAGGAATAATTTCTTGTCAGTATATGAATTAGTCAACAAGGGAAATTCAGTTATTTTCAATAAGGATGGAGCAAAAATTTATAATGAAGGGAATGATTTAGTTGCTGAAGCATATATTAAAGATAGAATTTTTATGATGGAAACAAAACAAAGAAATGTACCAATAGCAAAAAATGAAAATGTCATGGTTATAAATACACATTTATCAAATAAAAATAGCAATATAAGTTTATGGCATAAGAGATTAAACCATATAAATGAAGAATACATGAAAAAAATGATTCAAGGACATATTGTAAGAGGATTGGATCTAAAATTCGAAAGGTTACCAGAGTGTGAAGCAAGCATAATGGGAAAACTGGTGCAGAAGCCATATAATATTACAGAAAATTATACAGTTAAGCCCCTGCAGTTGATTCATATGGATTTATGTGGACCAATGCCATGTCAATCTTTAGGAGGATCTAAGTATTTCCTTGTTATAGTAGATGATTACAGTAGAAGAATCTTTGTATATTTCCTGAGATCAAAAGATGAGACCTTTGAAAGATTTGAAGAATTTAAAGCAAGAGCCGAAAACAAATTAAGTCTTAGAATAAAAGATGTAAGAACCGACAATGGAACTGAATTTTTTAACTCTAGATTTGAAGGACTTTTCAAGAGAAGTGGGATTCATCACCAACTTACCACCACATACTCACCACAAAGTAATGGAGTTGCAGAGAGAGTGAATAGGACTCTTATAGATACAGCGAGAACCTTACTAATTGCCTCAAAATTACCCATGATGTTTTGGGCAGAGGCAATTGCTACAGCTACATACATTAAGAATTGCACACCCCACAGGTCTATCAAGCAAAATACACCTATGCAGAGATGGAATGGCAGGAAACCATCGGTCAAACACATTCGAATATTTGGATGTTTGACACATTGGCTTGAGAGCAAACCAAGAAGAAACAAGTTTTCACCAAAGGGTAGAAAGGGAATATTTATTGGTTATTCCATTAAAAGAAAAGCTTACAGAATATATGATATAATGACAAAGAGAATTCATGAAGTCAGATCAGTAAAATTTAGTGAAGATAAGAGAGGAATTGATTATGCAAATTATATTCAGGAAGATACTAATTGTGATAATTTGACCTATAAAGGAAATTGTGAAGAAATAGTTGAAGACTTTCTTATCTTGAAATAAGACAATCCTGTCGTAGAGAGTGAAATGAAGTCTCAGGAGGATACTTCAGTAAAACCAGGTGGTGACACTGAAAATGACTCAACACAAACTGAACCAATAGAGGAAATATGCGCAAAAGGAGTAAGGAAGAAAGGAGAAACAAAGAGCATCTTAGAAGAACGGCACAAAGCAAGACTTGAAGAACAAGAAAGGAAATTGATTGAAGAAGGAGTTTGACGCTCACAAAGAATAAAGGATAGGAATGATGCAAACTTAATTATGGATATTGATCATTATATTCCGGAGAACTTTAAAGAAGCAATGGATAGTGGAGAAAGAAATGAATGGCACAAAGCAATGGAAGATGAGCTCAGTGAGATAGAGAAACATAAAGTATGGACACTAGTACCAAGGGGAAATGGTATGAAAGTCATCAATAGTAAATGGGTCTACGGTACGAAGAAAACACCAAGTGACGGCATATATAAAAGAAAGGCCAGACTGGTTGCTGTTGGATGCAATCAGAAATATGGTGTGGACTATAAGGAATCTTTTTCACCTGTACTCAAAAAGGAAAGCTTGCGAACAATAGTAGCTCTTGCAACACAACAGAATTTAATCATAAAGACTTATGATGTGAAGACAGTTTATCTCTATGGTGAGTTAAAAGAGACAGTATACATGAGACAACCAGATGGTTTTATACAAAAAGGAGAAGAAAACAAAAAGTGTAAATTGGAAAAAAAGCCTGTATGGTCTACCACAATCAGGAAAATGTTGGAACAAAAAGATCAATGAAATTTTATACCAGTTGGGAATGATTAGAACCAAATGTGATCCATGTGTCTATAAACTCCAGAGAGGAGAAGAGTATGCAATACTGGGTCTATATGTAGATGATCTCATCATTGCTGGAACTAGTAAGGAAATTAATGACAACCTAGCCTCAGAAATGGAAAAATATGTTACTCTAACAGAAAAGAAAGATAGCGAACCATTTATTGGAATTGAAATAAAAAGGGAAGAAGATGGATTTTATCTATCTCAGACTCATTATATTGATACAATTCTTCACAGATTTGGACTGGAAGAATGCAACAGTGTGCAGACACCTGGAGATCAAAATCAAAATTTGGATGAATATTTGGACTCTAAGCCAGTAGATAAAACTGTATACCAGGAAATGATTGGATCACTAATGTACCTTTCTACGGGTACTCGACCGGACATATTCTTCAACGTCAGCAAATTATCACAGTATAGTAATGATCCAAGAGAAATACACTTAACTGGAGTTAAAAGGATTTATAGATATCTGAAGGGAACAATAAATAACATGTTGGCATATAAGTCAAAAGACAACAATATCACAATAAGTACTGATGCGAGCTGGTGCACAACCCGAGACGCAAAATCCTATTCAGGCTATACAGTCAAACTTGGCGACAACTTAATAAACTGGAGAAGTAGAAAGCAAAATTTAGTAGCCTTGTCTACATGTGAAGCAGAACTTATTTCAATATGTGAAGGCATTTCAGAAGTATTATGGTTAAAGGGATTACTAGAAGAACTTTGTGAAAATTTAACTTTCCCAATTACCTTGAAAAGTGACTAGCCTTGGACTTGCTCATTAGGGCTTACACACAGGGGAGCGTGTGTTGTACATATTTTAATTATTTGTTACCACAGAGTGTGTGTAAGCTCACGGGTAAATAGACGCTAAAAAACAAGAAAAAAAAAGAGTTCCTTTGTTTCAATATAAGTTTCCCTTTTATATTATATCTCTCTTGTTAATCAATAAATATAATGTTTATTTAATAATTATTGTAATCAGTTTCATTAATAATTCTAAGCAAAGTCAACAATAACAAAAACGTGAAACATATAAATATTGCAATTTCAAAAAATATATAAATTAGTCATCATTCATTTATCTACAAAGAAAAGTAAAAATATATTTTAATAAACATAAATATTACCCGTAAATTCTATGTTTTCTACTTTTTATAAATTATTTTCAAGTTTTTCAAGTGTATTTGTATAGATATTTTCATATATTTCTTAGGAAAATATTTAAATCTAAATTTATAATACTTCATTGAATTTATTTACCTTTTAAAAATATTATTAATTAAATATAAAATTATATTTTCTTTAGACATACGCTTATTTAACATATATTTCAAAATACCTTTCGTAGTAAAAATATATATTTAAAATATAAAGATTTCGAAATATAAATACCCTGTACGAAAATATAAAGTAATTTCGGAAAAGTATGAATAAAACTTGTGAAATGGGAAATATCCATTATAATATATATCAATAGGCAATTTCATATTTCAATCTAAAATTTCTTATAACTTTAATCGAAATTATTAAACGGTTTTTTTCTGTAAATTTTTGATCAAATTCTAACGAAGGTCTCGGGTTCCAAATCTACTAAGTCACGTTCAACATTTTCATATTTTTAAACCATTTTAGAAATTTTATTCAAAATTTAAAATATATTCAAAATTATAAATATTTAAAGGTCTTTTCAATATATGAAGGATATTTCATATTTTAAAGGAATTTTATTTATATTTTTGAAAACACTTTATTTCTGCAAAGTTCGTAGATATTCCTTATAAATTGCCAAACATATATTATTTATAGTTAAAAAAATAATAGAATTTATTGCACATTGAAAATCTGAGTAAAGTATGTACAAAATTTTAAAATATTATTATCTCATAATTAATTTATTAAAAAGGCATATATTGGATCAAAATATTATATATTAATAAATTATTATTTTCAATATAGGTGTAATAATTAAAATGTAGATGTAATCATTAAAATTAAAATAATTAAAGTTTAATGATTACAATTTGGTATTAAAATTATCTTTCAATTAATTTTTCCATAAAATGTGGAATATCAAAAGAATTCACACACATTAATTTGTTATGAAATGAAGTGAAACCTCAAATAAACAAAATATAGGTTTCAACTTTTAATTAGACATTTTAATTTTGTCTGAAAAATATCTAAATTAAAATGAAAAATGTCCAAATATAAATTAAAATTGTCTAATTAAAAGTTAAAAACCTATATATCAAGTAGTTATAAAATATTTTTTAAATTATCAATTGAGGGGCATATATATGTTTTTAACTTTTAAATACACAATTTCAATTTATATTTAAACATATTTAATTTTAATTTAGACACTTTTCATTTCAAATTAGACATTTTTCATTTCAATTTAGACATTTTTAATTTTATATATATAAATTATATATATAAATATATATTATATTATATATAAAAAAATGAGATATCAGTTGAATTTTGATTATCTTGTGGATTATAATATGGTACTACAGTCGTGGTTAAAATCTTGAAAGTATAATTATAAAAATAGTTTTGATCAGTAATATAATTGAACTAAAGGAATCTATTAAAAAAAAACATAATTTGATAAAGGTACTGCCTGACTTAAGGCGTAAGAATAAAAAAAAAATGAAAAACCTATTTACATAATGTACAAAAGGTTTGAGCCGGCCATCGGGAAATAACAACAATGAGTTTTTTATAGGGGAAGCATGACCTCTGGCGGTCGATTTAGCAGAGTATTTGAATCTATGAAATATAACACTAAATAAAAAAAATATTTAATATAACATATATATTTATAATAACAAAGATATGAGAAGGTACTAATCTGAGAATGATCAAAATTAACTTGGCTCCGCTAAACAATATGTTTCAAGATATAAATATATTCAGCTCTATACCAAATAACTTAGTTTTCCGCTGTCATTGTAAATAAACCCAAAAGACTAAGTCTAAAGAACAACTCGGGGTAGTTTTACAAAATCTAATGTACGTTCCAATAACCTAAGTTAATTTAATCTATTATTTTGGCAACTCTTTTATATATCCTCGAATTTCTATTTAGTTATACTCTAATTCTCATATTTTAATTCATATGTATTTTTTATCACACTGGTAATATAAACGCATTTCCTATTTTTTGTTTAATGAACAAATAAATAATAAGCAGTGGACTTGAATAACATTAAGAATTGAAATTTCTAGTTTTAATTAGTAAATTTGTGCCACTGGTTTAGTGGTAGTAATTCTAAAGATATATTGGTGATAATATGTATGTAAATAATCTTTGTTTCTTGTATAATATATTGCTCTAAAATTTAAATTTGAATAACTTTCACTCTCTCTCTAAAACTATAAATATTATGTATATATATATATATATTTAAAAATATGTACATAAAATAGATTAAACATTTACATGCAAATATACACATAGGATATAGCGTGTGTTTGTAATAAAAAAAAGTAAATAAATACATTTAGAATTTAATAGTAAAATATAAGTATTTACTTGAGTTTTTCATATATTACTATTTGCATATAAGACACGCTATATCCGATCTGGATATTCGAGCGTGAAACTTGTAATGATTCCATATGCAGATTTTATTCTTGGAAAAAAAGTGCAGCATATATGTAAATATGTATTAATTTTCTGATAGAAAATTAATTATGTAAAATGATTGTATATATATAGAGTGTAAGAGGAGAGTGAAGGTATCCCATTTTATAGAAATAAATATCTTATACTGTATAGTGTTCGTCAACTGCTATTTTGTTAGGTAGAGAACACGACAAAACTATTTACAATAATTGTAGTAGAGTAGGTAACAGAATTGTCAAAATTTTAGTTGAATTGTGAAACTATATTTTTAGGCAAACAGTTTCTTGCAAACTTTCTAAACAGTTTTATTTATTTTAGGTGTTGCAGGCTTTCTAAAAAAGGTTTGCTCTTCAACGAGCAAATTAAAAATACGACAACAAAATGATATTTATAAAAAGTTAAAAGAAATGTTTTTGGGGTGTACACGCGTGAGTGTTCATCAGACTATTTAATCTACCGCTGTGAGGGTTCACCACTGATGAGCCAGGCCCTCCCATTAATTTTTCCATTGCAGTAAGGGCAGTAGAAATTGTTCAATTTCAAAAGGAATCTTACGCCTTTAAAATAATTTCGAATTTTGATAACAGATAGCGCGCTAGTGCATCATAAAATAGAGTGAGAATATATATATATAAATACAAAGATCAACGTTTTCTCGAAAGCTTGGAATACTCAAATTATAGAAACCTTTTGCCCAAAAGCTAATTTTCCTTTTCAAATAATTTCTGATTAACTCTTGCTCGCATAAGTATTCATATACTTTCAATGAATTATTAATTTTCAAAGAAATTTTCTATGAAAAGATTATGAATTATCGCGCCGTCTGTTTTCGAAAATGTGAACTATTTTTCTATGACGTGTTTATTTACTAAAGTGTTTATTTTTACTGTATATTTAACAAAATTTAGTGATTGCAAAAACATTTGGAGTGACCCTTGTAGTTGAAAATACAAGTAATACTTGTAAAATAGTATTCGGCTGCCGAACTATTTTGATATAAATAAGCAGTGTCCAATTATACTTGCAGTTTTGCCAATTAAACTTACCATACTGTACCAATATTGTATTGGGATGTCTCTCTTGCTTGTACTTATACTGGAATTCAAGGTAAATCTTTGGAAATGTATTTTAAACTAAATATGAAAATTATAAATATTTTATTTATTTTTATTTTATAATGTCCTCAAAGATCATTTACTAGCTCATTCAAAATATTATTGCAAAATTTTATTTTCAGTACTGGTATAACCTCAAAATAGTTCAATACAAATTTTGAGTTGTTGTTGTCGTGTCCAATGAAGAGCCTCAGACGTCTCCATACATCTCTATCACAGCAGTCGCTATTGTCCTCTATCTTGGGTGTGTAAAGCTGCTGTTCTGAGTCGATGTCAATTTTATGTTGTTGTTGTCGTGTTCAATGAAGAGCCTCAGATGTCTCCATACATCTCTATCACAGCAGCAGCAATGTCCATTATCTTTGATGTGTAAAGCTGCTGTTCTGGGTCCATGTCTATTTTCTGTTGTTGTTGTGTTAAACGGAGAGCCTCAGATGTCTCCATACATCTCTATCACAGCAATCGCAATGTCCATTATCTTTGGTGTGTAAAGCTGCTGCTCTGGGTCCATATCAATTTTCTGAAAGGCCGCGGCCATTACTGGGCATGAGAATATGTAGGTAGGTGTTATTTGCACATCAGGACATAACCTAGAATGATATGTCATATTAAACTGGAAAAACAGTAAAAGAGTTCATCAATAATGAGCCAAATCTTACCATTATTTTTATAATTACAGTAAAGACTTTAGAAAAAATTGTTTTATTATAAAATAAACATAGGCAAAAAAAGAATGATTCAAATTTCCTATTTTCTATCTATTCAACTTTTTCAATATACATATGTGGCAATATCGTTGCGGAATTTCTTGTTGTTGGATGCGAATGGTGATATTTGATTGAAGCGCAGCCGTTTGAGTGGAAGTTGCAGCATACAGTTAGGAATAATCAGGACACGTGATTGTTTTGAAAATAAAAGGCAACTGGATTGGAGGGAAGAAGGTTTGAGAAGGAGCGGGTTTGATTGTTCCTTATCTGATCACATGGCGGTGATTGACATAGCTATGAGCTGAGCTGAGAGAGAGATCTCTAGAACAGATGTTACCTTGGTGGGAGCAAGTCGAAGACTGATCCGAACTCGGTGGGAGCCAAGTCGCTACTGCAGGTGTTGTTCCTATGAGAGCGAAAACCTAACTGACCATCCTTGCCTTTCGATTTAACACCAAGACTCCGTTTCTCTATGATTGGTCGAGAGATGTCACATGATCTTTTCCTATTGGTTGACCTACTTAAGGAGCTATCTTCTGATTGGCCCGCGGCTCTCCTTGATGAAAGATGTGCCCTGCCTGGTATATCCGATTTCGTCAGGAAGTGTTGGGTGGCTTGACGCTTATAGCTTCGACGGATATTAGATACGTCCTGTCTTTGCCGGAAATATTGGGTGTTAGCTTCAACATTTATAACTTCTGGTCACTAGAGACGTCCGGTCTCTGCCCCTGCAATATTGACACAGGGGTGCCCAGAATAGTCGTGCCAGCCTTAGGTCTACTTCCTATATCTTAATGCTACTTGCTTCCCTCCAGTTACCTTGTTCTTTATTAAGTCTTTGAAAATCATACATGGTACATACATAGTGGGTCGGGGTTGCATTTAATTATATACAAATTATGACAGATGCGCCCCCTACATGTGAAGAATTCAAGAAGGGGTTAGCCTGAGAGAATTCTGTAAAGTGAAAAATAATTTTGTGGGAAAATTAGTTGTGGGTATTGAGTTTATATACAAGCATTGCTGGTGACATAAAAGTAAGATAGAATGGTGTTGATGATATAGGTTGAGTATAATTAATAGAAATCAAAAAATTTTTTAATTGTAAGAAATCAATGAATGTTATGGTACATAGTGGGCAAAAAAGAAAATGCGCCTAAACGAATTCTACTCGAGATAAGAAATGATATCGAGGGAGTTCTTTAAGGCTTTTGAAATCAAATAAAAATAATATAAAATAGTTGAATGAAATCAAAATTGAATGTGTTTGGTTGAAAAAGAAAAATATTTTGTTGCATGGTGACAAAGACAACTGCTTAGTTACTTTTTTGCTCGACTTTTGAGAAAAGAAATCGAGGAAATTTCATAAGGCGCTTTGAAATCTAACAAAATAAAATAAGAGTAGTTGAATGAAAACAAAATTGAATGTGTTTGGTTAAATGGTGAGAAAAAAAAAAAGAAAAATGCCTAACCATATTCTAGCTCGAAATTGGGAATGAAATCGAAGGAATTCTATTAGGTCTTTTGAGAAATCAAAAATAAAAATAAATTAAAAGTTTTTTGAGCGAAATCAAAGTTGAGTGCTTGGTTGAATGGTGAAAAAAAAAAAAAAAAGGAAAAATGCCTAACCATATTCTATTCGAGATTGGGAATGAAATCGAAGGAATTCTATTAGGTCTTTTGAGAAATCAAAAATAAAAATAAAATAAAAGTTTTTTGAGCGAAATCAAAGTTGAGTGCTTGGTTGAATGGTGAAAAAAAAAGGAAAAATGCCTAACCATATTCTATTCGAGATTGGGAATGAAATCGAAGGAATTCTATTAGGTCTTTTGAGAAATCAAAAATAAAAATAAAATAAAAGTTTTTTGAGTGAAATCAAAGTTGAGTGCTTGGTTGAATGGTGAAAAAAAAGGAAAAATGCCTAACCATATTCTATTCGAGATTGGGAATGAAATCGAAGGAATTCTATTAGGTCTTTTGAGAAATCAAAAATAAAAATAAAATAAAAGTTTTTTGAGCGAAATCAAAGTTGAGTGCTTGAAAAAAGAAAAATGAAAAATAAAAAGGTTTCAACAACAAAGGGTGATTTAATGTTTTTAGTTTAATCGAAAACCAGTGGGTTTTCGTTGATAATTGAGTTGTGGCAATATAAGCTAAGTGGTAAATAGAATGATAATTGATAAATAAAAATGATAATATAAACTAATTGGAAAAAAAATGATAATTAATGATTAAAAGTGGCAATAAGTTGAATAAATTGATAAATTGATTAAATATTTACATTTTTAATTGCGAGAAAATAATGAAAATGATTGATATGAAAAATAAGGTGTATTGGTTGGAACCCTTTGGTATCTACATGCCCTGATCTAAATGTATTGATTGTTCCATTTTGCCCTATAAATGTTTTACTTGCTCAATTATGCCCTATAAATTTTTTGTCTCATCTGTAGCGACACTTAGGTGAAAAACGTGATTCTAGCCCTCAAGTGCGTTTATGCTGTGTGTACAGGAGACATGGAAATCTATATAACCTTTAGGTGTAATTTTTTGTCTTTGTGTGTGTGTTGTGAAAAAATGTTAGAAGTCTATTGTGTAAGAAATGTGTGAGCTAGTTCTATGTGTTGTCTCGTGGATGTGGAGTTGGTTGGTAAAAATCGATATGTAGACTCGAACTGGAATCAAAATCGGTGGTATAGCGAGGTTCCCAGTTGACCTCAATAGGGGATCTTCTCATTGTAATTAGAGATACGGAAGTGGGGTGTGTCGGGCAAACGAGAGGGAATGAAATTGGAGATCGGACGAGGGCGTTCCGCTTTGTTTACAGAGGCCGAATTTATCGCTGCGGACTACACCTCCGTCGTGGTGTCTCAAATTCTCGTTTCCTGCCGTCTATTTATTTTTGGTGCGGCTCGGGGCTTGTTTTTGGAGTACGGCTTCTCCGACATTGTTTGGTCATTTTTTTTCAGTTACTGCTATCTCTTCGGAGTTTATTTAGATTTTCTGCGAAGATGGTTCCTAAAATTATGAGAAGTTTTATAAATGCTTGTCCACAATGAAAAACTGTTTGTCCAAAATTAAAAACTACCTCTTGTAGTTCGAAGATTTTCTGAGCGGGCATGGTATATATAAACAAGTAATTGATGAATAAAATTGGAATACAGTTGTATGGCAGAAGTAACAAACAAAGGATGAAAATCAGATGAAAAATAGGGTATTGTCCCATGTTCGTCCACATTTTTGTAACTGGGGACTCTGAAATATTTGCTTGAACCTTGTGAGTTGTAGAATTTGAATGATTGGTAGGTTCGCAGTTTTCCTGTTTGATATCTTTAGGGAGTGTTGTGATATGATTGAGCTGGTTGTCAGGTTTACAGTTCTCCTGCTTGATCGTCAATGGTTTTATTAGAGATATGTCGGCGGTAATTGGTTTAGGTTGAGATGTGTGATCTTTTCTCTGACGTGGATGTGGTAATTTTGGCATTATTTGTGTTGTGTGTACGCTGTGCTTTATGTACGAATTTTGTTTTGTTTGGGTACCTGTGTCGGTATTTTTACGTGCAGGTTGTTTGTATTCATCGATTCTTCTAGCGAATCGGCAGGTGGGGCAGGTTTTTACCTGTTTTGCGATGTCTTGTGTCATGTTCTGCCAATAATATTGTGCTGAGATGAGCCTCGTCATCTTGGAGATGTTTGGATGGTGGTGTTGAGTGTGTACGGACTTAAGGAGTCTGGTTGTAAGTGAACTTGGGACTATAGTTTTAAGTACTCCTTTTCGGGAGACGGTGCGCAGTTTATTGTGATCTATAGTCACGCGAGATTTTCCCGGTGGAGAAGACTGTTGGCTCTGTATGAGTGGCGCATCTAGAAAGCCACAAAATGGGATACGAGTTCCAATGCCCGTTTCATATTGTTGTACTCCATTTATGCTACGGACCTCATATTCGTATCTTGACAATCTTAACCTCCATCGAAACAATCTGCCTGACGGAGCTTTGATCTCTTTCAACCACTGCAATGCGGGATGGTCAGAAAATATTGTAAACTTTCTGTCCATTAGACAGGTGCGGAAATTATCCACACTTTCCACAATGGCTAGGCATTGTAGTTCCAAGTCTGAATAATTTCGCTCGTGACTACGCAGAGATCGGCTGAAATGTTGAACGGTGTATGTCTTCCCATCAGGGTAGACTTGTTTAAGAACGCCTGTAATGCTGAATGTTGAGGTGTTACAGTACACCTGGCATGGCAGACCTTCCTGGTAAAGGTGTAATGTGGGGTGTGTGGTAAGGTTTTCTTTCAGGTTAGTGAACGCTTTCTGGCATTCGTCATCCCAGACCCACATGATATCCTTTTTTAGAAGGTTGATAAGTGGCGTCCGCAAGCGGGCGTGGTCCGGAATGAACTCTTTATAGGCGTTCACAGCTTTTAGGAAAGATCGCAAGGCTTTTCGATTGTGTGGTTGTTTGGTGGCGTGAATTTTTTCTATGTTTTGTGTAGACGGGATGATTGTATTATTCTTAACGGTTGTGCATGCGCTTGTTTGTCGTTGTTGTTGTCTTTTGGCGTGCGTGTTGCGTGTGTTGTGCGGATTGTGTGTGTTACCGTTGTGTGACGACGTATGGGTGCGCGTGTTGTGAGGTACATTTGCGTGTTTATGGCGTTGCGAAGTATGGTCATGTGTGGATTTTGTGTGGTAAGTGGGTGAGCTGTGTCGGTGTACGGACACTTTTTTGGGCATTATTGGAATTGTAGGTTGGAGTCGTGGTGGTTTTACATGTTGTGGGCATATAGTACTGGTAATTGGGTTGAGTGAAAAGTTGTGTGGTGTGAGATTATAATGGTGGCATGTAAATATTTGGGGTTTGGGCAATGAATGCAGGCAAGGTTTTCCATGTGTGAAAGCTTTGGGTGCTGTGCGAGTCCTTTGGGACAGGTTTTGGCCTAGCCCGTGCTTGCATTCATTTGATACATGTTTAAAGTGGTAGATAGTATTAGACAATGGGACGCCAAGTTGGAAAATAGTGCCGCGATTATAATTTAGTTTTAATTTATATTGATAAAGGGGTTTTAAGGTAAGAACTCCAAATGGCAAGGATGCATTTACCACGTGGAAGTTCTCTCTACGGGTTATTTGGCCTATTGTCAGAGGGAAAGTTAAATGACCTATTATTTTCGTAAAACTATTTAGGGTGGATAGATCAAGGGAAGGTTTTTTAATACTTAAATTGGGAAGTTGTGCTTTTAATCTATTGTATAAATGATACGGCAATATGTTCGAACCTGCGTCTGGTTCAATGAGAAAGGTACATGGTAGGTCCTGGGTCAGATACAAGTCCAAAGTTAATTTGATGGTGTCATTGGGTGGATTGCCTACCTTAGTCTCGAAAAGTCTCCATTGTGGCGTCTTCGGCTTGGTGTGGCTGGCTTGGAATATCTGTTGGACCGGATCGGGACCTTTTGCACTGTCCGCGCGATTGAAAGGGAAATCTAGTCATTTGTACTGCTTCCATTCGAGTGGATCGCGTTGTCGGTACACTGGGTCCGTGTCGCGTGGGTTGCTTCCGTGTGTACTGGTACGGCATGGCGGGTGGCGATTCCTCGGTGGGCGTCAGGTTGTTCGGACACGTACCGGCGGTGCGGGTGTCGGTTGCCCCGAGGGTGGCGCTCCGGAAGACCGCTTCCAGTTGCGTGGATCTTTCCCCTTGTAGCGCGGCGGTCAGTTCTAAAATTACCGTCGCCAGGGTGTGTCTTGTCGCTTCGTTCGTTGTCAGTTTCTTTCCGCTCGTTGCCAGTTTGTTCTTTCTTGGTTTGTCATTGCCTTTTGTTTTGCTGGTGCCTGGGCTAATTTCCATAATCTTTATCCTGATTAAGCTCTATAATCTTTATCCTGATTAAGTTCCATAATCTTTATCCTGTCGACTTAACCGTTCTGTGGCAATATCGTTGCGGAATTTCTTGTTGTTGGATGCGAATGGTGATATTTGATTGAAGCGCAGCCGTTTGAGTGGAAGTTGCAGCATACAGTTAGGAATAATCAGGACACGTGATTGTTTTGAAAATAAAAGGCAACTGGATTGGAGGGAAGAAGGTTTGAGAAGGAGCGGGTTTGATTGTTCCTTATCTGATCACATGGCGGTGATTGACATAGCTATGAGCTGAGCTGAGAGAGAGATCTCTAGAACAGATGTTACCTTGGTGGGAGCAAGTCGAAGACTGATCCGAACTCGGTGGGAGCCAAGTCGCTACTGCAGGTGTTGTTCCTATGAGAGCGAAAACCTAACTGACCATCCTTGCCTTTCGATTTAACACCAAGACTCCGTTTCTCTATGATTGGTCGAGAGATGTCACATGATCTTTTCCTATTGGTTGACCTACTTAAGGAGCTATCTTCTGATTGGCCCGCGGCTCTCCTTGATGAAAGATGTGCCCTGCCTGGTATATCCGATTTCGTCAGGAAGTGTTGGGTGGCTTGACGCTTATAGCTTCGACGGATATTAGATACGTCCTGTCTTTGCCGGAAATATTGGGTGTTAGCTTCAACATTTATAACTTCCGGTCTCTGCCCCTGCAATATTGACACAGGGGTGCCCAGAATAGTCGTGCCAGCCTTAGGTCTACTTCCTATATCTTAATGCTACTTGCTTCCCTCCAGTTACCTTGTTCTTTATTAAGTCTTTGAAAATCATACATGGTACATACATAGTGGGTCGGGGTTGCATTTAATTATATACAAATTATGACACATATGTATGCACCTTTATGATTTAATTAATATACTATCGAGGAAGTCCTCTGAAATATATTATTAAATAATAAAACGGAAAGGACAAGTTTCTTACTCTATTACATATTTTCTTTTCAAACATTCGGGTTTTTTACAAACTTTTCTAAAGCATATAGAAGCCTATAGAAAGGTTTGTAAAAAAAACCCGAAAGTTTTATAAGAAAATATAAAATAGAGTAATAAACTTGTCCTCTTGAAATCCGTTTTATTTATTATTTAACACTATATATTATTTTATAAATAAATATAAAGCATATATTGGATCTAAATTTATTAATCATCCAATATTTCTAGGGGCAACACGCCTCTCTTTATCAAGGTTTTGATTTAAACTAAATCACGTGGGATCCACTCACGCTATACAAGATCAAAGTAGGAAACTTTCTGATGAAAATTTCACTGTATATAAAATATATTCATAATTATTATATTTAATAATAATTAAAAGAGTATATAATTACATAACAATTTGACTGAATAAATGAAGAGACTGATAAATATCAGAAAAAAAAAATGAGTAGGGATTATAATTCAATATGTTGTGTTGATAAATATAAATAAAAATATATTACAGATATAAATATATACAAATATAATAAAATATAATAAAATATTGGCTGTTTAATAAATTTAGATTCAATATATGCTTTATATTTATTTATATATATTATTATAGATTGCTCAATCTTTATAATTTTATTTTATATATTCATCACACAATTTTAAACATAAGTATATACATAAATATATCATTTATTTATTACCAGTTAAAACACGCTATATCCGATCTGGATAATTGCGCGTGTAACTATTTACAATAATTCATATTGTCAATTTATCCTCGCATTATTTTATTATTACAGAAAATATATAATGCCCATTAAATTATACATGTAAGATTCAAATAAAATTCAAACACAATACATATATAGAGAGAAATTTACAAAATTTATTTCAAATAGTTAATATATAATCTTCATATATTAATCGGAAAATGATAAAAAACAAATATAAATTACGAATATTATCTGTAATTTAAAATATAGGAATAAATTTAAAATCCTCTCAAAGTGTTGAATAAAAAGCAGAAGAAAATTGAAAATAACAATGTTTTGTAACATAATATGTAAACGTTAATATAATTGCCTTATTTAATGTCCTATTAAATGTTTATTTTGCGAGTGTTGTAAAACGATTTGTAGAAAAATAAATTATTTGCGAAATATTGATAATGTTGTATATTAAAATATAAACAATGTAATTTGTAATTGTTTTGATAACCATATGCAAATATATCAATTAGAGAAAATATATAAAGGTTGATACAAATATGTTTATTTTATATATATATTTGTGTAAAATTTTTAATAATAAAAATAAATTTAAATAATAACCACACATTTTCACATTCAAATCTAATATACCACTCACCTTTCAAATATATAAATAATTTGCAAACAAATTATTCTGTTGTATATATATTAAAGATATTTGTATAAATAAAATTAAAGATTATATATTATTATTTCCAAACATTAAATATTTTCGAAATAAACGAAAAAATTGATATAAATACTGATAAATAAATTCATTCATAGAAATATTATTTTATAATATTTTTAAATTAAAAATTCTTAACTTTACTAAAGCTTTAAATAGAGTGAAAAGAAAATGCGCGAATATATTAGTTTTAATACCAATTAAAATCAGACGAGATTTGTTATCGTAAAGATAGAGGCTGCCTGGCCGGCATTCATATTTGTATAAAAAAATAGACACTTCGGCCAGTTGGAGTTTTTTATTTTCTCTCTATTGAGATCTTTGATACGATAGTTAAAATATAAAGAATGTTTTGTCCTTGCAAACTTGATCATAGTCTTCTCTAGTTGACTTGCCATCTTGAATACCTCGGGAACAAAATTGGTCTTAATTATCGTAAAGATAAGGCTGCCTGGAGAAAATAAAACAACTCCAACTAGCCGAAGTGTCTATTTTATTTATATATATAGATATTTGTTATTGTTGGATAACTGAATGCTACGACAGCTAGCGCCACACTGGACCTATCATCATCACAACTGTTTGTTTACCTTCTTCTCTATATTACAATAACTGTTCGCTACCATAACTTTGTCTTTCTTGCTAAATGGATAATAAAGATTATTATCATATAATCCTCAACGTCCTCATGCCTTCCTACAAGCTGTAAGTACCTAAATCTTACAACAATTAGATTATGAGACTGAATATTGCATGAAATTCAACTAACGAGTTAAGACAAAGAAAAAAGGCTTAGCAAAAATGGCGTCACTCCCGAGCCACGATGTAACCCTAAATAAGCTCGACGGCTATAACTACTCACTATGGTCTTTCAAAATTGAAATGCTCTTGCAAAAGGAAGATCTTTGGGAAGTTGTCACCGAAAATATTCCAGATGAACCTAAAATCGAATGGAAAAAGAAAGACTCAAAAGCTAGAGCTATCATTAATCTAAGCATCGCCGACTCACAAATAGTGCATGTCAAAAACCTACTAACAGCCAAAGCTACCTGGGACACTCTTAAAAATATCTATGAAAGAAAAACACTCTCAGGAAAAATTTATTTGCTAAGGAAACTATACAGCTTAAAACTCGAAGAAGACAAAGACATGCAACAGCACATCACTACCATGATGGAACTTGTTGACAAACTGCGAACCATTGGCGAAACACTAAAGGACTCTCACATCACGGCTATACTGCTTTGCTCGCTTCCAAAGAGCTACTCCAATCTCATCACGATGCTGGAATCAAGGCCTGATGACGAGCTAACGCTTGAATTTACCAAGAACAAACTCCTTGATGAACACACACGCAGAGTAGAAAGCTCGAAAGACGAAAGCACCGCATCAAAAGCCTTAAAAAGCCTCCACGGATCTTCAAGCCAAAGAAGAGAAAAAGAGAAGAAATCCTGTTCTTTCTGCCACAAACCAAACCACTCCAAAGAAGAATGTTGGCACTATCAAAAGCGAAACAACAGCAACAAAGAGTACAAATATGAAAACTTCAGAAGAGGAAACGTACCAAAGTACACAAATCAGTCGAGTGTCACCCAAGAACAACCAACAAATCAGAGAACAACAAAAGGACCTAACCCAAAAGCTCTCAATTGCACTCAACGAGAAGCAAGTGTACACAACTGGTTCGTCGACTCTGGAGCCACATCTCATATGGCGTACGATGAAAGCTTCTTCACTGAACTTAACAGAGAACAAACACAAAATGTTGTGGTTGCTAATGGCAATAAGCTGCAGGTCAAAGGGATAGGACAAGGAGAAATAAAAGTCATCACACCCCAAGGAAAGACTGACACCTTACTTCTCACAAAAGTTCTCTACATCCCGGAACTAACAGACAACCTTCTGTCAGTGAGTGCGGCCACCTCCAACGGATGTAAAGTAACGTTCAACAGAGATTGGTGTACCATCGAAAGAGACAACACAGCCCTCGCGAACGGTATACTTGACAATGGAATGTACCGACTCCACCTGGATGACAACCCCCAAACTCGCACATTCAAAGCAAATGTTGCAAAACAAAACCACTGCAAGAACAAAAATTGCCTCATGCTCTGGCACGACAGACTAGGACACAGAAATATAGAATCAATTAAGAAGATTCGAAATGAGAACCTAGCAAGAGGACTAAGTCTAAATAACTGTTCGCACAGCACAGACTGCGTTCAGTGCATTCAAGGAAAACTCACCGAAACCCCATTTCCAAAGAAGACAGAGTACAGAGCAACTGAAACGCTTCAACTTGTCCACAGTGATATCTGCGGTCCATTACCAACTAACTCTCTCAGCGGTAAGAGATACTTCATCACCTTCACTGATGACTACAGCAGATACACGAAGATCTACCTCCTGAAAGGAAAAGACGAAGCCTATGAAAAAATAAAAGACTACGTCATCTCAGCACACACGGAATTTGGAAAAAATATCCAAACCATACGGACAGACAACGGTCGTGAGTACGTAAACCGACAAGTCGAAGATTTCCTGAACCAAAGCGGAATCAAACATCAGCTAACAGTCCCCTACTCACCAGCCCAGAACGGAGTAGCAGAACGGAAAAATCGATCACTAATGGAGATGACAAGATGCATGCTGTTTGACTCAGGACTCCCACAGTCTCTATGGGCGGAAGCGGTTACCACAGCTAATTACCTACACAACCGAATACCCTCGAAAGCTACAGACAAGACTCCTTTTGAACTATGGACCAACAGGAAGCCCAGTCTGAAGCATCTAAAAAGATTCGGATGTAAAGCCTTCGCCTATATTCCCAAGATAAAAAGAAACAAGTTGGATAGCAAAGTTATCGAAGGGATCTTTCTTGGATACGATGATCGAAGCAAAGGATACAGAATCCTGCATGACACAGACAACATCACAATCAGCAGATCCGTAAAATTTATAGAAAAAGAAAATGGGTTTCACTACGCTTCCACAAAAACAACTTCACCACAAGTACTAAGTACAGATCTAACTTCCTCCAATCATATTGGAAATGCAGAGGAAAGTCAGGAACCAGGAACACAATCCGAAAACCTTGAGGACTCAGAAACCGAGGATTACCTTCAACCCGGTACAAGCACAGGAACACAAGTGGTCACACAAAGAAGATCCACGAGACCAACAAAGGGAATACCTCCCATAAGAAATGACTACATGCTGTACAAAACTGAAGCTCAAGACATTCCGACACCCACCAGCTACTCGGAAGTCCTACAATTACCAAAAATAGAAAGAGAAAAATGGCTACAAGCAATGAACGAAGAACTAAATTCTCTTGAGAAGAACAATGTCTGGGAACTAACGCCTCTACCTAAGGACAAAAAGATCATAGGATGTAAATGGACCTATAAACAGAAACTCAATTCCAAAGGAGTAATAGAGCGGTACAAAGCCAGACTCGTAGCAAAAGGGTTCAATCAGAAATTTGGCCGAGACTACGAAGAAACCTTTGCACCAATTGTGAAGCATTCTACAATTAGAGCCTTCCTAGCTGCATCAGTCTACAAAGGGATGCAAGTGATCCACCTCGATGTGAAGACAGCGTTCCTACACGGCGACCTAGATAAAGAACTCTACATGGAACTCCCAGAAGGACTCCATACAAAACAAACAAACAAAGTCTGCAAACTAAAGAAGGCAATTTACGGTCTAAAACAAGCTGGAAGATCTTGGAACACAAAAATTGCAAGCACTCTAATTAAAAATAACTTCAAACAGAGCACTGTAGACCCATGCCTATTCACCAAGAATGAAGAAAACCATTCCATCTACTTGATTCTATATGTGGATGACATGCTCCTTGCAAGCGATTCCGAAATAATCATCCAAAACACTGTAAAAACTCTCGAAAAAGAATTCGAAATAAAGAACCTTGGAGACCTTACTCAATTCATTGGCATAGAAATATCAAGGAACAGAGAAGGTGAACTCCTTCTGAGCCAAAAGAATAAAATCCAAGAATTAGTTGAAAGGTACAATCTCCAAGAAGCGAAACCTACTTTCACTCCCATGGAAAGCGGATACCCCGGCATATCTGATGAAAAACTTCTACCAAACAACGTCCAATACCAACAACTGATAGGCTCACTATTGTACCTAAGCGTAGTATCCAGACCAGATATCGCAGCTCCAGTCTGCATACTTAGCAGCAGAAACCAGAATCCTAGAAATTGTGACTGGAATGCAGCAAAAAGAATCGTAAGATATCTAAAAACTACTAAAGAACTCGAGCTACGCATATCTAACCAAAAACCTCCCACGCTGGAAGCATACAGCGATGCCACATGGGCAAGCGACAACACCGACAGAAAATCACTAAGCGGAAACTTGTTCCTACTGGGATCAAACCCCATCTCATGGATGACTGGGAAACAAGGTTGCGTATCTCTCTCATCCACCGAAGCGGAACTAATCTCCGCAGCTGAAGCCTCACAAGAACTGTTATGGCTTCTCGACTTGCTAAAGGATCTCGAACTGGAACAGAAAGCTCCAATCTACTTCCACCAAGACAATCAATCATGTCTCAAGATATGTTCATCCGAAAAAGTGTCTTCTAGGACCAAGCACATCGCAACCAAGATCCATCACCTGAAGGATCTTCAGAAGAAGACAGTGATAAAAATGATCTACTACCCGACAGGCGACATGAAGGCGGACATTCTGACCAAGCCGCTACCAAGGCCGACATTTGAGAAGTTACGCTACAACCTCGTGATGTCTCCACATTCATGCCGGGGATTTGTTGGATAACTGAATGCTACGACAGCTAGCGCCACACTGGACCTATCATCATCACAACTGTTTGTTTACCTTCTTCTCTATATTACAATAACTGTTCGCTACCATAACTTTGTCTTTCTTGCTAAATGGATAATAAAGATTATTATCATATAATCCTCAACGTCCTCATGCCTTCCTACAAGCTGTAAGTACCTAAATCTTACAACAGTTATATTGTAGAGTTTCAATATGCAAAGATAATCGGTAATAATAATGGTTATTTTCATGGAATAAAACCCGATATAATAGAAGATACAATGGAGAATATATTCAGAGAATTCTTTATATTGTGTTGGGGACGATATATGGTATTTTATTTAGTTTCATTATGACAATATAATGGGTATATAATAGTTATTTTCATGGACCAAAATGTGATAGAAGAGAAGATAAAATGGAGTATGTATTCAAATAAATTTCTATACTGTGTTGGGCAATAAATATCAGACGATATTTAGTATATTATAGAGTGTCAATATGCAAATATAATGGGTATAATAATGGTTATTTTCATTGAATAAAATGTGATAGAATAGAAGATAAAATGAAGGATTCATTCACAGTGTTCTGTGTTGAGGAATAAATATCAGACGATATTTAGTATTTTGTTGAGTGAATATGCAAAGATGGATAATGGGTATAATAATGGTTATTTTCATGGAATAAAATGTGATAAAATAGAATATAAAATGGAGGATGTATTCAGAGAATTATCTATACTGTGTTGAGGAATAAATATCAGAGGATATTTAGTATTTTGTTGAGTGAATATGCAAAGATAATGGGTATTATTTTCATGGAATAAAATGTGATAGAATATAAAATAAAATGAGGTATATATTAAGATAATATGGTTTCTATCTATACTGTGTTGAGGGAATAAATAGCAGACGATGTATGTAAGACGGTCCCACCTGTGGTGCACGCGGTGCTCCAGTCAGGGTGTACTTCCTCCCATCTCGAGCGGCACTGAACGACGAGGTGACGTCACAACGATCGATCCAGTTGCCTTGTCCATTCATAGGCTGGGAGCTCCAACTTACATCCCCCATCCGCTAAATCTTGGTGTGTAGATAACATTCAGGTATTTTTCTTCTTAACCTTTTCTTTTGTTTCCATTGACTTCGCCAAAATTCACATTGAAAAACGTTTAACACCTATTCGAAAATTATAACGCAAGAAATAACATTTACTAATAAATAAAAATATAAAAACAATATTCGTGCCTCTCTAGTCAAATAAATTCGAAACTAGAGGCCATCTAGTGACAGTCGCCGGAAATTATCGGTGTCGGATGGTTGACAAAAAAAATTATCAATAATATATATATCATCTATAATCATAGACAAAACTTAAAGAAGTTGAACCTTTTAGCATGTATATCGGTATTCAGAAAAAAATCTGATAGATATTAAAGTGACCTTTATTGAAGACACACGAGATAACCAAGTGTGTATACACTCATCGACAAAACTTAAGAAAGTTGTACCTTTTAGCATGTATATCGGGATTCAGACAATAACTCTGAAAGATACACTCATGGACAAAACTTAAGAGAGTTGTTCCTTTTAGCATGTATTTCGGGATTCAGACAATAACTCTGAAAGATACACTCATGGACAAAACTTAAGAGAGTTGTTCCTTTTAGCATGTATATCGGGATTCAGACAATAACTCTGAAAGATACACTCATGGACAAAACTTAAGGAAGTTGTACCTTTTAGCATGTATATCGGGATTCAGACAATAACTCTGAAAGATACACTCATGGACAAAACTTAAGGAAGTTGTACCTTTTAGCATGTATATCGGGATTCACACAATAACTCTGAAAGATACACTCATGGACAAAACTTAAGAGAGTTGTTCCTTTTAGCATGTATATCAGGACGATAACTCTGAAAGACCTTTATTGAAGACACAATAGATAACCAAGTGTGAAAACTTTGTCCATGTTTGAGAGTGTACTTAATAATTCAAAATTATATTATGTTTATGTATATAAGTCTACAGCACAAACAATATTTATGTTTGTTATAAATATCCTATTATAAATTAGCGGAAACTGAAATGGTTGTTCAAAAAGTCTCAAATATGAACTATTCATCTCTATAAAGACTTACTAAAAGAAATAAAATTAAACTGGTGAAACTGCTGTGAGAATTCACCACTGAAGAGTCAAGCCCTCCCATTAATTTTTCCATTGTAGTAAGGGCAGTAGAAATTGATTATTTTCAAAACGAATCATACGTGTCTATAATAGTTTCGAGAAATAATGTTTACCAAATATTTTGAAATAATAATGATAATAAAATAAATGATGATATTAACAATAATGGTCATGATACTCATTACCTACACAACAAAATGATAATAATAGTAATAATTGGAGTAAAGAGCTTAATTGAAGGGGGCTTAGTTAGCTCGGTACTAGATAGAGTTTGTATACAAAACGGCTCAGTTGCTATTGTTTAAATTTCCAGTGTGTTTAACACTAATTAATCTTTGTTCCAACATTGTCCGAATTTTCAAAATATGATGTTGCTATATCTAAAAATGCCCATGAAGAGAATAGATTAATAAAATGAGAAGAAATACAACTCCAGAAACTTGTTGCAATATTATAATTATATTATTTCTTTCATATTACAATATAATGCGGCTTATAATTGTAGAACGACATTTCATACTTCATCCCTAAGGTTAAAAATAATCATTATTTCTCCTTAAAATAAATTGCGATTTTTCGTTCAAAAGAAACACATGCCGGATAATATTCAAATGTCGTTCTACAATCATAAGCCGCCTTATATTGTATTATAAATTACTTTATATGATATTTACGAACAGAAAAATATGTCCAGGGTAGCCTAGTAGGACTTGGCATCTGCCCGGTAAGCGGAACACTGTGGGTTCGATTCCCATCCCTGGACACTTTTATTTTTTCGTTTATCAGAACTCTTCACAATTCATCCTTTTATAATTTCATCCCTATGGTTAGAAATTATCGTTGTTTCTCCTTAAAATAAATTTCGATTTTTCGTTCAAAAGAAACACATGCGGGATAATTTTCAAATGTCATTCTACAATTCCGTTCATATATTTAATTTTTGTTTAAATATATGCAAATGATATTTCTCCAATATAAATAGTCTTTCTTTTAATTAGCGTTGTATAATTGAAGTAAGTAAGAAGGACGTAACCAATTTAACTTTACATATTATTTACTATTAATAGCAATTATATAAAACAAATATTTGTATATATGTCTACATGAAAACAACAAAAACAATAATTATTATATACATACAAGTTCTTTTTCAAACACGAGCTCATCTATAGCCATTGTTACTCTGTGTATTATTCCAACAATTAGTTCCAGCATCTATTGATGAACTGAGAGGTTTAAAAGTTCGTGTTTTAACTTTATTACAATTAAAAATAAACTCTAATTCCTCGTTTCTCTAATATCCATTTTATATATAATTATAGAGCACATTGGTGCTGAGTAAACAATTTACATTTAACCCATTCACGAAACCTCTTCTGTACCATTAATTCCCAATGCCAAGAAGAATGGAAATCTAATTCAGCACATGAATGGCACAGAGCAGGATAGACAAGCATCAACTCTCTTCTCCAAAGGGAATAACAATCTATGATTTCTAGACTTGAATCTAGGCTTCTGCGGAAAATAACTTTCCAGAATAGTTGCAATGCTTTCCTCACTATGTACTAAGTACATTTCTGAATCTACAATCCCAAAACACATTATTGACTGTATTGAATTATCCATTGATGAACTCTACTCATTACCAGCAGACACTATCAAAGGCCTCAAGCTCTACAGGCCTGATACCTTCTTCTTCCTTCTTATCCCCACTCAATCATATCAGGGTATCAAGCTTGTAAAGCTTGACAACCATCATGACTGGGTGAAGTATAATGCGTCGGCCTTTGTCATTAAGACTGGGAGCACTATTCAGTGGCAGGCCGACTTAGCTCCAAAAGAAATGGCCGCCTCTAAATGAGGAACAGACGCCATGTGCAGCCGTTCCTAATATGGAGTACAAACGCTGCTCATCCTGTATCCCTGGATTCGGAGCCCTTACAGGGTACTATCAGCCGGGCCAGCTGAGCCCAGTTTTTTAGTGAGCTTGTTACTCCTCCCCCTCCTCCTTTTTCATCCGGGCTTGGGACCGGCAAAGACGGAGTTCCTGATACCCTAATATAATTGAGTGGAGATATAAGAATAGAAGAAGAAGGAAGCCTTATGAAAAGAATTTTTCTAGTTATTTATAATGAGAAATTTAACAATTGACTTCGATTAGGGTTTGTTATCGATTTGATCTTTCTTCGAAAAGGTAATTTTCAATTCGGAAAAAAATATTCTCTCTTCTATAGAAAGAATAATGTCTTACTATACCGCTTCAAAAATATTAAATTTCAAACCAGGGATTCAATTCTACTCAACAACAAAATGGCTTTTATTAGGGCCCATTGCCCTGTATGGATTCTCCACACAACAACAAAACAATACAGCAATACTTCTCCCCCTCCCCATGTATACGCGAGTCTTTGTTTGTAAAGGGATTTATTTACATATCTGTTCTAAAACTCTTTTGTGTATGAATTAATTTACAATGTATCTGTATAAATTATAAAGTTCTATTGCTATATTTTTCTTTTCTGAAATAGTTCTCAGCGTCTTCAGTGGGTTGCTAAATCTCCAGAACGTGTTTTAAGAGTTTCAATTCTACTCAATGAGCTATAAAATACGTTTTCAATATAACATTTTCAAGAAGGGATCAGGGAATTATCCAAGACAACATGGTATATAGCTAATTGTTACCACCTGCTGTATACATAAGTTTAGTGGGAGAAATAGAGTGTTAGAGCTTTATTAGTATTTTTAAACCTTGTTATTTTCTTATTTGACCATATGGAAATGTGTGTTATTGCTTGGAAGCTGCTGGCGATCTTCTATAGAACTCTACAGCGAGATGGCTGAAATTTTTTTTATCCTTATAATATCTTTCATTTATTTTTCATATTATAATATTGTCGCAAAGTATGTATTATTTTATTAACAGAGTATCATTTTTGATGTTTATACTTTGATACTCTGTAAACTTCCCTCTTTGCTTATCGATTGTTTATCAGCAATAAAATTTTCTTGCCCAAAATAAAATTGCTGTCTCCTACACGTTTTCGCTTTTACACGGTTTTCCAAATAAGTTTTTTTTTGTTTGTTTTTATCGCACTATACTAAATGCTACTGTGATTGAACACATGCGCTGGATTCCCGAGCTTATGTGCTGACTTGCTGCACACGCACACTGTGTCTGTATTTCTAATTAAAAAAAAAATAATTTTCGATTCACACGTTTTTCTCAGGAACGTATCTACCGTGTAAATCGGGGGATAGGTGTACTCTGTTAATAATATAATACATACTTTGCACTTTGCGACAATATCAATACAATCTTCTCATTCTCATTTATTAATGTAAATATGTACACCTCTATTAAAGTTTTTCTATTATCCCATGGTAAGATTGCACCAGGTCATGATGGTTGAAAGCAATAATTTTTTATACTAGAGTTTGGGGTTCTTGTGTTGGTCTAGAGCCGCGTCAAAGATTTAGGTAGAGGGTCCTTTTCGAAATATTTACGACAGTGTCCATCCAAAAAACACTCCTCTCAAAATATCAGAATTTTCACAGAAAGTAAAATGATTTACTTACAACTTGTAACATTGAGCTTGAAAGGTCATACGTTAATTTCATTTTGTTTGTTCTATTCGAAGAGCTTTACTCTTTTTATTTCTCAGTGTTGTGTATGTAAATGGTAAAGATTATTTGCATACTTTGAAGTCTCATTATGTAAAAATATTTGTGTATATAAATTTTACATTTGTTGTTGGCCATACTGAAGAATAAGAGCTAAATAAAGAGTCATGGTCAAGTTTGAGTTGTTGTACGTCAAATTAAGACACAACAAGCAGAATAAGAATAATATTTAATGAAATATACTAAGCTGATTCTCACTTCTGACACCGAATTGTTGCTTCGGATCCCAACTCTCTTTGTATTATTTGTAACGGTCAGGATGATACAAAGTCGACACCTTAGTTCCTGAAACAATTAAGCTAGAAATAAGGTTCGAACTGGAATGAATACAATATAAATGAGACTTTCCGCCAATCATAGTCTTCATAAAGATCCTTGGCGTCATGGATGTCACTATTACGAAGTGTCCCATACTCCAAACGTATACAGTCCATGTTCAATCTGGACGACATCGACATGTAAGCTGATTCGCTGACGACCGACACACTCGTTCTGGTGTCCACGGTGAAATCCACTCCATACAGTTCAGACATGCCAACTCTCCAAACTTGGGTAACTTCTAAAGGCCAATAGCTGTTATTCACCTGGCTGTAATCGACATCGTCCTAAAGACTCTTTGTTATTGAACTCCTGTCACTAGACTTTCGTTTTCTTCCTTGAACCACACATCACTTTTTCTTGCACTGTCGGTGCTCTAGCTTGTTTGTTCTTTAATAATGCCGCCATGTCTCCTTCAACTGGCGCTAGTAACATTTTTTCCTTTATCAAATTCTAAACACCACCGACGTTCTTGCTCACGGAATAAGGGAGCCAAACGCCAATAAAAATATATGTCGTACAACAGGCACTAGCAGTCATGGGGCCTCGTGTTCAGGCGTCAATGGGTAGCAAAATAGACGAAGCAGGTTGGATGTCACCTAGAAGAGAGACATCGCCAAGACGCGGCAAGGTCCAAAAGGGGTGTGATCTGCATGAGAGGGGGAGATGAACCGCCGTTGTTCGGATTGCTTGTCGGTTCTGGCGGCGGTCGTGAAACTCACTAACGACTTATGAAAGTTCCTCCAGGAGGAATTGGCTTAACCTAGACGAAATTGGACTCTGCCCTTCCTTAGGTGCAGCTTTCTCAATAAAACTCTATTGCTATGTTTGTGATTACATGATGGTGTCAAAGATGGCACATTACATCTACATTTTGTGGCTGTTATGCTTAATATAAATTAGGTAATTATGAAAATATAGGGTATATTCACATCTATTACTACATATATATACAATGAATTTTAGAAGTAATAAATAGGAAACATCCTGATGAAAAATTTGCTGTACACATCAAATATATTTAAACAATAATGTTTTCTTTGTAGTTCTGAATAGTTGTCTTCTAAACGGCATTTGAATCTTCTTAGAAAAAATATATTTTGGTTCAATTATTTTCCATTTATATAATTTGACTAATTTTAATGCAATTTTAAAGGGAGAGGTACATATTTATCAAAAGGTAAAACAGTACTTCACAATAACAATGCGACATTCAATTATAATTTATTACCCAGCCTTTTCAATAATGCTATAATACATATATATATTTTTATATTAACATATTTAAATGAATAAACGCTTATTTGGGATCAAATGTTTATTATAATTTGCAATATTTCGATGAGGCATCACACATGGATAATTTGTTTACAAAAATTGTATTTTCCAATGAAGATAGGCGAAATGCCTCATAGAAATATTGAAAATTATTCAAATAATCCAAAAAATTCGATTATTCATTAGAAGTTATCAAAATGGATTGCTCGATTTTCAACATTAAAATATATGTCATAGTTTGCATAATATCCAAGATGTATAATTTCCTTTCGCCAAAATAAGTATGTAAATATGTAAAGCTTGTGTTAAAATGTAAATATGCAAATTCATCCATCTATAAAAACTGTACAAAAATAAACAGGGCAGACATCGCGGGCGAATGCTACGGCACGTCGCGCTGCTCACTTGGCTGGAACTAATTCTTGGGGATTGTGTGTATAACTGTTGCACCCTTTCATTCGATCACGACATATATATATATATATATATATATATATTATATTTTAAAAATATAATATATATATATATATGTCAAAAAATAAATGTAGAATAAATTATCATTTTGAGATGTGAACATATACACACGGAACGCTTATTTACATTTTAATGACATATCTCTCAGGAGAAATATGGAATTACATTACCTTCATCCATTTCTCACAATTTCATTTAATATATAATTGAAATATTCCTATAAATTATTGAATATAGATAAATATATTAAAACCATCTCTATAGAATTGTATTACATTCACTACTCTGATATTACCTTTAGATATTTCAGAATTAAGTTGAGAATTAATGAATGTATATTGATGTATCCCTGATTCCATAATACCTTCTTCTAAAAATTGAGAACTTGTATCAATTTTCAATTACAATTTTTATTCATATATATGAAAATTGAGTTTTACTATTATAAAATATCAAATATCTTGCGCAATATGTATCTTCATTTAACTATTATTATTTATTTATTTCAACACACAAAACGCGATATCCCGGCTAGAGATAATTGCGCCGATTTACATTTTTAAACAGAAACAGTTATAAACATATTATACAAGAAAAAGTAATCAAAAATAAAAAAGAAAAACAATAATATATATTAGGAACCTGAACCTTTCATGTTAGAAAGATAATCATAATAACTATTTATTATAATAATGGAACTTATTGCGCAAGATTTTTAATATTTTATAACCAATATTGATGCCTTTGAATGAAGAAAAAGTTTATTCATATGACTTTACAAGCATCTTATGTTTTATCTTTATAATATCCTTTAAACATGGATTATTCTATTAGTCTCAGCGTCAATTTCACCTTATTTTATTTGGTAGTCTGTTTTCTCTGAAACTCTATTCCTTATGAAAAAATAATACAAATGTTATATTGTACCACGCTGATGAGGGCCAACAGCCCGAAACGCGTCCGTGGTTAGCTTTTCTTGATTAATCAAGAATGGGTATTTGGCCAATTCTGGAATAATTAGAAATAAACGAGAATAGTTGATATTTATTCTGATAGATGGTGCAAGCCATCATCAACTTTCAGTTGCACGATAAGGAGATGCATTTATCTTAATCTATTCCTTATATTTCTTGAGAATAAAGATACTTCGGCCAGTATCTCTATTTTCAAGAAATATGATGGCGGCCAGGCAACCTCTATCTATTCCTTATAAATATACACATTTGTATTCAATATGTAAATAGTATTGTCTAGATATCGCCACGTGAAAAAATGGGAAAGATAAACTTCGGGGATAACACAGCAATCTATTTAAGGCAAGAACAAACTATATGGATGATAAACAAAATATAAGCAATGAGGGAAGATTACAGAGAGTAGCAACATATAAATAAAAAAATATATACTGTTAATTAACGTAAAGATAAAGGCTGCATGGGCGGAATTCATAGTTCTTCAAATAAAAGTTACTTCGGCCAGTAAATCTTTTTATTATCTCGACGTTTCGACAAAATTATTTTGACCTCGTCAGGAGCGAACAAAATTTAAAACATTTGGCAAAGCGTTAGAAATTTTTGTTTGCTCCTGACGAGGACAAAAGATTTTTGTCGAAACGTCGAGATAATAAAAAGAATATTACCGATTATTTAAAAAAAAAAATACAACTAATTTCTAATAATACATATGCAGATTTATTCTTCGTGTATATAGTGTATCATTTTTCTTATACAATTGATCCTGTAGAAGGGCCACGCTGTGCCCGAAAGCTTGATGTCCTAATAAATTAATGAAGAAACTTATCTCCTGAGTATTTTGTCCTTACCACGCATGTAATTGGGAAGATTTTACCGTTTAGAAATAAAAAGATTTACTGGCTGAAGTATATTTTATTTAATGAAATCTGTTAATTAAATAATAAATACGTTGTTAGAATATTGTTGTACCGTCCTGGGGTGTTGGCTTCATGTCAATATTCGATTGGTACATTTCAAGATTATAAGTGAGACCAGAAGGAGTAATCATAAAGCAGATTTATTTTAACAAGGTAGTTATTTATAATATCTGCCAGATCTCTCAATATATAATTGAGACATATATAAACAAACTATTTACATATAAGACGCTGAACTCACATTACTGATGATGATTCACTGATTAGGCCAGCACATATATTATTCAATGACAATATTAACTGTTTTGTGCTTGTTATTAAAGTTTAAAACACATTTAAACTTTATATAATTTATTCAATGAAGATCAACATTACATAACCATCACATTTAATTATATATTATAACTACATAACATTAAACCATCAATTTTTAGTTTTGTTTTCGTCACCAGTCCAATATTTTTATTTTCACTGACTAAATTATGAGATTAATTTATAAAAATGAAAATATGCAAAACAAATAAACAACTATATACATCATTAACAATCTAATCTTATTCTAAAAAGCTTTCTAGCGCAAATTTTCATCCTAGAAAAATCTAAACATATAGTAGAATTACAATTTACTTTTAAAATTTTCCATTAAACACAATAGTCTTTGCTTATTTATTCTTAACTAAAACTAGTTGCACATTTTTTAGGCTAATCTACTTACCAACTTCTTAGACTTGCTTGATTCAAAGTTACTAGATCCGGATTGTAGGACGAAAAAGAAGTCAACCCTTGCTACCCAGAAAATAATGTTTTGAAACTGAATTTAATTTCCATTCTAACAATGATACTAACCACGCTACCAACTCCAAGATATTCTAGGAAATGAAAAAACTATTTAAAGAGCGAATCTCGGTACAATAGATCTCCAATTTCATTCAATCAGTCTGTAATGGCATAGCGCCATCTGTTACCCATTTAATATACTAATGGGTGCTGATTATGTATCGATGGGTATCCAAATATCGTCATAAATATTTACGTCCGTAATTACTTGAATCAACGACCAGAATTTATGGTCAATTAGATAATTTATGATAATCAATTCTACTTGACTTTTTGAATGGTGCACTAAAATATCTGGGGCTGATCTATTTTTAGTTAATATTGACACAATATAAAATTAGCTCAATGTATTGGACATCTATTGCTGAATATTACAATATAGATAAACACTAAGTTAAATATTATCAAAAATAAAGCCTTCTATTTATTTAGTTTTCTAATAGTATGTATGCACGACTTATAATGTACACTCATGGACAAAACATAAGGAGGTTGTACCTTTCAGCATGTATATCGGGATTCAGACAATAACTCTGAAAGATACACTCATGGACAAAACTTAAGGAAGTTGTACCTTACAGAATGTATATCGGGATTCAGACAATAACTATGAAAGATACACTCATGGACAAAACTTAAGGAAGTTGTACCTTTCAGCATGTATATCAGGATTCAGACAATAACTCTGAAAGATACACTCATGTACAAAACTTCAGGACGTTGTACCTTTTACCATGTATATCGGGATTCAGACAATAACTCTGAAAGATACACTCATAAACAAAACTTAAGGAAGTTGTACCTTTCAGCATGTGTATCGGGATTCAGACAATAACTCTGAAAGATATTACAGTGACCTTTTATGAAGTAATACCTGAAATGTTCCTTTCTTAAATATAATAGAGCTAAGTTCTCTCCTCAATTATCTTGATAAATATGGTTATCGCAGCATATGTGATGGTCAAAGTTAGATCAATTCAGCGCAGAATCATCTGAACAGATTTATTAAAGAATATAAAGATTGGAATAGAAGAAACTCAACTTACTTGTTGGTTTCTATCAATTCAACGAATCAGTTGAGGCAGTTCATATTGTAGGAATATTACACAGAGTAACAATGGCTATAGATGAGCTCGTTTTTGAAAAGGAACTTGTATATATATAATAATTATTGTTTTAGTTTTTTTCATGTAGACATATATACCAATATTTGTTTTGTATAATTGCTATTAATAATAAATAATATTAAGAAAAAGGCATCTCCTTATCGTGCAACTGAAAGTTACTGATGGCTTGCGCCATCTATCGGAATAAATATCAACTATTCTCGTTGATTTTTAATTATTCCAGAATTGGCCAAATACCCATTCTTGATTAATCGAGAAAAGCTAACCGCGGACGCGTTTCGGGCTGTTGGCCCTCATCAGCGTGGTGTAACCTGTACCTCAACGACCAAAAAAAAAACTGGTCATTAAGGCATCCTGAAATATTATGAAACGGGTAGTTAAGGCCAGAATTACTTGAGAACGCTACACAATGTGAAAAAAGAGTACAAATGTGATATTGTACTGGGATAAGGTGTGATAAGGAATAAATAATATGTAAAGTTAAATTGGTTACGTCCTTCTTACTTACTTTAATTACATAACACATATCACGTGATATTTTTTAAAATTCTGGCTGGTTGGCAAATGGTGAAACAAAATTTGGTGAAAAATTTAGTGATCAAGAAGCTTGGTCTGTCCAGCTGACATTGTGGCCCTCATCAGTAGAGAAGCGACACCAGAGTTAACATCTGAGATTGATACAAGAGTTGGATTTATCTGGTTTAATATCTTCGGTATTATTGTTAAGGTGATCATATATAAGAATTCTTACCTGTATTCTTCAACATATTGGTTTATAAATTCACAATATATTTTATAATATGTTCTTAATTTATATTTATATTACTTCTTTCTACCATATATATTTGCGTTAGTATTTTCTCGTTATCATTAAATATTGAAAAAAATATATATAATTTTACACAAATAAATTTACTGGCAATGCGCCTCTTTTATATATCATCAAATATTATCTCTACAGACCTTACTCTATGTATGTACCTCTACAGACCTATAAGCTTATGTCCATAGTTCACTAAACACCCCTAAGCTGCCTTCCATAGAAAATATAGGGTATATTCCGAACCAATCCAATACAATAGTAGAGCGGTCTAGAGATTAATTTGGCGAAACCGCTGAGAGGGTTCACTACTGATGAGCCAAGCCCTCTAATTCAATAACTTAAATCATTGCAGTAAGGTCTGTAGAGATAATATTTGATAATATTTAAAAGAAGCGCATTGCCAGTAAATTTATTTGTGTAAAACTTTAACAATAGATGGTAATTAAATTTAATTTACAAATATTTTTATATAAATATATCAAAATTTGTATCATAATTCCTCATTTCGTTCAAATTTTCGAAAGAATATTTTTATTCATTATTACCATAATTATAGTTTTTATTGTTTTGTTAATAATATATTTTGTTCTCAACTTTTATTCAACTTTATTCAACTGTAAATACAAAGCGCGATGTCCCGCCAAGGACACTGGCGCCCAAAAGAAAGCAACACAAGAGAGAGAGAGAGAGGGAGAATCTATTAACATATGCTCAAGGCATTTACCAAATTCCTGAAATTGATTTCAAACAAGCATACTATATACATAGGTAATTTAATTTAAACACATCTCAAAATAAAGAAAAAAGGAAAAAAAAATCATATATACAGCACATAGTTAATTATACCTAACACATGAGATTATTTAAAAACTTTGATATATATTTACAAAAACTATTGAATACAATGTATGAATCCCTGCTGGATATCAGTTCTCTTGGATCGGTACAGAGAATACCGTTATTGAGTCTGTAGTCTTGAAATGCTGGGCACTTAAGTAAAAGGTGAGTAGAATCTTGAATGCGGCATCCACAAAAACAGCCCGGATCCTCCGATGCATGGATTCTTTCCAGAAAACTTCCGAAATTACCATGGTTGGTTACAAATTGTGTGTTGTGGAAATTAGGGCGAAAATAACTTGGAATACCCCGGTTGAAAAAACTTGTAAATGTCTCGTTTGTATTATTCAGTAAGAGCAACATTCTTTCGTCTATATAGGATTTAGTTATAAAGGGAATATCGATGTTGTATTTTTGCTTGTCCTCGAACGATAAGTTATTTAAGTCATATTTCATATTTTTTGCTTCAATGTAATCTGCAATCAATGGAACCCTAGCCAAACTGTGAACACAGTTGTTCGAAGTTGTCTTGTTTGCTTGAATGCTCCATATTAGTATCTGATATTGCATTGAGTTTAATTTTTGTATCGATTTTTTGTTTAAAAATTTGAACCAGATTTCTGATCCATATGTTAAAGTTGATCTGAATAAAGATTTATACAATGTAATTCTTTTATGGGAGCTCAAACCCCATGATTTGCTGCACAGAGAGAATAGAAATTTTTTTATTCTTAGAGTTCTGCTCACTATTTCCTCTATATGAAAAGCAAAATTTAATTTGTTTTTTCTTCTATGATTCGCAATTGTTATTCCCAAAATTTTTATTTTTTGTACTGGTGAAATTAATCCACTCTTAAATTTAACTGGGATCTTCTCTTTATTATGCAAGAATAAAATGTTTGTTTTTTCGGGACTGATTTCTAACTTGTTCTTAATACACCACAATTCGATAGTATTTATTGCTTCCTCTATAGCTGTTTTTAGTGATGTTAGATCTTTATTCCAGCATATGATCGAAATATCATCCGCATAACAAATCAACTCACTATTGGGCACCTGAAAATTCAACAGCAAATCGTTCAACAAAATTGTCCACAGAAGTGGAGAAAGCGGACCGCCCTGAGGACACCCCTTAGTAATTGGCTTTGAAGTTGTTAGATTGTCGTAACTGAATGAGATGATCCTGGAATTTAAATATGATTGTAGAATTTTGATCAGTTTTTCCGGCAAATTGTCTGAATCTATTCTTTTGATGATCGCTGGCCACCAGGCATTATCAAAAGCCCCCGAGATATCTATTGTAATTAGTGCCGACAGTTCTTTTTGCTTATGCTCCATTAAAACATCGATTACAGTATTCAAAGCAGTGATAGTTGACTTTGTCTTGATAAATCCGTGCTGCCTCGAGCTTAACAGATTGTTTTGAATATAAAATTCATATATTTTATTTTTGAGAATTTTTTCTAGAATCTTTGAAAAATTGGATAATAAAGATATCGGACGGTAGCTTTTAGCTGATTCATAATTGGTTTTGCCGGGTTTGGCTATTATTTTGAGTGCCGCTGTTTTCCATTTTTTTGGGAAGTATCCTATTTGAATACATTTATTAAATAATGAGTGTAAAATCGGAAGTATTAGTTGAAAAGCATTCTTTATCATATTATTACTAATATTGTCTGGACCAGGAGCTTTATTTACATTAATTTTGTCGATTATCTCTTCTATTTCTTTCTTATGAATATTGCATGAGTTGGAGTTTGTAAAATTCGGTGTATAGTTCCTTATTGATATATGGTGAGCAGTATCCGATATAGTTGTATCATCAGGAATTAGTTCATCAATCAGATCTTTTATTAGAGATTCTTTAGAATCTACTGGTGCCTGTTCAATTATTGGTAATCCCTTTTGTTGATTAGAGGAACTCAGTTTTTTTAAGGTTCTATAGGCGTTTCCAAACGGATTATTAGATCCATTTTCTTCTATAAAATCTCGCCAACTATTCCTCTTAGCTTTTCTTATACTATTTTTATATTTATTTCTGACAAACTTATATTCATTAACACTAATTGCTTTATGATGAAAGTATAGATTTCTCACATAATGAAAATACTTTTTCTTTTGTTCTAATTCTTTGTTCCACCACTTGATCCCGGTATCGAAAGTGAAGTTGGAAGATTTCACCTCCAGTGATTGATATGCAGCTTCCAGAATTATATCCGTTAGCCTGTCAACTACCATGTCAATATCAGTTTCTTTTTCGACCTTTTTTATATCGTTTTCCAATCTTCTTACTTCCTGTTTAGAAATTGTATTTGAAAACAGTGACCAATCTGCTTCTATTATTAATTATTTTTTTCGAATATTTTAGAAATGTTGGAATTAAGACATAAAGGTCTATAATTTTTATAGTTATTAAAATCTGTTTTTCCAGGTTTCGGTTATATTTATATAAATGCAATAGCGATATAATAGTCTCAGGTAGCAAGTTAATTAAACCGGTTGAAGAACTTAAGATCCTAGGAGTGACTATTAAAAATCACCGAGTCAGAAGCAAACTGGACTTTACGCCTCATGTTAATGAAATGATCATAAAAGTAACTAGAGCTAGTGGATACCTATTTGGCCTGACAAAGAAAGCATGGGGTCTAGACTTTAGACGAAGACTGATATTGTATAAGACATTATATCGAAGTACAATTACTTATGGTTATTCAGTATGGTATCCATTCATAAACAAAAAGTCTAAGGACAAACTAAATTCTCTTCAATATAAAATATTAAAACATTGTATACAGGCCTACAGTACAACATCATCGGACTGTACACACATACTTGCACAAGTCCCCAAACTTACTGATTATATTGAATCTAACATGTTGAAAACCGAAATAAATTACAACCGATTTGACTCTTCAAGTAGGAATATAATTTCTAATTATATAAGGGAAAAAATGCAGAAATACTATGAGAAGACTAATACCATTTTCAAGTCCTTCTTCACTGACTCCCAAATACCCAAATATGTCATGCCAAATTTTTACAGTGTCCAATTTTTTACTGGACACGGTAACTTTAGATCATATTTGTACAAAGTCAGAAAGACGGATTCGCCTAAATGCTCATGTGGTGCAGAAGAAGAAAATCCTGTACATATTCTAACGGACTGTCGACTTGTAGAGGACTTGAGAGTCAAAAATCAAATAAATATAAATTGTCTAAATCAAATAGTTAATAATAGATATATGTATATAAATTTTAATAGATTTTGTAGAATGTTTTTTAGTAATAGATAGCCTGGGCTGTAATAACTGATATATAGTTATATGCTGTAAATAGCTCTAAATTTCTGTTTTTATCTGTGATGTTCACTAATATTCATTATGGGGTAATTAAATCGTTAACTAACTGACAAATATGTTAATAATTTCTATTATATAATAACTAAAATCATATTAATAATCACTGTAAATAAGCTCCCAAACTTGTGTATGCATGCAAATATCCAAGACGGATATCGCGTGCTTTGTAAATGATAATAAATAAATAAATCTGCTTTCTTTTCGCTAAATTTCCATGTAGATTTTTGTTGATTGTTTGTAATATCTAAGTTAACATTGATATCAAATGAAACTGTCACATGGTCGGAAATATTGGTTAATTCAAGGGTTTGCCAATTGTTCACCAGTGTAAATGAATGTCTATTTGAAATAGTGAGATCTATGATGCTTTTATTACGACAGGTAGGAGTTTTGTTATTGTGAATAAATAGATTATATTCATTAATAATAAGTTGCATTTTATATCCGTTAGAGTTTGTAATTCTATCAAACCAGACCGGGTGACGGGAATTGAAATCCCCACAGAGGACTAGGGGAGTACTCTCGAAGGTAGCTATCAATTTCTTTAAAAAGTTCAAATGTTCGTCCTCGCATTTGTTTGGAGGGATATAAAAGTTTGCTATTATCGTCCTAGATTTAGGTGTATTTATAGAGATTGATGTACAAAACTGATTTGTGAAACCCTCCAACTTCCTATATTTTATATTTTTATTAAATATAACCGTTGCAGTATAAGTGTTTTCTGTTGAGGAACAATGTACTATGTGCGAGTCCATATCGAACACGACCTTTCTATTTAAGACATATGGCTCTTGAAGAAGGAGAATATCTGGAGGATTGTCTCTAATTGAGCTTCTGAGTTCGGTAGTTGCAATTATACTTTTCCTTAAATTCTGTTGTATACAATTAAATTTTCCTATTGTTAAACTTTTTGCTTCTTTCATAATGGACATTTATGCAAAACACTTATTAAAATTTAAATGAGATTATTTCTGTTCTATTCTACCTCCAAATCACAAAAATATTAGGTTCTATCTATAATTCTATCTACTTGTGTTTTGTAAAGAGGACAGTCCGTCCCATTAACCCTGTGATTAGTTTGTTTATTTCTGTAAATTGGGTGTTTAGAACAGTTGTGACAACTCGGTACTTTCGAGCAGGAATGGGTTCCATGGACCCCACAGATATTACAGATTTTCTCATTTGTGCAGTCTTTCAGCTTATGGTTTGGATTGTATTGATAGCATTTTTGACATTGATTTACTAAGATCTTATCTTGAATATGGCAACGTTCTAAATCAGTGTATAGAGTATTGTTATTTTTCTTAATTGTTTGATATGCTTTTGGTGAAAGTCTTAAAACTATGTTTTGTGTTGCAGTATTTGATTTCATTACAAACATGTTGCAGATTGTCTTAACAAATGTTGTTGTGTCCGTTATTTTAGAAACATTTTTGACCACAACCGTTGGATCTCTTTTCCCAGGAATATAAATCTTACTTATTGCCTTTAACTCATCCGATTTTCCCAATTCCTCCTGAAGAGCATTCAATTCTACCCGCGATGGCGATTTTATCACTATTGCGTTCCGTGTATTGAAAATTTTATTAATTTTAATGTTCCCGCCGTCTTCCCTTATTTTCTTTATGGTTCTAGAAATAGCTTGAGAAACATCAGATATAGATTCATTGTTGGCTGGAGTTGCAATTAGCGTAAATTCCAAGTTTTGAGTTTGTTGATGTTTGACAATTAATTGTTGTACATTTTCTTGTTTTGTTACTTGTGCAAATGTGGGTCTGTGTACCGAAATTTCTCTCAATATTTTTTCAACCCTATTTTCCATTGCTGAGTTGACAGCTTCCGTTATTATTCCTATTGTAGAGTCTTTATTCATATCAGAAAGAGAAGAGACTCCTTCCTTTGCCTGAGTAATCATTGTTGATAAAAAGGAAATGTCATTTTTAGTTACGTTTTTTTGATTGCTTAAATATTTATTATTAAAGTATTGAAAAATTTCATCCATTTTTAAATTTATAGATTTTATAACTGAATCCATTTTGTTATCTTAATTTCTATTTTACAAGTTACCAGAGAAATACAATCCAAACAGTTAGCAAGTATGCAAATTTTTTCGAAGAATTTTGATTTCCAATTTCTCTGCCGAATCTTTTGGCAATCAAACTGACAATTGCAATTAGATAAGAATCGGTGATTACGGTAAGAAAGATAAGATAGGAAAAAGTTATCATAATAGAATTTAAATAAAAATTTGATACTTAGCTGCAGAGCGAGGCGACCGTGCGTCCATCCAGTTTGGCCTCCTAGCGGCGATTTTCCTAAAAAGAATATTTTTATTCATTATTACCATAATTATTAATAATATATTTTGTTCTCAATGAGTTTATTTTTATCATAAACATACAGAGAAGGATAATTAATTTATTTTTTTGAGTTTTAATTGCCAATAACCTTTCATATGGTCAAATTTCAATAAAAATATCACGAAATATCAATGAAAATATTTTCTTCAAATCACTATGATATTTTTATATGAACAATCAGTTTGTTTTCATTTATTCTTATAGATTCAAAATATGAATTTTTTCATTTTAATTCATATTATTTGAAATAAAAATATAAATTAATAGAAATATAATAAATATATAGTGTGTATGGACATATATATGTAATCTAAAATATATATATTTTATAACTAAAATTAGTTTACTCCATTGTTACACTCAAAAGATAAATTTTTCAAAAAAAAAAAAAAAAACATTCACATAAATAAATATAGCCTTCAAAATATTCAATTCTGGTAAAATTATCATTTTAATGTTAAGTAGGATGGAATAATTTATCAATGGACTATCTCTACCTTGGATATATTCTACCATTTAAAATTTCACCTTTTTAAGATGGCTATCAAAATAAATTTTGATTATAACGATATTTTATATATGCATATATTATAGAAGAATAATAGAAAACATATATATGATTTCTGTGATCCAATTTTATGAGGGAGGATATTTTCTAATAATATTTCGTTGAGGGGGTAACTGCGCTCAAGTAAATATATCTTTTAGGAGAATATCTTCATGTGATTTGAAACCGCTATCTTTAAATCGTAATGTGGATTATGGCATTTCAAGTCATAAGTATTGCTGGATATATTGTTGCTAATAATCTCAGCTTTATTTAAGAGATGAATACTATATCTAATTTTATCTATTTAATTGAAGAACTAAAATTAATATTTCTAAATATTATCAATATTACAAAATACAAGAAATATATATTTTGAACAAATTTTATGTAAGAAAAACCTGATAGAGTCTCTCTCTACATATAAAATGGAATATAGATCATTATAAAGTATTGAATCTAATTTTTAAAGATATAAATATGTTATGTAGGAAGATAATTTAAACTATTTGAAACTTGTTAAATTATATATACCTTCAAGCTGGTTTAAGTTAGTTTAAAATAGGTTAGATGGACGTGTTTGTTTAGCACATATATTTAGTGTGTTCACTCTTACATTGAATGCTCGGATGTAAAACTGTGTTGTTGTTTCTTATCCCCTTGTGTAAAAATTACACGAATTCTATGAGTTCATGATCTCATGGTATGGGGTGTAGGGGGACAGCCTTCTTTGATCATGGTACCATGATCCAGGCACACTTTGATGAAAGTCTGTCTTTTCTTGTAATTTGAGGCCGTTCCTAACATGAGAAAACTCTGGTTGAGGCCATGTGTCTGGTTTATGAGATGTTCCAAATGACGTTGTTACTTACGTGATCCATATGGAAGGAGGTCCTTTAGTTCTTGTTCCATATAGATATATCCGTGGTTTTCCAGGTCCAGTGGTGTGGAATGAAACAATCGGGTAGGTCCTCAGTATCTGGAGGTCCTAGTTGCGAGGATCCATTCGTCGTACATCCGAGATAAGTCCTCAGAACCCAGTGGAATCAGGTGAGTCCTTGGTCGTCAAGTCGGGGATCGAAGAGGGCAACAATGACTGTAGACACACAGACCTCATTGTTGCAGCTGTCAACAATCAGAGATATCAGGTGATACCTCTATACAATATAACACAGCTGTCTAGGAAATGTTTGAAATGAAGATTCTATTCAGTATATATCACTCTAAGTGGATGAAATGCTGTTGATTTGATGAATATGTTTGTTTATTTGTTATTACAATGCGTTTTCCAACTTGTTTTATCTATGTATTCTCTCTGAGTGTGATAGATTTTCCAAAAAATTCGAAAAAGGGAATATTCTTGCTCAGATAGAAAATGATTTTATTCAGTTTTATCATCTTGAATTCTCTCTCTCTTTTTATTTATTAATATCAATTTAAATTTTATAGAGGGAGTCGGTGGAAGGATGGTCTAAACCGTTTGTTTTCGACCGCTACGACCCGGCTTCGATTCCCGTATTGGGCACTTTTTTCTGATTTGAAAAAAAAAAAATTCCAGTGGCCCCCGATTATTGCAAAAGTCCAACCCCACCAGCGAGTGCAAGTAAACAAACGGGGATCTGACACATTTGTAAGTGTAAAGTCGAACTGATTTTCACATGTGTAGACATGTGGTGTACTTACAGTAAAAGCAGTCGTCTACTTCTACCCACCATGATTATCATGGCCTGTACAACGTGTACTAGGGATAAGCAAAAATATTATGGACAATAAAAATAATTGTATTGACATCTTGTCAATACATACAAAGTACACAGTCTGCACTATTTAAAAAAGATAATATGCATTATATACACTATGTACAATGGCGCCTCTGTCAGCGATGCAGAGTTTGGCGGAGCCAGTGGGTCTCCATAAAAAATATATAGATGATTGAGTGTTAAACAGAGAAACAGTAACTGAGAGTATACGAACAAGACCTACCATGAGATTTTTACTGCATTGTGAAACACAAAATTATATTTTAATTTTACAATGATTTCAAACTTGATGTTATTTATAATGAATTTTTATTTCATGATTTACTATATGAAAAAAAAAACAACAAAAATAAAATAAATAAAAATATATAAACAAAAAGGTCAGGTGTTGATATTAAAAATAAAAAGGCATATCCTGACCAGGAGCACATGTGCTTTTCAGAAGGCAGAGCGCCATCTGGTGGAACAGAAATCAACTATTCATTGATTTAACCTGTTCCCTGATATTTGGGGCGAAACGCGTTCGTGGATGGCTTTTCTTGATTTATCAAGAAATTGGGTTGGCCAAATATCAGGTAACAGGTTAAATCAATGAATAGTTGATTTCTTTTCCACCAGATGGCGCTCTGCCTTCTGAAAAGCACATGTGCTCCTGGTCAGGATATGCCTTTTTTATTTTTGATTCACTATATATATTTATATCTTTCCTCTTTTAACGAAAAGCTTTAAACCTTTTGATAATCTAAATTAAAATCACACAAAGAGTAATTAACTCTAAAACAAAAATTCTAAATGAATCATCTCAAAATAAGATTACATCGTATAAAACTATATATTCCAAAAGTGCTATATAATAGAAAATAACAGAAATACCTTTGGAGAAACAAACAAAAAATAATATTTGACCAATAGAGAAGATAAAAAAGGCAAGTACTGCCTATATAAAAAGAAAATAATTGTGTTGCAATAAATATATTAACACAATAGATGATGTATTAACTACAGAGAGGGAATAAAAGACAAAAGAAATCATCCGTCCAAAAAGGCGTTTACTGATAAACCTGCAGACGATTCCACACACTCAAAAGGACAAAGACGTCTGAATAATTCAATACAGAATTCTTAATTTTAATATTCTCTTATACAAATAATGTTGAAATATAGAATTTTATCGATTTTTAAAAATAAAAACACTATTATTCTATATCAATTTTTATAAATTTCATAGATAAAATATATTTGTATAATTACCTTTTCATATAAATGTTCCTTATTAAATACGCAATATTATAGTTTTTATCAAAACGATATATAAATATATTACCCGATAGAGGTTTAACTATAACACATAATTCAATTTGGCTCATTTATATAAATGGCTTTTGCCTTCTTTTGGCGAAATTTATTTATTCAATTAGATTTATTTCCTACAATTAGTATTTCAGATTATAAAATTTTATATTAATCATTTTTCAGTTTAATTTCTACAGTTGAATATATAAATTAGATTTATTAATTTTCTATTAAACCTTTTAGTTAAAAAAAAACCACTTCGATAAGACAGAAAAAAATATTGATTTTTTTATTGATGGTTTTAAGCGTCAATAATTTTCTTTATAGAAATGCACTCATAGAAAAAACTTAAGGAAGTTTAACCTTTTAACATGTATATCGGGATTCAGACAATAACTTTGAAAGATACACTCATGGACAAAACTTAAGGAAGTTGTACCTTTTAGCATGTACATCGGGATTCAGACAATAACTCTGAAAGATACACTCATGGACAAATCTTAAGGAAATTGTACCTTTTAGCATGTATATCGGGATTCAGACAATAACTATTAAAGATACACTCATGGACAAATCTTAAGGAAGATGTACCTTTTAACATGTATATCGGGATTCAGACAATAACTCTGAAGAAAAACTCATGGACACAACTTAAGGAAGTTGTACCTTTTAGCATGTATATCGGGATTCAGACAATAACTCTGAAAGATACACTCATGAACAAATCTTAAGGAAATTGTACCTTTTAGCATGTATATCGGGATTCAGACAATAACTCTGAAAGATACACTCATGGACAAAACTTAAGGAAGTTGTACCTTTTAGCATGTATATCGGGATTCAGACAATAACTCTGAAAGATACACTAATGGACACATCTTAAGGAAGTTGTAAATTTTATCTTGTATATCGGGATTGAGACAATAACTTTGAAAGATATTACAGTGACCTTTATTGAAGACACACGATATAACCAAGTGAGAACAAAATAGCCTTTGTCTCCTTATAAAAACAACAGTCAAACATTAGTGACTTCCCACTTCCTTAAGTTTTATCCAAGAGTGTAATTGCACAAACAAAGGGGTTCTAATAAATATAGTCTAGTTAATATAGATATATTGTAGTATGTACGGGGGGTATGCAAAAGTTAGCTTGATATTTCGGAAATAACTAGGGTAAATATAATTATATAAAATGTGTAATTCTACACTCCTATAAGCTTATGTCCATAGAGTTCTTGAAAACCATTTCTTGAGAATCCATCCTTCAGTGCTGCGTATATAAGCAGAATCGTCCAATACAGTATTAGAGCTCAAAGAAGCAGTCTGGTGGATTAAATTGGCGAAACCGCTGGGAGGGTTTAACACTGATGAACCAAGCCCTCCCAATATATTTTTTCATCGCAGTAAGGACAGCAGAAGTTTGTATTATGTATAAAAGAAACATTCGTGATTATATCCTTTCATTTTATATGTATAGATGGCGCGTTATTGGTTCGTATTAATATAAATTACAAAACTATTTAATTAAATTTTATTGCCATCTATCGCTAAAACTTTACACAAATAAATTTACTGGCAATGCGTTTCTTTTAAATATTATCAGATATTTTCTCTACAGACCTTACTGCAATGATATGAGTTATTGAATGAGAGGGCTTGGCTCATCAGTAGTGAACCCTCTCAGCGGTTTCGCCAAATTAATCTCTAGACCGCTCTATTATTGTATTGGACTGGTTTTGTTATATACCCTGCATTTTCTATGGAAGGCAGCTTAGGGGTGTTTAGTGAACTATGGACATAAGCTAATAGGTCTATAGAGGTACATACATATAATTTCAAGGTATTGCATCGAGCAAAATTTGGCATCGCTGGCGAAACCGCTGAGAGGGTTCACTACTGATGAGCCAAGCCCTCTCATTCAATAACTCATATCATTTCAGTAAGGTCTGTAGAGAAAATATTTGAAAATATTCAAAAGAAACGCATTGCCAGTAAATTTATTTGTGTAAAACTATTTAATCTTTAAATATTTTATATTTTTCTAAAATAAATAATAAATAATATATATATATATATTAATAATATATAATATATATAAATAATAAAATATAATAATAATTAATAAATATGATAAATAAATATAAAATTAGGTTTATAAATTAATGTAACAATAAACCCTTTCTTACTCTAGCAACAGAGACACGAATTATAAAATATTTTCTACTAAGGTTTTATATAGAGCATGTATCAGAAAAGTGTGAAATTCTAAGAAAATAAATGATCCAATTAAATATTAATACGTACTGCTATTAATTGAATGGGAGGAAGAGTGAAGTTAATGGGGAATTTTAATGATTTCATGGCATGTGGCAATTATAAATTAATATGAACATTAATATAAGTGCCGTCATAAATAAATTAAGAAAAAACATGATCGTTTAAATGGGTGTTAAATGCGAATTTGTAATGTATTTAGATATTATAAAAAAGGCATATCCTTATCGTGCAACTTAAAGTTGCTGATGGCTTGCGCCATCTATCGGAATAAATATAAACTATTCTCATTGATTTTTGATTATTCCAGAATTGGCCAAATACCCATTCTTGATTAATATAGAAAAGCTAACCACGGACGCGTTTCGGGCTGTTGGCCCTCATCAGCGTGGTGCAAGCTGTACCTCAACGACCAAAAAACCAGTCATTCAAGGAATCCTGAAAAATCATCAAACGGGTAGTTAAGGCTAGACGTGAGACCGTGACACAATGTGAAAAAAATAGTACAAATGTGATATTGTACTGGTATAAGGGGTGCATTAATTTAAAAAAAAGGCATCTCCTTATCGTGAAACAGAAAGTTGCTGATGGCTTGCGCCATCTATCGGAATAAATATTTATATAAAGTATTTATATATATCATATATTTTCATAGCGCGAACATTTATTTACAAAACACTACAAATGTCCTACAAGAAGTAAAGTTATCTCCACCGTCAAAATAAACCCTTAAAAAAGCGCCATCTATTGACCGTCCCTGCAAACTAGCACACTCGGGTTGGTAGCGAAACCATTACACCAGTTCCGGAAAAATTAGAGTATTCATTTGTTAGAAAATGGTTTCCAAGTTCGCATTGTGAATTTACCAAAATATAGTATAGTGTCTTTGTCACCAACCCAAGTCCGTTTGTTTGCGATAAGAATCAATAGATGGTGATTGTTTTAAGTTTTATTTTTATAAGAAAGCTGGCTTTTCTTTTCATGGATTAATATTCTCCCAAAAATTTATTTTTATCTAAATTTCCTTTATTTTTTTCAACGATGGAAAAATAAATTAGCAAGAATTGGCTCATTAATGGTGAACCCTACCTGAGGTTTCGCCAGTTTAATCTACGATACCGCTCGAATATTATACTAGGCAATCATGTGTTCCCGGAGGATATCTTTTATGAAAAGAATGAAATCAATATTTGGGTAACTAGATATCTGGAAGTTTGTGGATTCATAAAACTACGGGAAAAATCAGGTCATTTAGGGAAAGAATATAGCTGTTAGAATTTATAATTTACATTTTAAGGAAAAAAATATCTTTATCGTTCAACTGAGTGTTGCTGATTGCTTGCGCCATCTATCGGAATAAATATCAATTATTCTTCATTTTTAATTATCCCAGGATTGACCAAATTTATATTATTGATTGTGTGAACAATAGTTACCCGGAAATTATTTGAAAAAAAGTAAAAATAAATATCAGGTAAAAGGTTTATTTTAAGATTATAAATATAACAATATACCTGATAAATTATCTAAATATTAATGATTATTTGTATATATATATATATGAAAAAAAAAACAATAGAAAAAAATAAAAGATAAGTGGGTCAGGTGTTGATATTAAAAATAAAGAAGGCATCTCCTTACCACGAGCACATGTGCTTTTTAGATTTTAAAATAGGTTAATTACGGAACAAGATAAATCAACGTTTAGTTGAATTTTGTTCTACTAGATGGCGCTCTCCCATCTAAATAATGCTCATGTGAGAATTCAGAATATATTGTTTATACTTAAATATGTATATGATCAAAGTAATGATTTATTTTTAAGGATATGCGCTTTCTTTATTTTTAATATAAACTATATAAGTGTGTTTTTGTAAGATTATGAAATACATGATTTTATTCAAATAATATCTTAAATCCCCTGTTATAGGTAAAAATAATAAATCAGGAAATAAATATCTGATGGAATAAACTGAGAGAAACAGAAAATGTAAATAATCCAGAACGTCTATTTATTTAACAGCAAATAAACCTGGAAATCTGATCTGAAATACAATTTGTTTACGTAAGGCCGACCGTGTGTATAATAAGCCCGAAATTTCCAAAATAATGTTATTTTACTATTTAAAGATAAATCATTTTCCGCTTTTTTAAAAATAAATATATAGAATTGAATAAAATCTTAGGGAAAAAAGAAAAACTAAAAGGTTGTTTAAACGTACTTGAAAAAAAACGTTAAATTGTTATTTTATTGAATATTTTTCATGTATTCACAAAAATGAATATTGAAATGTAGATTTAAAAGAAAGAGAAAACAAATTTTATACGGAAAAAAATTAAAAGGTTTGAATAATAATTTTATATGTAACATTGGACAAATTTTGGAAAACGCAAATTGAGAAGAAAAAAAAATCTCTTTAAAATTATATTTCGATAGAGTTTTTCAGGCACCATTTGAAAAATAGAGATGCTTTAGTGTGTTTTATTTTGTGTGTATGATAAAGAATACAAAAGATTAGAGATTGCTATATTAAAAAATAAAACTTTTATCGTTTGGTAATATATTTTCAATTTACATACTATCTTGTTGGTGTTTTAAATAACCTTCGAAATATATCTCTTTAATAAAGGGGGACCAACAGCCCGAAACGCGTACGTGGTTAGATTTTCTTGATTAATCAAGAATGGGTATTTGGCCAATTATTGAATACACCCATACCTCGCTTTGCGTCGGGGTTACGTTCCAAAAAAAAAAACACGATGCAAATTGAAACGACGCAAAGTGAAAATAAAATTTTGATGGCATGGTGCAATCAAAAACAAAGGTGTTGCCATATTTTAGGGGAAAAAAAAATAAAAAAATTAAATACTCGAATCCAAATAACCGCAACTTCGAAAATCTATCGACGCACTGTGAAAATTAGTAAAAATTAAGCAGCGACGCAACTTCGAAAAAAACGCAAAACGAAACGACGCAAAGCGAGGTATTGGTGTAATTGAAAATCAACGAATAGTTGATATTCAATCCGATAGATGGCGCCAGCCATCATCAATTTTCTATTTCTTAATAGTTGTGTAAATCTATAAAATATTATCTATTTTAATAATTCCACACCATATTTTTACATTTCTATACTGACTTATAATTAAGAAACTAAAGTATTAAAATTGATCACATTCTTTTCTCTAGATACAATGGGAGGTTTAGATAATTATGGGACAATCCGACACATATGAGAGTAGATCATCATAGTAGATTCCTTTGAGCCTTTCCTACTGAATCTGTATCAACTAATTCTTATAAAACTCAGAAAAAAAAAAAAAAAAAATACCAAGGATGAGTTTCTTAATTTAATGTTCACGTTTCACTCCGCCTTAGCCGGTCCCAAGCCCGGATGAAAAAGGAGGAGGGGGAGCAGTAACAAGCTCGCTAAAAAACCTGGGTTCAGCTGGCCCGGCTGATAGTACCCTGTAAGGGCTCCTAATCCAGGGATATAGGATGAGCAGCGTTTGTACTCGATGTTAGGAGTGGCTGTACATGGCGTCTGTTCCTCATGACAGAGGCGGGCATTTCTTTTGGAGCTAAGTCTGCTTGCCACTGAGTAGTGCTCCCAGTCTTAATGACAAAGGTAGACGCATTCTACTTCACCCAGTCATGATGGTTGTCAAGTCTCAAGCTCTACAAGCTTGATTTCATAATATAATTTAGTGGAGATAAGAAAGAAGACACATCCCCAGCAGACACCATCAACAAGCTCTACAAGCTTGATACCCTAATATGATTGAGTGGAGATAAGAATGAAGAAGAAGAGAGAGACGTTTCAAGCTTTCGGGTATTAACTTCTACAGGAGTAAGAAGAAAGGAATGAGTCTAGATGGATCAACTGGTTATATACAAACATATATATAATACTAGACGAATGACCCGGGCAACGCCCGGGTTTACCCGATTTAATGTTTTATTCAAACACTATTCGTTACAATTATAAATTTGGCGCCGTGGATGTCACTCTTGTGAAACGTCCCGCTCCAAACTTTACAGTCAGATTAGTTACGATATACACATGTGTAAATCTTCAAATCGAGCGAGCGTCTATAAATATCTCGATTTAGATCAAGTATTCTAATTATTAAGCGAACACTATTATTAATAAAATTTTGAGAAGATATCGATGTTAAACGTATTTATAACCTTCATAGAGGGCGCTGTTCCTGAGCTAAGTAGAATAATTTGAATATATATTTTTAATATTTAATTTATATATAATTTAAAATAGCCTATCGTTTTCCTCGTACTTTTTTTACCTATGTATGGAAATCTTGGTACTGTAAAAAAAACTTTCCTTCAATAATATAACACACCTAACCATTAAGCTACGCTTGGCATTATAAATATTCGTATGCAAAGCTATTTCAGGCATTACATATTTCTAACGACCTTTTAGAAATAGGTTTTTGAAACATGGAAATTATAATACTTCAAATAAATAGAAATAGAGTAAACACAAATAAAACATACCAAATATTTCGAATTAGAGCAGTTATTTTAAACGGCGAATTAGATCAGTTATATATAAAAATGAAAATATATAAATAAATAAAACCTACCAAATATTTCAATTTAGAGCAGTTATTATATAAATATTTATATTATATGTGTTATTAAGCGAACTATTATTAGGTATTTTAAACGGCGAATCAGATCAGTTATATATAAAAATGAAAATATATAAATAAATAAAACCTACCAAATATTTCAAATTAGAGCAGTTATTATATAAATATTTATATTATATGTGTTATTAAGCGAACTATTATTAGTTATTTTAAACGGCGAATTAGATCAGTTATATCTAAAAATGAAAATATATAAATAAATAAAACCTACCAAATATTTCAATTTAGAGCAGTTATTATATAAATATTTATATTATATGTGTTATTAAGCGAACTATTATTAGTTATTTTAAACGGCGAATCAGATCAGTTATATCTAAAAATGAAAATATATTAAAAAATAAAACCTACCAAATATTTCAAATTAGAGCAGTTATTATATAAATATTTATATTATATGTGTTATTAAGCGAACTATTATTAATAAAATATTAAGAAGATTTAGATTTTAAACGTATTTATAACCTTTTAGTACTTGATAGAGGGCGCTGTTCGTGAGCTAAATAGAATAATTTGGATATATAGTTTTAATAATTGATTTATATATTTTTTAAAATAGACTATCGTCTTCCCCGTTATTTTTTACCTATGTATGGAAATTTTGGTTTGAATTAGTGAACTACTGCGAATTTGTATACCGGACATACAAACAAACATTCATTTATATATATATAATATTATAAAGAAAATAAAGTCTCCAGGGCTAAGTTTCTTGCTCAAATTTTTATTCTCTAGCTTTCAGACCTGTCAGTCCACAGGAGTTATATATAATATTTGAATAACTCTTTTCATAATTCGAATTATTTAAAATGTATATACAATCAGATGTAAAAGGGGAGACATTTATAGAACCTTTTATAAACAAAAGCTAAACAATGGAAACAACTATTGTGATAGGGTAATTTAGGTTATGAAATAAACTAAGAATTCTGAATTAAAAGATTGTAGACATCTGGAATATCTATATGTCTGTTGATGCTATTAAATTTTATGGATAATAATGGATAAAAATTTCAAGAATCAGTTTTTGTATTTATATTAAAATAATATGAATGAGGTTCTGGTAGATTAAAACTATGGCCTGTGTTATATAATTTTTTGAAAATTTTATTTCAAATTAATAAACCTGAAATATTAATAACTGACAGAAATTCAGATTTTCTTGGCAGTAAATTAAAATATATTTTTAGAAAGAAATAATGTTAAGCATCTACTCACCAGTGTCCAACACCCAGAAACAAATGCAAAAGTAGAAAGATTAAATTCCACTATCATTAATAGGTTAAGGTGTGAATATAATACTGATTTGAAGATACTTTGGACAAGGTATATTCCTAAAATTACTGAGAGCTATAATGAAACAGTACATACCATAACAGACTTTACACCTAACCACAGTATATAGAACATGACACAGAAACACATACACCAAGAGAAAAGGCAAAAAAAAATAGCTATTGAAAGAACCATAAAATCCCATGAACACAGCAAACAACTTTATGATATTAAACACCCAGAACCCCTTTTTAAAGAAGGAGATCAGGTATTAGTAAAAACCTTTATTTATCCAAACACTGGTAAATTAACTCAAAGATATATAAGCCCATTTACAATTTTAAAACAACTTTTTCCAGTCACATATGAAATAAATAAACCCAATTTACCCTAAAAAAAAACAAATAGAAATTATACATTCTAATAAACTTAAATTATTTTATCCAGAAACATATTTTTTTAAATTTCAAAATAGCACTAAAATAGAAATTGACTTAATAGTAAACCAAAATTCTAACATAAAGTAAATAGATATTGATGATAAACCATGTTTTTTACAGGAAGGCCATAATTTGGACATGGACAATGAAGAACAAATATCAACACCAATTCTTAAGCCTACAATATATCTCTCTGTTAGTATTTTATTATTCAACTATTATTAAGAAATACATTTATATATTATTTCACATATATTTAATTTATATTTTGATCCACAATATATGCCTTTTTAATTAAATGCATACAAATATTAATATTTTAGAAATAACTCATTTCAAATTATTATTTGTGTAAAAACGTTTCCTTCTGCCTTTTAATATTTTGAAATTTAACTGGTATAATGACATAATTACATATTTTAAATAACTTTTTTGTTTCATATAAATTTTATATAAATTAATCTTTATTATTTCTTATATATACTTTTATCATAATTTCATAATTATATAAATTATTTATAAACAAACTTTTTTTTGTTTGTTTCGAAAATTTTTAAGATAGATTTTTATTGTTTAATTTTCGAATATTTTAAATACATTTTGATTTCGTTTAATTAATTATTTTGTAATTACCAATTTTATTGTAAAATTTTGAATTTTAAAAGTCTTTTTTTTCACAGAGGTAAAATATTATAAAATCTGAAAATTCGTTATTTTATTTTTATAAATATATATCTACACCTTTTTGACCATAGTTTTAGAATATACCACTTTTAACGTTGTTGTAAATATGTATAGTTAAACTACCTATTTTTTTAAATTAACTAATATAGAATTCATTTTATAAATTATATATAACTGTGAAAATATATTATGTGAAATTTATTTCAAGTAAGTGTGTGAAAATAACAACTACTTAATAGTAAATAATTATTTGATATTTTTCTTTTATCGTGACTGTTCCTTCAATTCTTTATCTTCACAACAAAACATAATATTCATAACATATATATTTTTTATAAAAAAGGTATATAAAATATCAAAATATAATTTATTTTACAAATATTTCAGTTGGCTGAACGCCAACCTTTATCAAGGTATTCTAACATATTAATGTGTATCAACAACAAACTCAGCGCCACATAACGTTAATTGAATTAAGTTTAAAATATATTTATATGTTGTTTTAAAAATAGAGCAATCCATATTTTCTTGATTAGATAAAAAAGGCATATATTGGATTTAATAATGGATAATAATAAATAATGGATAAAATATTTTATTAAATCCAATATATGCCTTTTCATTATCTAATATTTTATATATAAACATTCTGAAAAGGTACAACTTCCTGAAGTTTTGTCAATGAGTGTATATAGAGAGAGGTATTTTTCGCTCTTTTTTTCGGTGCTAGTGTTAACCAAATAAAAGAAACTAAATAAGATAACAAGAAAAAATAAATACAGCGTTTTTCATGTTGGGAAAACAGATTTACAGGCATTTATTTATTTTTTTCGTTTAGGTAATTTGTGTTTTAATTATCTGATTTTTTTAAGTATTAAATATAATATAAATATCTCTCTATATCTTTAATCTCAATAAATGAAGTCGAATTTTTTTTTATATTCCTGCTTTCATAAATAATTACTAGCTTGAATATACACATAGACAAACTTAAGGCTGTTGTATATTTTAGCATGTATATCGTGATTCAGTCAATACCTCTGAAAGATATTACAGTGACCTTTATTGAAGACACACGAGAGAACCAAGTGTGAAAAATATTACCTTTGTATCCTTTAAAATAACACAGACAACTGGCGATATCAAATACTTTCCGCTTCCTTAGGATTTGGTTATGAGTGTAAAATAGTTTTCTCAAACTCTTTTTTTCCTACATGTAAATAATTTTTGAAAGGCTAAATAGATATTACAAACGAGATTTTTCCATTCAAAGAAATTCAATAGCATTCTGGTGCATATATCAACGAATTATGTTCTGAAAGTTTTATATTTTATTAGACCATTTGGTATTTGAAGTGTGGGTGTTGTATAGGTATCCGTTGCCTTTGTGTCCAATCTTCATAAAACCAGATCAGATCTTTTTTTGCAATCAAAGACTTAATAGTTATACTTCAAAATAACAGTATGAAGTACAAATGCAATTGTGAATTTGAATTTCCACATAAAGCCAGAGTCTATAACCTAAACAGAATTGAAAACTACCTAATCATCACCACACTTGATAGTTATACGAAAGAAATGACAAATTATATCACAATTTAGAGAAAAGGATGTTTACATTCATGGGCAAAACTTAAGGAAGTAGAATGTCTTTGTGTTATATATGTATGATATTAATATTCTTTTAATTTCTTATCATCATCTTTTGTATTTTATTTTGTATAAAATATAATTGTTTTAATAATAATGTAGTATGTAAATCTAGCGTTGTGTCATGAATTAAAGCGGCTCTCTAAACATAATACTTTGATATCGCCAGTTGTCTGTTTATTTATTTATTTATTTATTTTATTTTTTTGAAGGAGAGAGAGGTAATTTTTTCTTACTTGGTTATCTCGTATGTCTTTAATAAAGGTAAATGTAATATCTTTCAGAGTTATTGTCTGAATCCTGATTTATATCTTAAAATAAAATTTTATTAGAATAGTGTGTTATACCTGTCAAAGGGCTATTGAGCCTGTTAGCTTGTATTTCCCTTATATAAAAATAAAATCTTCCCTAAGCGAATTAATTTTTTTTTATAATTTAACTTAATGTATTAATGATATTACCAAATTAGTTTATCTAGCCACATGTATTTTTCCAAACAAACTACCAATCAACAAATTATCTTCAAAATTAGTATTGTAAATGTATGATTTATAGGACTTTTTCTGAAAAGACAAAATAGAAGTAATTTTTTTTAACAATTGCAGAATACACGCTATATCCACAAACGGATATTTGTGCGTGAAATATATACATTTGAATGAAAGAAATATTAGTTTAAAGAGATATATACATATTTACATATCAGTATGCAAATTGATTACATTAGTAGTCACTTATTTAGTTAAGTATATTCTGCCGAATTTGTTGAATCTTTGGTGTATGTCCTTAGTGGAGACCAGATGTTGCATATTTGTTATGGGAAGTTGATTTAGTTCCCTAAGGTCAGCGGTCAGCGGGCAGTCAGTTAATAAGTGTCTGGGGTTCTGTCCTTCGCCTCCACACGAGCATCCAGGTGATTCAGATTTGCCAATTTTAAACATGTAGAAGTAAATTGATATTACATACTTGAGATGGCTAATTTCACATAACACGAATTTTAAAAAACTTAAATCTTTTTCTTTACGTGTAATTACCAATTTCATGTCCCTATTATCTTAATAGAAATTCACCAAGAATGAATTCTCAATCTGGATAAAGACAAATCTCCCGTCCAATCAGATCAATGCAAACTTTAGTTCACATTTTTACGTCTATTTTCAAAAGAGATTATTCTTTTTTAAAGATGTCTTCCCTCGGCAAAATTTACATAAAATTTGCATAGGTTTGTTCTTTTCTTTTGAATGAAGAACTGAAACCTTAGAAGAATGAACAAAAAAAAAAGAGTCAACTTTTAGAATTCGAAGAATTTACTAATTGCGAGCTAAAAATAATCTATGGAAATTTCTCAATCGATAGCAGATTTAAAAACAGCATTATCTCTTATTATATATATTATTGGTATTATGTAATATACACCATAAAAAATCCGTAATTGCCAAACTAGGTATATTTATTTGTAATTATTTCATTAGTTGGTTATAAATTCAAACATGATTTTAATGTTCTTTCCTTTCTTCATTAAACTCTACTCAAACCATGTAATTATTCGATTGTTTATGTAATATAGTATCTATGTTCAGTGTTGTTACTTGACGTAAGTATCCCTTGTGGGGATATCGCGTCTTATTTGATAACAAATACATACAATAAAACTAAATTTGAATGTAGAAAATATTCCTAAAGTTTCTTTCTAGAATAATACATTTTTATATTGATCCTTTTTGCAATGATAATTTGTATTGTATTTGATCTGAGCGTCTAAGAAATTCAATTTACAAGTTTAGAAAAATTGAATTATCTTTTACAACAAAAACAACAAAAAGCCTTTATTTATGGTCACTGACCCTATACAGGATTCACCAGAGGTATGCATAAGAAAAAAACAGTGAGACAAAGGAAACAACGATATAGACAGAAGAAAAAAAAAAAAAAAGAGAAGAAAAAAAAACAAGAAAGAGAAAGAGGGAAGCAAGAAAAACAACACAAAAATAGTAGCAGTAAGAAAGTGAGGAGTGAGTGTCACTTGGCCTTCTTCTGAGATATGAACTTGTGGAAACCATAAAACGCCGTAGCAATATACTTATTCTGGGATATATTGTCAATTATTGATGGAAGTGAAGCACAGAGTTTCCCAGTTTTGAGCATAGAATTATCTTTTACAAGTGAACTTTCCGAATGAGACCCTTCTTATTCTTCCTCTCTAAGCCGCTGTAATTTTGGGGAAAAAAAGTTTTTTTTTTTAATATCAGGCTATATCAGATTTACAATCATCAATTAGATTAATAAAATATAAACCTCTCTAAGGTTAAGTTTCTTTATCACACTATTAACAAGTTCACAAGCTTTCGGGTTTAAACGATCCTTCTACATTATGAAAAAGGCATCTCCTTATCGTGCAACTGAAAGTTGCTGATGGCTTGATTACCGAATTGGCCAATTAAACATTCTTTATTAATCAAGAAAAGCTAACCACGTACGCGTTTCGGGCTGTTGACCCTCTACAGTTAAAAATTTTAGAAGAAAAAAAATATTTATAAAAATTATTTGATTAATATAATATCAGGCAATACCGTGTTTTCTATGAAACCAATTTAGAACGGTTGTATCTGCAGTATTAAAGCAGTTTGGTAGATCAAATAGGTGACCCCTATTTAAGACTTCAGCTCTCATGAGCCAAAACCCTTCAAATACATTTTATTCGCAATAAGGACAATGTAGAGGGATTTATTCTTACAATAAATATTGCATGGTATTATTGCCTATACCTGATTTTTTTTAATAATAAAAAAACACCAGAAAGCCAACCTTTCAATTTCTACAAAGCAAAATAATCTTAAAATGATATTTTGAAAGGAATTATTCTCTTTCTTGAAGCTCCATTTTGAAATAGATCTCTTTTAGAATATGATTTTCTCCTTTAACTCTTATAATTGCTTCTACCTTTTACTTTGAAGTAGTTTATATTATCTTAAAGATATAGTTTGCCTGGCCTATATCCATATTTCTTAAATAAGAGACAATTTGGCTAGCAAAGGTTTTATTTCCTCAACCACATGACAAAAGAATTTTGTTGAAACGCTGTGAAAATTAAACTTTTTCTGGTCAAAGTGTCTCTTATATATTAAATACTTTCCATTAATTACAAGAATTAAGTCTAAAATGATAGAGAGAGAGAGAGATTTTAATTAATCTTTAAAAACTTTATTCAAACTTTTCAAACATCCTTTTTCATCCTTTTCAAAGAATAGTTTGGTACTTTTTGACTTGAAAAGAACCTCAGTGGTTCGATTAAATATTGGATTTAAGTTTTTGAAAGGTTGAGCAGTAAACTAAATTATAACTAAAACTATAAAGTCAACTGTAAAAATAATGTTTTCAATTTTTATTATTAATATTTATGATCTCTTCCTTTTAACGATTTTAAAAACTTCATTCAAATGTTTCGAACACCCTCTTTCATCCTTTTTAAATAATAGTTGAGTAGTTTTTGACTTGAGAGAGGCACAGTGGTTCGATCAAATATTGTGTTAAAGTTTTTAAAAGTTTGAGCAGTAAAATAATTTATAACTAAAACTGTTTTGAAAATAGAGCAATCCATACTTAATTCATTAGATAATAAAAGCATATATTGGATTTAATAAAATATTTATTTTGCCAATATTTCGGCTGGCTGAACGCCAACCTTTATCGAGGAATTACATTTTTTTCTTTCATTATCTAATAACTAAAACTATAAAATCAACTGGAGAAATAATGTTTTTATTTTTATTATGAATATTTATTATCATAACGAAATATTTAGTTTTCTTCTCTTCTACAATAAATTATGAAGAGTAAAATTGTGAAATATGGTCTGAAATGGCTGTGGTTTACAGATATTACGTTGCAATAATCCTAAAAATAAAGAAGGTGTTGAAGTTATCAAAGGCAAGCACGCAGTAAAACCAATCAAATACCTCGCCAAAGAATTTAATTGGAGAACCAAACAAAAATTATAAACATTCTCCGTGAAATAGAAACACTTTAGATAGAGGATCATGAACAAAAGGTTAGACATTTAATAGAAAAATAAATTTCTTACAACTTTAGGATGAAAAAACAACATATGCCTTACATTTATAAAGGTAAAAAAAGCTTCTCTATTATTTTCCTTCAGTAAAAACAAGTGTAATCCATGAAAATAGTTTCATTTTATTTATTATTCTCTGAAAACTACTTTTTTAAATTGGTTTGGTTATAATAAGATTTTTAAGCTTATTTTTGAAACAATACTTCACCTAGATCCCTAAAGCGTCCAATATCTATAATCATGTTTGATTCCACATCCTACCTAGAAATAACCATGAAATAAATACAATTACACAGTTTCAAAAAACTTAAATTATAAACTATATATTTATATATTTTTTGAATAGAGCAATACATAAATGAATTTTTAATTAAAAAGGCATATATTGGATCAAAATATTATTTATTTTACCAATATTTCAAATGGCTGAACGCCAACCTTTATCCAGGTGTTATAACACCTTGTATTTATTTCATTGCTTGTTCCAAGGTAGGATGTATAATCAAGCATGATTTTAATGTCCTTTTCTTCTTTAAACTTCTACTCAAACCTTGTAATTCACCAATTGTGTATGTAAAATAGTTTTCTGAATTTAGTGTTATTGCTTAACGCAAGCATTCCCTATGAGGATATCGCGCCTAATTTGATAATAAAGATGTTTTTTTTCGTCTTTCTCTGCATCATAAGGTAGTCATCCTTTTCTCAAAACAAATTTGTTTACATAGATAAATATTTTTGTATAATAATCAATTATTTCACTAAGAAAAGTTGTAATTATGTAAATATTTACCTGTATATAAATATTATCTTTCAGTTTTTTGGAAAGTTGCCTGTCGAAGGACGTCAAAGTCCGAAAACTTACCGAATTTACAGCTTTAATAGAAGAAACACGTCGCTGTTAACTTTTACTCTTTTTTCAAAGTGTCCAATTCCAGTAGAATTTCTATATTGTTGACGCTATGAGTGGTGTAACTGTATTAAACTCTAAGTGTTATTTATTTATATTGTTGCATCATGATTAATGCGCGTTTTAAAAATTATTTATAATATTATTTTTAATATATTTAAAATTTAAATTATATATTTATTTATTTTTATAGAACAGATTATTACTAGAAAATATTATGTTTTATAAAACATTTGTATTTTGATACACTAAATACCCCACCTGCTTTAAACTTTGATGTGATAAATAAAGAGAGATTCTAGGTGTTACCTAAATATATAGTTGTCTTATTATTGACTGGTTTAACCTTGTAGGATGGTTGAGACACGTTCTGGAAGATACAAGACATGTCTGAGGAGAGAATCAAGACTGAAGAATCTGTCAAACCGCAGCCTGGTGTAACAATATAATTAGGTTTTATTTCTATATTATTATCATTATACACATATATCGAATTCCAATCAAATATATATAATTCCTTGTATATCAAAATAGATATAATAAGGTGAAATAATTATTGATGGTGAATCTCAATAATTACTTCTCTTCTAAAATATAAATCTACTTTATAGAAGGTACAAGAAACAAATTACTGAATATATCTAAGTTAACATTACTGATAATATCTCTCTAACCATACATCTATTAACTCTTACCTATATATTCCTGACATCACAGAAATCAAGTCACAGATTATTACAATCATAGAATAATATTTGACAATAACATCCAATAATAATCACGTTTTTAAGGATAGGTTTCTTAGGAATCAACCAATCTTTATTTATCTACTTTATCCCTGCCCAGAAGTCCTCCTCTACGTGGCGGGCGGGAGAAGCAGCACAAGTAAGGGACTGCCCTGTAGTACGGTGTCGTGAGCCCCGAGCCACTAAGGAAACCGTGAAAAGGGAACTATGAAATGTGGCTGACTAACGGGGCAATGGTACCTCACCATTCCATGAAGCAAAAAAATCAGAAATTGACGGTCTTGGACAAGACACCACCCCATCCACTTATCCCAGTACAATTTGAAATTTATACTATATTTTTTCAAATAGAAATATTATTGTGAAAAATATTACAAAAGTAAATTTGTACTTGGATCAGGTGGATACATTGAGAAAATGGGGCATTACATGTGCTTTACAGAAGGCAGAGCGCCATTTAGTGGAACAGAAATCAACTAAACATTGATTTAGCCTGTTCCCTGATATTTGGCCAACCCATTTTCTCTATAAATCAAGAAAAGTCATCCACGAACGCGTTTCGCGCTGTTGGCGCTCGTCAGCGTGGAGTAGGCTGTACCACTGCGACCCAAAAATATTTTTTGGTCCCAGAGGCTTCTTGAAAAACCAACAAATGGGTATTCAAGGCCAAACTTGCGTAAATATGCTTAACACATGAAAAAATGAGAGATTTGTAAGTGCAAAGTCGAACTGCTTTTCACATGTGTAGAAATGTGGTGCGCTTACAGTAAAAGCAGTCGCTAACTACCCACCATGATTATCATGGCCTGTACCACGTGTACTAGGGATAAGCAAAAAAAAAAATGAAAGAAAAAACAATGGTTGCCTGTAAAGTCGGTTTTACGGGCGAAGATTTTACGTGACAACGGTAGAATATTTATTGATATGAATATAATTAAATTGCACAATAGGAACAAGGAATTGAATGAAAATAAGAATTGCACAAATTTCAACTATAGAAATATATTTTGTTTACTAAAACATTGTACATGTAAACTTAAACTTAACTAATTCCTATTTGAGTGATTTTGTTGAGGATAGGACGATGATAGGAGAAATATGAAATGAAAGGAAGTGTTTCTGCTGTAATGTGTCTTGCGAAAGTCAAGTCGATAGTTGTTCCTTTTAACGTAGTTGACTTAGAAACGTTTGATACGCAATCAAGATTATACGTATTTTTCATGAAATTAAGAAACGAGTTGTCAGGCTTTACGTTTTTGTTAAAATCACCAGTTCTGTGAGGTATATTTTACGGGTTAGCCCAGGTCACATCTGTGATTAAATCCTATAAAGCCAAAAGATCAAACAACTCAAGTATTTATTCTTCGAATGATTTAACTTAATCGTTTGGCGTTTTTTTAGAAGGAGAGAATTCTCTTCTGCTTCGAAGATTGATTTGATTTGAACCTCTGATCCAGAAACTTCATCTTGACTAAGTTTAATTATTAATTAATACACAAATTTATAGACTAGTATTTTATATATTACAAAACATTTGCTGTTTTATTATTATATTGATTTGCATAAATAAATATATATATTAAAAATAAAGAAGGCATCTCCTGACCACGAGCACATGTGCTTTTTATTTTAAATATATATTTATCCGAAGAAAATAAATTAAAAATTGTGTTGAATTATATATATATATATATTAATAGTAATTTTTATTTATGGAAAAAAGAGGGGAAGTAAAATATTAAGAACTACAGATTTTGAATTAATTTTGAGTCAGAACAGCTGTCTGTTCTATCTGTCTTTGCTCTTTTCTATAAAATTTTCTCTTTGCTTATTTATTTTTTTTACCCAGCCTATGACGCTTAACAGCCAATACTTTGCTGGTGTTACTTTTTTTCTTTATTTTTAAACTACTATATTCTAACTAATTATTTATTACAAAAAAAATAAAAAACAAACCTCACATGTTTAAACTAAATAACAAGTTTCATAAATCTTGAAATTCTCATAACGATACTATATAAATATGTGTGTGTTTTGAAAATAGAGCAATCCATAAATAAATCTTCAATTAAAAAGGCATATATTGGATCAAAATATCATTTATTCAACCAATATTTCAGTTGGCTGAACGCCAACCTTTATCAAGGTATTATAACATATTATATATGTGTGTGTGAAAACAGAGGTGGTGAAAGGCGTGAATATATAAATATATATTTATAATAATAAAAATATCATTTGACATATATCGGCATATATTGGATCAAAAAACATATCATTGCAGTAAGGTCTGTAGAGATAATATTTGATGATATTTAAAAGAAACGCATTGCCAGTAAAATTATTTGTGTACAATTTTAACGAAATATGGCAATAAAATTTAATTTACTGAAATATATTGGTTATGAAAACATATTTTGCGGAAGAGCTTTGCTCGATGCAATACCTTGAAATTATAAGTATGTACCTCTACAGACCTATAAGCTTATGTCCATAGTTCACTAAACACCCCTAAGTTGCTTTCTATAGAAAATGCAGGGTATATAACAAAACCATTCCAATACAATAGTAGAGCGGTCTATAGATTAATTTGGCGAAACCGCTGAGAGGGTTCACTACTGATGAGCCAAGCCCTCTCATTCAATAACTCATATCATTGCAGTAAGGTCTGTAGAGATAATATTTGATGATATTTAAAAGAAACGCATTGCCAGTAAATTTATTTGTGTAAATTTTAACGATAGATGGCAATAAAATTTAATTTGTATAAATAAATGAATAAATATATATATATGATAAAAAGATAAAAGATTAAATACGTTTTTACATTATCACAGTAGTATATCTTAAAGTTAGAGGCTGCTTGGCCGGCATTCATATTTATATGAAAAATATACACTTCGGCCAGTTAGAGGTTCTTATCCTCTTAACGTTTCGACAAAAATATTTTGTCTTCGTCAGAAGAAGTAAATAAAAATGGAGCATATGGCTCATCAGTAGTGAACCCTCCCAGCCTTTTTGCCAATTCAATCTACCAGACCGCTTCTCTTAGAGCTCTAATATTGTATTGGATCATTCTGCTTATATAGGCTGCAATGACGGTTTGAATCTTAGATTAGTATTTAAGCAACCTATGGGTATAATATTTTAGGACATTAGAATTATATATATACTAGACGAATGGCCCGGGCAACGCCCGGGTTTTACCCGAGTGCGTATATATTTTAAAAACGTTGTAATTCAAATACTATTCGTTACAATTATAAATTGGCGCCATGGATGTCACTCTTGTGAAACGTCCCGTTCCAAACTGTGTGTTTTAAAAATGTTTTAATTAAAATACTATTCGTTACAATTATAAATTGGCGCCGTGGAACGTCCCGCCCCAAACTGTGTGTGTCTTGAAAATATAAAAATAAAAATGTGAATTTTCATAAAGATTTCATCATGTCGTATTTTTTTTTTTTTGCATTTCACCTACTAAATCGATAGATATAATTACATTTGCAACTTGAACTTAGGTATATTGACTAAATAGAAAACTGCATAGTAATAAAGATCATTTTTTAAAGGCACCATATCGTTTTTTTTTTCAATAAAATCGAAACAAAAAAAAATTCATAAAAAAAATGACCCTATAACTTTCCGCAAGGTTCTAAATGGTCACACGGCCAGTGAATTACATATTTTATTCTTATAAAGATTATCGATTAAAGGTACTTATATATATTTAAAGGTTCTTCTTAAGGTTACCGATTTAAAAGTTTATTTTATTTTATTTAAAGAAACATATTTTCATTTAAGTATTGTTATTTATTTTAAAAGATTAAGTAATTGTGCAAAACGATAATTGCCTTAGAAAGAAATTGCCTTAAAAAAAAAGAAACATTCGCGTGATTTTGTCTTGCATTCGTTTATACAATTATTATATATATTGGCATCATATATTAACTTTATGAACGCAAAAATATGTCCAGGGTAGCCTAGTGATCATGGCATCTGCCCGATAAGCGGAAGGTCGTGGGTTCGATTCCCATCCCTTGACACTTTTTTTATTTTATTCATTCTGACCAAAATCTATCCGTGAACTTCACACAGTGAACTTCACACAGACAGAATAAGGAAATTATAAAAGTATATATTATAATAATTTTAAGATATCAATTATTTGCTCTTTCAAATACAATTTTATGCAGTCGTGAATCTTTTTGGAAAACACAATGAAACCATTTTATATCATTATTTATTTATATGCTTATGAGGTGATACAGCAGCATATTTACAATTAGAGAGGAGACAAAATGAAATAAATCTAGAAAAAAGAAGTGAGGACATATCGGTCAAAGAATAATGTGAGGAAGAAATAAAAACCTGACTTAAGGCTTGAAGAATAATATAAATTAAAAATACCTGATTAAGTGTTTACATATTTTAAAAAGGTTTTATGCCGATATGCGAAATTATAACACTCACGGACAGACCTTTAGGACAAGGGATAGGCAAACCTTTGAGTTGGAAAAGTCAAAAATTGATATTTACAAAATTTCTAAGTTTTTAAAGAGCCACAATTCTTCTCTTGCCAACAATAAATAGTACTCACATAAATAATATTTACGTATGGAACTATATAAAAAGCCGTAGGTTCACATCCAAAGAGCTGCATGTGACTCGCGACCCCAGTTTGCCGACCCCTGTTTTAGGAAGAAGTACCTTTAAACTTCTGGATTCAGACAATACTTAAACAAAACTCTGAATGATATTTGTGGTGTAATGTCATATTGTTGTAGCGAAGTATTTATTATTTTACACTAGTATTAAACTGACGAAACCACTGGGAGGGTTCACCACTGATGAGCCAGGCCCTCCCTTTAATTTTTCCATCGCAGTAAGGACAGTAGACATTGTTTTATTTTAAAAAGAATATTACGCCTCTAAAATAGTTTTATAATTTGATAACAGATGGCGCTCTAGTACATCGTAACACTAGTATTAACAGAGTATCATTTTTTTATGTTTATATTCTACTACTCTGTAAACTTCCCTCATTCCTTATCTTTTGTTCATCATTCATAATTTGTTCTTGTCTTAAATAAATTGCTATCTCATCCTGATGTTGGTCTTCCCTAATTTCCTACGTGTAAATATATATCTAAGAAAGAAAACTCAATTAATATTAAAGTATAAATAAAAATTATATAATCAATCATCAAATAACTCTTTAAAGAAACAATTGTATATATTTTACAAAAACAATATGGAAAAATAATTAAATGAAAAATTTATCTTGTTTTATACCAATTATCTAACAAAAATAAACAATAACTACATAACGTAAAAAGCTTCCAATTACAAATATTTTTCTTTGATGCTTAAACCTATAAAATAAATAATGACAATATCGATAACTATTTCATAAACAAAAAATTCGCATCTCTATAATAATAATGGAAAAATAAATTGAATTGAAATTAAATTTTATAAAGAAAGTTTGTACAATAAATATTTGTAATTGTGTTGTGCTTACATAAATATTGATTTAAAAAGTTTTAAAAAGAAATATGATGATTGGACAATATTTTAAAATTCACAGTTTTGTAATAAAAAACGAAGTTTTTTTTATATTTTGTGAAGCTTTTACAACTTTTGTTAATTTACTTTTGAAGAAAGTATAAATTATACCAGAATAATAATAATATTACTTTGAGTGTTTCATTATAAGATTTATATATTACTATTCATCATATTTTGTATTCAATTTAAAGCGCTATGTCCTCCTAAGGACACTTACGCTGTCATACATGAATGCCTTTACATTTGTCTATACATATATATACAATATTTTCAGCCCGTTAATAGAATAGTCGTATGATGTTAACAATAAGAAAGAGAGAAAAAATACGAAAAAAAAAACTGTGTACAAAAGAAAGAAATGTTTGGCAATCATATTTTTATAATTTCGCTCTATTATTTATTGTTAATTTGTTTGGATTAGAAAAAAAAATACAATATAATATCAGAATAAATACACCCAAAAAGGTTCTCCCTTTAAAATGTCATATTTAGCATATGAACTGTGTTCCTTCTGAGCCTAAAGGATAGGAGTACAGTATAGATAGTAGCCAGGTCGCCATGCTGCCATATTGACCAGAGTGATCCCAGGACTCCCATAGTCCATCTCAACTTCCCGGGTGTTTTCCCCTCTAAACCGAAGTAACCATGTTCCTATACCTTGGTCTTCATTTATCTTCACGCTAGTGCGCTTTCACTCTGGCCCCATGACTGCATGTTGGATGAGAAGCCCACTGCAACGTTATGTTGGCTTCACGCATTACAACATACATCTAATTAACATACAAATTCATTACGGATTGTTTTTGATCATTTCATAACTTGACGTATAATCTAACATCTAAACCTCTCTTCATAACCTACTCAATAATTTCCATCATAAAGATCATACAGTTAAACCTGTCTATAGCGTCCCCTCTAAATAGCGCCTTCCTCTCTATAGCGCCCGATTTTAAATACGTAGTACGATGCGATTTACATTAAAAGTGACCTGTCTATAGCACCCCCTCTCTTTAGCACCCATTTTGATGAGTCCCAAGAGGGGGCGCTATAAACAGGTTTAACTGTATATCAATTTCATCTCAAGTGAAATATTTTATATTATAAAATAAATGAAGCTTCCAGAGAGCTAAGTTTCTTGTAAAACCTTTTATTTTCAAGCTTCCGGACTTGTCAGTCCTTCGACAGGATTATCACGTTAACAAATTAATAATAAATACTATTTTTATATACACAGTATTATTTATATATACACCAATACCTCGCTTTGCGTCGTTTCGTTTTGAGTTTTTTTCGAAGTTGCGTCGCTGCTTAATTTTTACTGCTTTTCACTGTGCGTCGTTAGATTTTTCGAAGTTGCGTTGATTTGGATTCGAGTCTTTAATTTTTTTTTTAAATGTTTTTTCCTAAAATATGGCAACACCTTTGTTTTTATTTGCGCCAATTTATTTTCACTTTGCGTCGTTTCAATTTGCGTCGTGTTTTTTTGGAACGTAACCCCGACGCAAAGCGAGGTATGGGTGTATTTCAAATACTTATGATACTTAGCCCTGGAAATTTTATTTATTTTATAATATTATATAAATTGGAAAAACGTTTATTTATAATCAATATATTTCATGTGTGTGATTGATTCATAGAGCGTATATTTATCTTAATGCAATGCTTGAAACGCATCAAATTTTCTACTTATATTTATACCAACGTTTCAACGCCTCTTTGTCACCATTTTCAAGATAGAATTTCAAAATGCTGTTGAGATTTTATCGTTGAATTATTCTATAATGAATACAGGCTACATCTTTCACCTGCAATACGTCAATTTTATACATATTAAAAATATGAATATTCGAAACTATTATAGACGCGTTTGATTCTTTTGAAAATTAAACAATTTCTACTGCCCTTACTGCAAAGGAAAAATTACAGGGAGGGCCTGGTTCATCAGTGGTGAACCCTTCCCAGCGGTTACACCAGTTTAAACTACCATACCGCTGTTATATTGCATATTTGGAACTTCTTTTTATAGTGATGAACTAGACTAGACTCTTGGAATTGGTATTTTAGATGAACTATAGGCATAAGTTTTGAGGACAGCAGAATTACATACAATTATAAGTATATAATATGCTTCGAACAATCGCTCTTCCGCAAACTTTGAGTCTTTTATTTAAACAATTTTATTATAATGCATCAGCGAACCATCTGTTATATATCTGTTATAATAAAAATATTCCTAAAACAAACCAATAAAGCCAATTATTAAAATTGCATCTCATGCTTCCCTGACACCAACATGCAATAATAAAATTTTCTATTTATTTTTTTATTTTTTCACTTTTCTGGTACGAGCTAAACATTAGAATATATTAAATTTATTTTCGACTTTATGAAAAAAATATCTATGTTTCTTCTCTTTAGAAAACAATAAAATCTTATTTTATGTTAGTAGCTTTTGGAAATTCAAATATATTTTTTAAATGGCTAGATAATTCGGATAAATAATGCTTTAAATGTACAAATTATGAATCAATGTTTTTAGAATGATAGCCAATATCTTTGGTTAGGGGTTCAGAGGTATGTCAAATATCAGGAAAAGCTTAATTTTTCTGCATTTATTCTACTCAACACAGTTCTAAAATTATTAACAATGAAAACATTTTATCAATATTATTATATAGATTCTTTCCTTCTTTTATACTTTGATTCAATCAATAAGGAATTAACGGTTTCGTTTCTCATTTCTTATTTCTTTTATTTCTCGATATTTCAGGCTAACATGTTCTTCAACATGGAGATCTTGAAGTACAACTTCACCTTTGAATCAATCAATAAGGAAACAAGGGTTTCGTTTCTTTTCTTATATATTTTATTTCTCGATCTTTCGGGACAACATACTCTTCAACATGGAGATACTGAAGTGCAACTTCACCTTTGATTCAATCAAAAAGAATCAAGGGTTTCGTTTCTTTTCTTATTTCCTTTATTTATCAAGCTTTGGGACAACATGCCCTTCAACACGGATATCATTAAGTACAATTTCACCTTTGATTCAATAAATAAGGAGTTAAGGTTTTCTTTTCTTATTTCTTTTATTTCTCAAGATTTCGGAACAACATGCCTTTCAACATGGAGATCTTGAAGTACAACTTCACCTTTGATTCAATCAATAAGGAATCAACGGTTTCGTTTCTCATTTCTTATTCTTTTATTTCTCGATATTTCAGGCTAACATGCCCTTCAACATGGAGATATTGAAGTACAATTTCACCTTTGAATCAATCAATAATGAATCAAGGGTTTCGTATCTTTTTCTTATATCTCTTATTTCTCAAGCTTTCGGGCTAACATGCTCTTCAACACGGAGGTCTTGAAGTACAACTTCACCATTGATTCAATCAAAATGGAATCAAGGATTTCTTATTTCTTTTATTTTCAAACATTCGGGCCAACATGCTCTTCAACATAGAGATTATGAAGTACAGTGTATAATAAATTGAATAACTAATTTCAATTTTGCTGTTACCAACAGGTGGATATTCAGGGTATGTGCGAAGGGTCAGTGTGAGTTGTTAACTGTTAGGAACGAAGACTTTCTAACATCGAGCATAGTAATGACCAACACTCCGAAGAAATAAATTCTTCTTAATTTCCTTTCATAACTAAATACCTTACCTTATTTCTAAAACCAAATATATACATGCAAAATAGCCCAGTCAATTGGTCAACAATACTAATATATTAATCTATGAAAAACAACTCTCTCTCTCTCTTATAAAAAGCAAACATTATCAATAATGGGTGACATGGGGCTCCTACAGATGTCTGATATAGAGGATTCTTCAGTACATGAGATGTGATACAGAAACCAGCTGAGGAGACATCTTCCATTTCACCATAGCTGTAATATATTAATATTGTAACGTAGAAATCAAGTCTTGAAATATCTTAAGATGTATTTATTGATGACGTCAGTACGACTTGTCGACAAATATCAACCAAACTATCTACAGCTAGAGAATATTGAAGAAGGAAGCTAGGTAATATTTTGATGATGATTTTACATTAACAGAGTAATATATATTTATGTAATCTTTTGAATATTTTCATTGAATAATTAAATTGAATTAAATTAAATAATAAAATATTAAAATATTTCTTCGCCATAATATTAAATATATATTTAATTAATATATAATTTAATTAATCCACAGAATAAGATTTCGGGAACGAATCTCGCATTGGGCACTTTTTTCCTAATTAAAAAAAATGCCCCCGATTTATGCAAAGGTCCAACCTCACCAGCGAGTGCAAGTAACCAAACGTAGCTTTAACACATTTGTAAGTGCAGAACTGCATTAAACATGTATAGACATGTTGTGCACTTACAGTAGAAGCAATCGCTAACTACCCACCATAATTATCATGGACTGTAGCACATGTACTAGGTATAATAAATAAAACACAGAATAATGTACTATTCTATCGTAGAAATATCCGGAATTGTAACTTTCAACACAATTATATTGAATAATGACTCGAGACACCTACTGCTGGAATCCCCACTCTTCTTCACCGCTAGACAACAGACAATAAATACTGTTGTAGATCTATATCAATTTGTAAATAGAAGAGAGAATTACCATAGATTTAAATATTTTTGTAAATATATTTATGATTATCTTTCTAACCTGAAAGGTTCAGGTTCCTAATATATATTACTAGAAGAATGACCCGGCTTCGCCCGAAAAATCCTCCGAGTGAAGTATTCTTCATACTGAAAGTACATCAATTATAAATAGTAGAAGTGCCATAGAATAGCAATACAGAAGAAACACATAAACTCCAGGAAAAAGTGTTTGATGGCAAAAATTGTATTATATTAGTGTTTAGGTATATGTTTTAATTATTTTTTGCAATCCATTTAGTTGTTTCAAAATTAATATAGTTTAAATAGACGGCAGCTTTTCCACCAAACCCCATTAACCTTTGAAATTGCCTGAGTTGAGTGACTGACTGTAAAGAATCCAGACTGCGATGCCCATCTTCTCAGTAAGAATAAAAAAATAGGTTTATAAAAAAAAATTAATCAAAAATACTGGCATGTAAATATTTTTCTGTAGAAAAATAAAAGAGCATGTGGAAATATTAGGCAAACATATGTGTTCGCTAATGATTGCGACTGCATTTTAAACGATTTTTAAAAAGAGATTTAAACAAATAAAGGCCAGAACAAAAGTTAATAAAAAATATGAAATCCATTTTTTACATACATTCACAAAAGCAAACGATGACAGAATTGATGACTCTGATACTTGTATATTTTAATAATAATAATATTAATATAAATGAGTTTTAAAAATTGTAAAAAAAAATGCATCGGCCGGGAATCGAACCCGGGCCGCCCGCGTGGCAGGCGAGCATTCTACCACTGAACCACCGATGCTTATAAGAAATGGCCATATTTGGGTATTTATTCCATCCATAAAGCAAACGATGACAGAATTAATTGATTACTCTGATACTTGTATATTATAATAATTGTTTCTCTTTTTTTTTAAATTACTTTTTCTTGTATAATATTGTTAAAAAAATTGTAAATCGACGCATTTATTCCTAGCTGGAATATCGCGTTTGTGTGTTGAAATAAATAAAGTTTAAATAATTAACATATAGCTATTTTAAAACACAATTCAGTGAATTCACGAAAATGTATTTGATTCTTTCAGCATAAGCTTTTTATTATTAAAATATAAAAACAAAATAGCAGAAAGGTTAAAAAAAGTGACGAAGAATTAAGAATTAATATTTTTATATTATAAAAATTTTAAAATATTGTGACTGCATGTATTAAGATTAAATTAAATATGTAATTTTTATTTAGAATTCAATATTAAAGATGAAAAAAGGGGTTTTTGGGTTTATTAAAAATCCTAAATGAAATTCTCTCGATAAATTATTTTTTTCAATTACATTGTGAGATTTGAAATCGGTCAAGTAAAACGTTTAAAACAGTTCATTTGTTTCCCATCAAATTTACAGATGAATAAACAATAAAAACTTTTATACTCTCCGACTTTATTAAAATTGTTAGTAAAAAGCCTCTCAATCAGAATGAAAACGGTTTTAAAAGTGAAATTAGTTGTTTATATTGTCGTATTATTATATTTTAATTATATAATATAATATTATATATAATATAATAATAATATTAAAACCACAGATTCTGCGATATATTGTATACTAGCGGGTGTACCCGGTCCGCCCGGGTTTTACTCGAGGGAAGTTGTTTTCTTGGCCGACTGTTTTACATATGGTGTTATCTTAAAATTGCTTGTTTTGAATATTTTTTTTAGATTGAGATTATTAGCTAGTAGGTAAAAAAATTAACTCTGTTGAAATTTAATTTTGTATTTTATATAAATAAAATTAACTCTGTTTTTTTTTTTTTGTATTTAATCGATAACAGCTAAGTTACGCATGTTAATGTTAGGAAAAATATTTTGATGTTAAGCAAAACCTGCTCCATCTCGTTTTACATAAATGTTGAAAATTTGGTCGAAATTGATGCATTGTAACGAAAGTTTTTAGCGAACACCACTTATGAAATTTGCATTTAATTAATATATAGATAATAGATATAGATATGAAATATATTTTTAAAAGACATATCATCTCTCTCTTCTGGATAGATCTTTTAAAAAATATATAAATAAAAATATCTATAGATATACTACATGATCTTAGCCAAAAGGCCGAGAAAGATATTTTATATATAGAGATGACTTGGCTTCTTGTGTCTTCTGCTCGAGTGAATGTTTCGCTGGTAGATTTTTTTTCTGCCTACTAAAAATTAGTATGTGGTTTAGCCCGTGGTCTGCTTTAGTGAATATTCCCCCAAAGAATTTTGATTATGTCAATCAAGCATGATACAGCAATATTGTCATAATCTTTTCTGACTAAAATATTGTTGCTCAGTACTTGGTTAATTATATTTTTTCTTGGTAAAGTGCGACACAAAAATTATTCCAGATTTAACTCTCTGTCCTGTTCAAATTTCAGCGAGATCAGTTACATATTGAGGGCGTGCATAGCCGACAAACATATATATATGTTCCCGGCTTATCCCGATTTTTACGAGAGTAAAAGTTTGCCTAACAAACTTTTGTTGAAACGATTCTAACAATAATCCAATCCCTACTGAATCTATACTTGTCCATACTCTCGATAATTTGAAAATTTTCCCGGTCCCTTGAAAAATACTCGATAAGTTGAAAAAATTCAATATTAATTGGTCCACTCAGTATTTTGAAGTTGAAGGAAAAGTATCTTGCCAAAAACGAAGATTTGCAAATAGCTGTATTTAGCGTATGTACCCGGCTTCGCTCGGTTTTTCCAATTTAAAGTTTGTCAAACGAACTTTTGTTAAAACGAATCTAGAAAACATCCAATCCATTGATTTTTAAAAGTATATAAATATAAATATTGTTATATACGTTTAAATATATTTTGAAACACATATTTTTTTGAAAACATTTATTATATTTTAAATAATATATTGTCACTTTTGTGAATTTGATAATTAATTATTTTTTTTTTCTAAATGAATTATATATATTAACTAGCGGATGTGTACCCGGCTTTGCCCGGTTTTATCCAAGTGAAAGTTTGCCTAACGAATATTATATATTATGAAGTATAATAAACAATGTTAAAAATTAGTTTTAATTATTAATCAAGATTGTGTGTGAATATGTGAGAAAGATGTAATATCGTTGTTGTTTTCTTGGCCAACTGTTTTACATATGGTGTTATCTTAAAATTGCTTGTTTTGAATATTTTTTTAGATTGAGTTGAATGAATTGCTGATTTTTCTTTTGTATTTATATATAAATAAAATTAACTCTGTTTTTTTTTTTTGTATTTAATCGATAACAGCGAAGTTACGCATGTTAAAGTTAGGAAAAATATTTTGATGTTTAGCAAAACCTGCTCCATCTCGTTTTACATAAATGTTGAAAATTTGGTCGAAATTGATGCATTGTAACGAAAGTGTTTAGCGAACACCACTTATGAAATTTGCATTTTATTAATATATATTATATATATTATATTTATTATATATATATATTACACGTTATTTGTTTTCTTGGCCGACTGTTTTACATATGGTGTTATCTTAATATTGCTTGTTTTGAATATTTTTTAGATTGAGATTTTAGATTGAAATTTAAAATTTGTATTTATATATAAATAAAATTAACTCTGTTGATTTTTTTTTGTATTTAATCGATAACAGCGAAGTTACGCATGTTAATGTTAGGGAAAAATATTTTGATGTTAAGCAAAACCTGCTCCATCTCGTTTTACATAAATGTTGAAAATTTGGTCGAAATTGATGCATTGTAACGAAAGTTTTTAGAGAACAACACCTATGAAATTTACATTTTATTAATATAGATATCATAACATATAATTTATCATCATATAATTTCATTGTTAACTTGTAAATCTTAAGCTTGCATCTAATACAGTGTAATATAATAAAAGCAATTTAAATAAATAAAGCCTAAAATATATTTTTACTTTTGAATCAACCTAAATACACCACATATATATTTTAAATATTAAATTTACTTGTAAATATATTATGGTTATACTCTGAAGAGAAATTTGAATTATGATAAATTGACACCTTTTTTATGATGCGTATGATTCTTTTCATAATAAAACATTTTCTACTGCCTTTACTGTAATAAAAAATTAATGAAAGGGCCTGGCTTATCAATGGTGAACCCTTACCAGCGGTTTCGCCAGTTTAATCTACCATACTGCTGTAATATTGCACATTGGGCTGTTTTCCTTTTATAGTGATACTGAAGGTAGACTCTTGTAACAGGTATTTTAAATTTACAATAGGCATAAGCTTTTTGAAAACAACAGAAATACATATAAATTATAATTATATAATATGTTTGGAGCAATTGCTCTTCCGAAAACAGAAATAGTTCTTTAAAAAGGTTTGTTAAACATATAAACAATTTTGACTTTTAATAAATATCTTTTAATGACATAAAATGAGGTGCTAAGGCTCTTCATGGATGGCCTTCAACATACAGACTGCACTCCGCTGGTGAAGACCAATATCCCTGAAACGCGGACTTGGTTGGTTTTACTTGAATTAAAAAGGAATATATAGGCTAACTTATGAAAATAAATGACATACTGACAAAAGTTACTGGTCGGGTTACCACACAATATGCAAATTACTAGGATCTAAAGCAAAAGTAACTGACACACAGAAAAGCGTACACTCAAGGGTACTACAACAACAATAAAAGGGAGATAAATAAAAACTCCCGGTTGTTATATAAAGACAAAACAGTACTTTTATTGTAGTCTTGGTAGGGATCGGACCGGGGTCACACAAGGATGCAAGGAGATCTCCAGACACGGATAAACCAGGCAGAGAACATTTTAAGCGTCTCAACACAATAAATAACCACACTCTTTTTGAAATACCATAGCAGTGTCGTTTTATAATCATAGGCCGCAGTGCATTATAATGTATTATAAGTTACTTTAAGTATTATTTACGAACGGAAAAATACGTCCAGGGTAGCCTAGTGGACATGGCATCTGCCCGGTAAGCGGAACATTGTGGATTCGATTCCCATCCCTGGACACTTTTTATTTTTCCGTTCGTCATTACTCTTCATATTTCACCCTTTCATATTTCATCCAAAAAGGTTAGAAATGGTAGATATTTCTCCTTGAAATAAATGTTGATTTTTCACAGAAAAGAAACTCATGCGGTGAAACTTCAAGTGTCGTTTTATAATCATAGGCCGCAGTGCATTATAATGTATACATTGTTCTGTAAAATTCAAGGATCATGATGTTATTGTATTTATTTAACACAAAGCAATAACGCGCCATCTATACATATAAAATGAAAGGATTTAAAAGCACGAATGTTTCTTTTATACATAATACAAACTTCGACTGTCCTTACTTCGATTAAAAAATATATTGCTCGATGCAAATATTTGAATGTAATTCTACTATCCTATAAGCTTATGTCCATAGTTTTCTTGAAAACCATTTCTGAGATTCCACCCTTCAGTGCTGCGTATACAAGGTATGTCCCATAAGTTCCCGGACTGGGTCCATAAAAAAATAAATAAATGAGAAATGTAAATGAATTTGACTGTTTATTATAGAAAAAATATCTGGCTACACGGTGGTACCAATATCGAGGCGGTACGTGCACGCGCCCCAAAGTTAATCTAATTTATTTAAAGGTTACACATAGCGCTGCGGCGATTTTACGATGGAACGAAAATTGAAGCAGAGGATCTGCATAGAATTTTGTGTGAAACTTCAAATATCAGCAACCGAAACTTTTTATATGCTTAATAAAGCATTCCCCAAAGAGAACAATTGTTTTTGAATGGCATTCTAGATTTAAACCTGGCAGAATTTCCATTGAAGATGATCTTCGTCAAGGACGCCCAAAAATTTCAAAGGACCGATGAAAATGTGCAAAAAATCACCGATTTGATAAAAAAAAATCCTCGAACCACTTTGCTGGAGCTAGAGCAAGACACAGGCATCTCTAAAACAACGATTGGAAGGATCGTAACCAAATCAAAAAGACTCCTGCAAAATTCATCCCAAGATTCCTCACTAATGAGCAAAAACTGTGTCGGCTTGCAACATGTGAGGACATGTTGGAAATGACAAGAACGGATCCGGAATGGAAAGACAAGATAATCACAGGGACGAGACATGGGTCTATGACTATGACCATGAAACCAAGCGTCAATATGCCGAGTGGAGAGGTCAGGGTGAGCCTAGACCAAAAGAATCCAGGATATTGAAATCCAGAAACAAGATGTTGCTGGTCGCTTTTTTGGATAACAAGGGCATTGTTCATCACGAGTATCTTCCTGCAGGCCAAACGGTTATTAAGGAATGGTATTTGGACATTCTTCGCCATCTAAGAGAAGCGATTCGAAAATAAAATGCCAGAAAAATGGACTAATGGTGACTGGATCCTACACCAAGACAATGCTCGCCATCACACAGCGCACTTGGTGACGAGTTTTTTTGGCGAAAAACGGGACACAAATCCTACTTCAACCACCCTATTTCCCAGACATCGCACCAAATGACTTTTTCCTGTTCCCCAAACTTAAAGCAGTTCTAAAAGGAAGACATTTTGACACCAGGGATGACATAATAGAAAAATCGCCGTTGGCATTGAAGAGCATTCCAAAAGAGGCTTATAAAAACTGTTTCGACAATTGGGAGAAACGATGGCGCTGGTGCGTTGAAGCAAGGGGAGATTACTTTGAAAAGTTTTAATAAAAAAAATTTAAAAAAATCTTACCTTTTTTTTTTATGGACCCAGTCCGGGAACTTATGGGACATACCTTGTATAAGCAGAATCGTCCAATACAGTATTAGAGCTCTGAGAAGCGGTCTGGTGGATTAAATTGGCGAAACCGCTGGGAGGGTTCACCACTGATGAGCTAAGCCCTCCCAATACATATTTTTTCATCGCAATAAGGGCAGTAGAAGTTTGTATTATGTATAATTAATTATGTATAAGAAAAATTCGTGCTTTTAAATCCTTTCATTTTATATATATTTCAATATCTTAAAGATAGAGTTTGTCTGGCCGGCATTTATATTTCTTTTAAAATAGATACTTCGAGCAGTTAGAGTTATATTTTCTCAATGTTCCATCAAATATATTTTGTTTTCGTCAGGAAAAATAAATAAAAATAAAGCATTTGGTGGGACGTTAAAATTTTTGAGAAAATAAAACTTCAGCTGACTGAAATGTCTATTTTTTTAAAGAACTATTTTAAATGTGTTTTTGTTTTCAGTATTTATACATGGTTGTTTACATACATTATCATTAAACATAAAATCAAGTAATATATATATATATTTTTGTATTTGCATAGTACTAGTTTAATATTTAATATATATATGCAAATTCAAATTAATATCATTTCGTTAATATTTGATGTGTGAGATCATTAATTTATTCTTAGTTTCTTAACTTTAGCATACACCCCACAGTATGTTTATACTTTTTTTACGTGATTTAGCCTAACAAAGTTTTTTATCTAATAAATGCAAAGAGTTATACAAATATTGGATATGTAAATAATATCAAAATACAAATATTTGGATTTGCCGCGGGCCACGCGGTGTAGAGGTAAAAAATAAATATTTAAAATAAAATAAATACGTTCTCACTTACCTTGAAAAACCTTGACTTCTGACCATTCGAAAAACGTTTGATGTGAAACAGTTATATTTATACAGTTAAACCTGTCTATACCGTCTCCTCTTGGGACTCACCAAAATACGGTGCTATAGAGAGGGGGTGCTATAGACAGGTCTCTTTTAATGTAAATCGCATCGTACTATGTATTTAAAATCGGGTGCTATAGAGAGGGAGGCGCTATTTAGAGGGGGCGCTATAGACAGGTTTTACTGTAATAATTTTATGAATAAATGGATAAATATTAACATGGTAGATTAGCGCGCCATCTGTTTTATAAAAAAATTTAAACTATTTTTGACGCGTATGGTTATTTTTAAAATTAAAGTATTTTTTTTTTACTTCTCTTACTGCAATGATGATTTTAAGGGAAGAGCCTGGCTTATCAGTGGTTATCCTTCCAGCAGTTTCGCCAGTTTAATCTATTATACTGCTGTAACATTGCATTGGACTGTTTTGATTTTATACCGATACTGGGGCTGACTTCTTGGAAAAGGTATTTTAATTGAAATATGGACATAAGTTTTGAGGACAGTATAAATACACACACACACACACATATATATATATATATATGAAAAAAACAATAGAAACAATGAAAGATAAGTGGGTCAGGTGTTGATATTAAAAATAAAGAAAGCATCTCCTGACCACGAGCACATATGCTTTTTAGATGGCAGAGCGCCATATAGTGGAGCAAAAATAAACTAAACGCTTATTTAGCTTGCTCCGTGATATTAGGCCAACACAATTTTTTTGATAAATCAAGAAAAGCCACCCACGAACGCGTTTCGCGCTGTTGGCGCTCGTCAGCGTGGAGTAGGCTGTACCATTGCGAACAAAATATTTTTGGTCCCAGAGGCTTCCTGAGAAATAAAGAAATGGGTATTTAAGGCCAAATTTGCGTAAAGACCCTTAGCACATGAAAAAACAATAGAAAAAATAAAAGATAAGTGGGTCAGGTGTTGATATTAAAAATAAAGAAGGCATCTCCTTACCACGAGCACATGTGCTTTTATACATATATTAATAAAGGCATATCCTAACCAGTAAAACATGTGCTTTACAGATGGCAGAGCGCCATCTGGTGGAACAGAAATTAACTAAACATTGATTTAGCCTGTTCCCTTAAATTTGGCCAAACCAAATGTTTAGTTGATTTCTGTTTCACCAGATGACGCTCTGCCATCTGTAAAGCACATGTGCTCCTGGTTAGGATATGCCTTTTTTATTTTTAATATCAACACTTGACCTTTTTTTTTCTATTAATTTTTCATATATTTTCAATACCTATTTTTCAATCTAAGAAAGATAATTATATATAATTATATATTTTCGAAAAAATAGAGCAATCCATAAATGAATCTTTGAATAAAAAGACATATATTGGATCAAAATATCATTTATTTTACCAATATTTCAGTTGGCTAAACGCCAACCTTTATCAAGGTATTATAACATTTTAAAGTTTGTCAACAAAAAACTCGACGCCACATAACGTTAAATTATATAATTATATATAATCTTCATTAATTAAATAAAAAACAACACTCATCCCTATAAATAAATTTCCTATCTATAAAAATTGAAACAATTTTAGACGCTTTTGGTTCTTTTTAAAGAACAGTAGATTATGAATTTATTCTAAAAAAAATCATACGCGTTTTATAGTGTCAATTTTGCATAGCAGATGGCGCTCTAATGCATCAAAATATAATTGCTCTTCAATCAACGTAAACATTGACTTAGGATCTATTAAATATAAATGTGAAGTAATTAATATTTTCAAAATTAGAAAATCGATATTTTAATTAATATTGATTTAACCATCGATTAGTATCTTCTTTTTGGTGTTCATCAATTTAAAAAGAGATATTTTGAAAGGTGATTTTAATTAAATGCGTTAATAGATTTTTGAAGATTCTCGAAAACATAAAAAAAAGTTCAATATATTTTGATATTGGTGGAAATCGTACCGGTAGGAAATTAATCTACAAAAGTACAGAGCACCTCTCCCGTCAAAATAAACGTCAAATATAGACACCATCTATTGACCGTCGCTGCTTACTAGCGGCCTCGGGTCGGTGATAAAGCTACAACACCAGCTTTGGTAAACTGGGAAGCGTTTCACTTAGTGGTCGTCTAAATTTGGCGTTTATTTTTTACGGGAGCGGCGCCCTATGCTTATATAAATATGTCATCATTTGTATAATACCCAGAATATATAATTTATTTTCACCATAATTAGTACGTTAGAATGTAAATACAAATTAATCCATTTATAAATCTGGACAAAATAAAGGTGGGAGCCAGCGCGCGCGGCTCACCAGTGTGGAACAAGTTCTTTTTCGAAGCATACATACACAACGCTTGCGCCCTTCCATTCGACCACGACAGCTACGACATATATATATATATATGTATATATATATATATATATATATATATATATATATATATATATATATATTAATTATCTCTAGTACACGTGGTACAGGCAATGATAATCATGGTGGGTAGAAGTAGGCGACTGCTTTTACTGTAAGTACACCACATGTCTACACATGTGAAAAGCAGTTCCACTTTGCACTTACAAATGTGCCATTTTATATACTATAGTACCATTATTTAAATATATCTTGTCACGTAGAAAATTAGGAAAGAGAGATAAACTCCAAGATTTATTTATAGCATACACACATAAGAATGAATTTATAAAAATACAAGAGAAGTAATGAAGAGAAGTTTACAGAGTAACATACTATAAATATCAAAATACATAATATTTTGATAAGGAAAAATAAATACTTTACTACATAGCATCTTCATATATAGCATACATACATGGCCCAACAGCCCGAAACGCGTACGTGGTTAGCTTTTCTTGATTAATCAAGAATGAGTATTTGTCCAATTCTGGAATAATTAAAATTCAATGAATAGTTGATATTTTTTCAGATAGATGGCGCAAGCCATTAGCAACTTTCAGTTACAAGATAAGGAGATGCCTTTTTCATAATAGCCTACATAGATTACATACAAAGCAACTTCCTTATTGGAGCTGCGACCCATAGCTTGAAAATATTGTAGTTACTGACACACACACACACAACAACACACACAAAACATGGATCTGACGTGCTTCTGCCAAGGATTACTTCAGAGTCTTGGAACTTTATCCCTAGTAACTTTGCATCCTTTCTCTTGCGGTGTGAAGAGCGGCTTTGTCGTCGTATCGTCTATAGGGACATCGTCATTTTGGAGTTAGTCTTGGTTTTAACATGGCGGTGAAATCCTGGAGCCAGTTTCTGACAATATTGTTCACATAACCCATGGCCTCTAGGTCTTCTCTGCGATCTTTATTTTGTCATCCTTAATATACCCAGCATCTCCACCAAAATGTAATATAGAAAATTAAGAAGGGCAATTTTCCAGATGAGAATGCAATTTATTCAAGGCACAAGAACAAATTTAGAAAATATAATGTAAAATATATAAAATATATAATATAAAAAAATGAAGGAAGTTTAACGAGAGTAGCAAAATATCAATATCCAATTTGGTTATATTATGATGCACTAGCGCGCCATCTGTTATCAAAATTCGAAACTATTTTAAACGCGTAATAATACAATATATCAGCGGTATGTGGTAGATTAAACTGGCGACACCGCTGAGAAGGTTCATAACAGATGAGCCAGGCCCACCCATTAATTTTTCCATTGCAGTAAGGGCAGTATAAATTGTTTAATTTAAAAAAGAATCTTACGCGTTTAAAATCGAAATTGGTTATATGTTAATAAAAATACTAAATAATTTTCTACAATATTTTTACTGTATGAATGCAGAGACTGATATTCTATGAATGTATAGTTAGCTGGAAGTCATTCTTCTAGTTCTCATGTTGATGGGTATGTTATTCCGAAAGCTAGAGAAATAAAAATGGTGTAAGAAACAAGGATAATAATGTATTACATATTTGTTTATTTCATGCAAATTTGGCGCCTAAATTTGCATAAGCAAATAGTGCACGCGAGGACGCAATAACCTATTATTTACATCAATAACTTAAGTATAATTATATAAAAATAAACATCACGACTGTATATTTCACCTTTTAAAAAGGTTTCTACATAATTACCCTTTCTATTTCTATATACTAACAGATAAAAATATAAGTGTATAAAAATACTTCACGAAAATAACAATAAAAAGATTATTTACGGAATTGTATTATTTACCTACCTTTTAATGGTAAATCTCATGTTAATAATATCTTCCATTCTGTGTAGAAACATCTTATACAATACAACAAACACATTTCACATAGGAAGGTTCCATTAAATCTCTCTGGAGGGAGGAAGACTTTCATTTAATCTTTTAAAGAAGTATATATATAGAAAAGAGATAAAATATATTCCTGTATATAATGTTATATTAGATAATAAAAGGCATATATTGGATTTAAAAATATATTTATTTTGCCAATATTTCGGCTGGCTGAACGCCAACCTTTATCGAGGCATTACATTTTTGTATACTTAATCAAAATGCAATTCAAATGCAAATGCAAAATGCAACTTAATTCAAAATCAAATCAAAATTAATCAAAAATAATGTTATATATATATATATTTTTTTTTTTTTGGAATGTGTCTATTTTTATACCTTTTTTACGGTACTCGTGGGAAATATATGTTATATATAAACGTGAGAAATAAAAAAGAAAGAAATATTAAAATATATTATATAGAACAAACCTAAAAATATAAATATTTAGTTTATTTTTATTCCTCTAGATGGCGCTCAATCATAAGTGGAGTATAAGTGTAGCATATATAAGCAGAATGATCCAATAGAGTATTTGAGGTCTAAAGAAGCGGTCTGGTGTGTTAAATTGGTGAAACTGCTGGTAGGGTTCACCACTGATGATCCAAGCCCTCCCAATATATTTTCATCGTAGTAAGGACAGTAGAAGTTTGATTTATTTGTAAAAGAAACATTCGTGTCTTAATGTCTTCATTCATTTTATATAGATGGCGTGTTATTGCTTTGTATTCATTTATGTTTTAAAATTTTATATCGTAACTATTCATTATTTGTATTTTGAGGTATAATATATTAATATTCAAAATTACATTGCGCCATCTGTCGGAAGAAGTATCAATTTATATTTGAGGACCAAAAGACCGAAACACGTACGTGTGGTTAGCTTTTCTTGATTAATCTAGAAAGGATATTTTGACAATTCTGGAATAATTAAAAATCAACGGTTAGTTGTTATTTATCCCGACAGATGGCGCAAGATGCCTTTCGCTCTTAATTATATTACTAGTAGTTTCCTTATTACCACTATTACCAAAAAAATTATGTTTTTTTTAAATATTATTTTAGCTGTAAGTTTTAACCTTTTTGAACCTTTCAATAATTATTTTATCTGAAACAAAGAACTTTAAATTAATAAAGAAATTTCTTTATACTTTTTTTTTTTAATTTTTCAAACGTTTCGGTGACCATATCTTTTTTTTACAACCAGTAAAACTCAATAATTTCTCTTGCTTACTATTTATAGAAATTTTAGTATTAAGATTTAGGAAAAAAGTTGACTATGAATGAAAATAATGAAAAAAATTACGCTTTAAATTTTTATAACCTTTATTCATCAGTTGAGGATTTTTTTATTAAGACGAAAAATCTTTGTGTGAAAGCTTATGTATGCATGTATCATATGTAAATTACAGTGTTTTTCTATTATTTTTTTTGTATCTTTTTATATTATTTTCCTCGGATTTTTATCCACACTATTCGGTTTTTGAGCTCAATTGTCTTTAGTGTGGAGTTCCTTGATACTACAAACAATAGGATATATAGACAAAGGAATTATATTTAAACCCATAATAATGAAATAGTTATAAAGGTAAAATATCAGGTATCCAGGGTGATACAATGGATAAGTTTAATTTCTAAAGAATTTAATTAAGATTCCTATCTTTCAGGTATGAAATCTTTTATATAGGAGATATCACGTAGAAGGGCTTTTATGTCCGTAAGAAAAGGATTTAAATTAAACTCATTAAAGATAAACTTATCCCTAGAATCCTGATGATTTCATCTTATTATTGAATCAAGGGATAGTTTTATTGAAGAATGAACATAAGTTAAATAATGAGATTTGTGTTACGTTTTCTCCTGTATAAGATTTCTGTTTGGTAAACTTGGTTGGTTTCAGTAATTCACTTTTAAACTTAGAGGGTCGGTGGAAGAATAGTCTAAACCGTTGGTTTTCCACCGCTACGACCAGGGTTCAATTCCCGCATTGAGCACTTTTTCTAAAATAAAAGAATGCTCCAAATGCTCTCGATTCTTGCAAAAGTCCAACCCCACGAGCGAGTGCAAGTAACCAAACGGGTCTCTGGCACATTTGCAAGTGCAATGGTCGAACTGCTTTGTGTCGACATATGATGCACTAACAGTAAAAGCAATCGCTAACTACCCACCATGATTATCATGGCCTGTACCACGTGTACTTGGAATAATGAAAAAAAAAATATTAAACTAAACTTGAGGTCAAGTTGGTGTCTTCCCTATGAATGTAGAGGACCCTCAGGATATAAACAAACACTTTTTAAGTACTGGTCTTACACAACAAATTTTTTATTTATTTATTTCGTCTCAGTTTACAGGTGTTGCATTCGAAAAGAGCTCGAGAATTCCGGGTCGTAGCGGTCGAAAATTAATGGTTTAGACCATCCTTCCACCGACTCACTATATATAATAGATAATAAATAAGGTAGTTATATTAAAAAACGTATAGAATCAATAAGGATAAGTTTATTTATTTGTAAAATCAATTCGAGCTTTCGGGCGCAAGCAGCCCTTCTACAGGAATATTGTACTACAATATTCCTGTAGAAGGGCTGCTTTCGCCCGAAAGCTCGAATCAATTTTACAAATAAATAAACTTATCCTTATTGATTCTATACGTTATTATAATATATTGAAAGGATTAATCGTCTTAAAAGGTAGTTATATGTTTATTTAAGAAAATACCATCTGTTATTGTTCAGTCAATAGTCAAAAGAATATTAATGGAGTATTAAAAATTAGTGATCGATCATAATTGGGGACATCTGCCATGTTGTCAGAGAAACAAATAGAATTTGTCAACGATTTTAACGCGGTGTCCTTAGTTCAATAACTCAGTTGGACATCTGTCAGAATCTTTGTCAAGCATTTCTAGCTGAATTCCACCCCCCCTCTCTCTTAAGATGTTAGCTTAAATCAATGATATAGAGCTTATTCACTTATTAAATCAATTAAATACACATTATCTTTTATGATGCATTAGCGCACCATCTGTTTTGAAAATTCGAAACTATTATAGACGCGTATGATTCTTCTAAATTAAAAAGTTCTACTCCCCTTAGTGTAAGGGAACCATTAATTTATTTTTCAATTGCAGTAAGGACAGTAGAAATTGTTTAATTTTTAGAAGAATCATATGCGTCTATAATAGTGTTGAAATTTCACACATTATTTTTAAACATTTTAATGAGTACTTAATATTTATATAAATAACAATATTTTTCTTTATTTTACGTATTGAGTATACCTACAATAATGGATAAAATTTAAAAAAGTGGAAAGTCTTTGATATCGCCGGTTGTCTGGAAGACTGAAAGAAGAAAGAGACTGAGACAAATTTGCTCACACTTTGTTATCTCGTGTGTCTTCAATAAAATTTAATGTGTATGTATGACAGGGAAAATAAAAAACCTGTGTTGTTATATAGTGAAGTAAATTAAGAAAGAAACATCTTTGATGACCATTTTATATAATGTCATCCCCTAGAAGTAAACAGATTTTAAAAATCAAAATGGACTTAATCTATTATATTTCACAACCTCCAATAAGAGACTACTTCAAGGAGAGACCGGCAGTAGACATGTTTTAAAGCAATCTTTAATGGGAAGTTGATATGTTAAAGAAATACAGAGGGTGTTCACACTTATAGGAAACGAGCGCCTGGTGTAAAAAAGGAACTATTACTTTATTTTAAAAAATCAACAACGTGGAATTCGAAAAGGCTTAAGCTAATTCTATCACGCTATACATTTATTTTGTTATTTAAAAAAAGCCCTTCAAATACAATAATTTCATAAGAGGTTATATTTTAGGACTTTCTAGAGCTAATCTTACCTATTTGGACATAATTAAAATATGCAAACAAGATGATATCAACATTTCTAAAAAAGGTATTTATAATATTATTCACGACAAAAATATAAAGTTTTTATTCAAAGCACCTACGGAGAAATGGACAAAAGATTATCACCCTATATCTGTGAGAGCTCCTGCAACTGTCAAAAAAGTGAAAAAATATATTACAAAAGAAAATCCTATGCCACAAAGAGATATAGCCAAATTAATAGGAACATCTGTGTCAACAATAAATAAAATAATAAATAAATATTTAGGCCTAAAAGCTACAAAAAACATGCGGTTCACAAATTGTTTCAGAGCCATATTCGTCAGCGACACACTATCAGCAGATATTTTTATGAAAATTTCTTGGATGCTGATAGATGGAAATTTATTGTTAATATGACGAAGTATGGGTATATTTAACCGATTGCGACAGAAAAAGAGCTATATACTATAAAAAAAGGGTGGAAAAATCTAGGTCAATTTGGTTGAAGGAATGTGCCGAAAGTTACCCCAAAAGATTTATGGTGGCATGCGGTATATCATATGAAGGAAAATTAAAAATAAGAAAAGTTGGAAGAAATGCCAAAATAAACTCGGAGTATTATCAAAACAACATTTTAAAACCTATATTTTTAAATGATATTCCCTCTATCTATGGAAAACAGAGCAGCAAAGTCTGGTTTCACCATGATAACGCCACAAGTCATACCTCATCTTCAACCCAAGCTTATTTGGAAGATCAAAGGCAAAGAACAGGAATCAACACTATTCCAAAGAACAGAACCCCTGTAAAATGTCCTGGTTTAGCCCCGATGGATTTTTGCATTTTTGGATGCCTTAAAAGAGCACTTGGAAAGAGACACCCTAGGACAATTGAAGGTCTCTGGAGAGTGGTAAAGAAAGAATGGGATCTTTTGAGTATGACCATGATTAGAAAGTGTCTGCTATCGTGGAAAATCAGGTGCTGTCTGTAAATAAACATAAAGGCTTTCAAATAGAACATTTGAAATATTTCAAATATGGTGTTAATTTTTAATATTTTATAATAAAACTTGTTTCCTATAAGTGTTAACACCCTCTGTATAAACACAACATAAATCTGTATTAAGAATTCTTTTCATATACAGATTCTCCGAGTAGAACAGGGTATGTTAAAGAAATATCAAATATAAAAATGAATTTGTAGTGATTTTATATATTCACACAAATTATAAAGTTGCAGCTTTACACACCTAAGCTAGAGAATATTACGACTGCTGTGATAAAGATAGATGGAGACATCTGAGGCTCTTCATTGGATACGACAACAACAACAGAGAATTGACATGGACCTAGAAAAACAACTTTAAACAGCTGAGATAGAAAACGACTGCTGTGATAATGATGAATGAAGACATCTGATGCTCTTCATTGGACACGACAGCAAAAAAATAAAATTGACGCGGACACAAAAAAGCAGCTTTACACACCCAAGATAAAGAACATTGCTGTGATAGAGATGTATGGAGATATCTAAGGCTTTTTATTGGACAAGACAACAACAACCGTAAATTGATATGAAACCAGAGCAGCAGCTTTACACACTCAAGATATAGGACAACTGCTGTGATAGACATGCATGGAGACATCTGAGGCTCTTCATTGGACACGACAACAACAAAACAGTATACACTCTCAATAAGAGGACATTGCGACTGCTGTGATAGAGATACATGGAGACATCTCTTCATTGGACACGAACAACAATAACAAACAAAGTTCAATCAAAGCCTATACATACCTATAACAGTATTGAAAAAGGTCTTTAATGGGTTTTCTGATTTAAAAAAAAAATAGAGATTAGCAAACTAATTATTGAACTAGATCTAAAGAAGAAAATGAAGAGTAAATTAAATAAAAGTAAAAATATAGAAGAAGGAATGTCTTCTCCTATATAAAATCTAATCAACAATCCCTTTCTGTGTTTTTCTATATCTTGGAAATCAATTAAATTAAAAACACCCATCCACACAGATAATGTACAGCTACCCCGTGTATTTATTTTATATAAATACGATTTGATACATTAACGCGTCATTTGTTAGAAGAAATTTAAAAAATTGTTTATGTGTATGATTCTTTTTGAAATGAAATATTTATATAATATACTTACTGGCATATATAATAAATAAAACATTGAAATAGAATAAAATAAGAAAACATGATTTTTCAAGATCTAATATAAATGTATACTGTTCTCTCTGTAATGAAGTAATATTGGAAGGTTCTGTCTTATCAGTGATGAACACTGCCAGTGTTTTTGCCAATGAAAAGAAAATATTCGTGCTTAATAGATGTATGAAAATTATTACACTCATGGACACTTAACTTAAGGGAGTGGAATTTCTTCAATAAAGGTCACTGTAATATCTTTCAGAGTTATTGTCCGAATCCCGATATACATGCTAAAAGTACAATTTCCTTAAGTTCTGTCCATGAGTGTATCTTTCAGAGTTATTGTCTGAATCCCCATATATACTAAATGGTCACAGCTTCCTTAAGTTTTGTCCACGAGTGTATCTTTCAGAGTTATTGTCTGAGTCCCGATATACATTCTAAAAGTTACAACTTCCTTTAGTTTTGTCCATGAGTGTATCTTTCAGAGTTATTGACTGAATCCCGATATACATGCTAAAAGGTACAACTTCCTTAAGTTTTGTCCATGAGTGTATCTTTCAGAGTTATTGTCTGAATCCCGATATATACTAAATGGTAACAGCTTCCTTAAGTTTTGTCCACGAGTGTATCTTTCAGAGTTATTGTCTGAATCCCGATATACATACTAAAAGGTACAACTTCCTTAAGTTTTGTCCATGAGTTTATCTTTCAGAGTTATTGTCTGAATCCCGATATACATGCTAAAAGGTGCAACTTCCTTAAGTTTTGTCCATGAGTGTATATTTAAATGAGGCAGGTTAATAAATTAATGATATAACTATTGTTATTTGTATGTAAAAGCTATTGGTTTAAACAACATTATTATTAGAATTTTCAAAAAATATTGGGAAAATTAAATATTTATTCAATTCATACAATCTGGTGAATTTTGACCTAAATATTTCTCATTTTTATTTTTTATTAGTTTACTATTGTTTTAGTGATTTTATAAGAGATACAAAAATAACTGTGTTTTTTTTTTCTATCAAGGAAATTAATTGCGCTTGACCTTTTTTCTCGGTGTCTCTCTTTGTTTGTTTTTGTTTTATAAGTGATAAAAATGTTATTTCTTTTGATTATGTTTTTTTTTTTACTTTTCTCAATTATTGATAATTGACCTTAAAAAAAGAACAGAAATTTATTTATATTTCTCTTTTTTTGAGAGCTTATTAAATCTCAATATCAAATTTAAAACTCGTATTGATTTACGATTAGAGCTATTCGTGTGTGAATTTTTAATTATTTTTATTATTTTATAAATAATTATCCACTCATGGACAAAACTTAAGGAAGTTGTACCTTTTAGCATATATATCGGGATTCAGACAATAACTCTGAAAGATACACTCATGGACAAAACTTAAGGAAGTAGTACCTTTTAGCATGTATATCGGGATTCAGACAATAACTATGAAAGATACACTCATGGACAAAACTTAAGGAAGTTGTACCTCATACCATGTAAATCGGGATTCAGACAATAACTCTGAAAGATACACTCATGGACAAAATTTAAGGAAGTTGTACCTCATACCATGTAAATCGGGATTCAGACAATAACTCTGAAAGATACACTCATGGACAAAATTTAAGTAAGTTGTACCTTATAGCATGTATATTGGGATTCAGGCAATAACTCTGAAAGATACACTCATGGACAAAACTTAAGGAAGTTGTACCTTTTAGCATGTATATCGGGATTCAGACAATAACTCTGAAAGATACAATCATAGACAAAACTTAAGGAAGTTGTGCTTTTTAGCATGTATATCGGGATTCAGACAATAACTCTGAAATATATACTCATGGATAAAACTCAAGGAAGTTGTACTTTTTAGCATGTATATCGGAATTCAGACAATAACTCTGAAATATATCACAATGACCTTGATTGAAGATACACGAGATATATATATATACACTCATGGTCTCAACACTTAAGAAAGTGTAAAATCTTTGATGTTGTCGGTCGTCTTTTTTTTATTTGAAGGAGACAGAGGTAATTTTGTTCTCACTTGGTTAGCTCGTATGTATTCAAAAAAGGTTACTGTGTATCGAATATCTTTCAGAGTTATTGTCTGAATCCCGATATACATGTTAAAAGGTACAACTTCCTTAAGTTTTGTTCATGAGTGTATTTCAAATCGTGAGTAGATTTCAGGTCCTAGTTTTCTAAAAAAAAAAATAAACCCAAGGTTATTCTGAAATGTTAATAATTCACTTAAGTTCAAACGATCAGATATCACTAAAGATGTTTTAAGATGAAGAATTCTTACAGTTCTAAAAATAGATTTTGTGAATCTTTTCAAACTTCTCAATATTCAAAATGCCCAGAAAATTCAAATCCTTGAAAACTCTGACAAGGGGATCATTAAAAAAAGGAATTTAACAAAAGGAATTCTCTTCGAGATGTATTTCCTATAAATTTAGAAGTGGAATTGACACATTGAGTTTTAACAGAATAGTTTCGGATGAAAACTGCTGAGTCATTTGACGTTGACCGGATTGTTAATAGCTAGAATCTCTTGTGTTTCTACCAATATTCAGGTTTATAAAACTATATTTATAATACAATATAATGCGGCTATGATTGTAGAACGACCTTTGAAAATTATCCCGCATGTGTTTCTTTTGAACGAAAAATCGTAATTTATTTTAACGACTTTTTCCAAACTTAGGGATGAAGTATGAAATGATGAATTGTGAAGAGTAATGATAAACGGAAAAATAAAAGTGTCCAGGGATGGGAAAATTTAAAATAATGGATTTAAAATTTGTAAATAATTATTTATGATTCAGAGTTATTGAATTTTAATATTAGTTTACTAGTTAATTATTAAATATTTTATATTCGTGAATTCATTAAATTTACGTATAATTGGGAAACTTATAAAGAATAAATATATTTAAAGAAGCATTTGTCTTTTTAAAAAGCGAGCTTTCAGGAATTTTCTGTTTTACTTCAAGTTTAATCATATAAAAGTGTCGATACATAATTGTGTTACAGTTTTATTTTGTCTATTGAGCGCCATCTAGTAATAGAAATTCGTACTAATATTTAAATATTGTTTTATATACCACATATTTGTATTATGATTGTTCGAACTAATAAATACGTTTATATATTATTTAAATAGAAATAAATATTTATATTTTTAAAATAGTATTTTTCCTTTTTAAAAAATTTATACAATTCAACATAAATATTTTTTTATCAACTTTTATATTTGGTTTAAAAAAAAACATTTAAATGCAATACCACAGCGGTATGGTAGATTAAACTGGCGAAACCGTTGGGAGGGTTCACCACTGATGAGCCAGGCCTTTCCAATTAATTTATAATTGCAGAAAGGACGGTAGAAAATTATTTTATTTTATAATAAAAAACATGCTTCAAAATATAGCTTATATGCCTTATAACATATGGCATGCTAGTGTATCATATTGACTCTATTGTATATATAAATCTTTGTGAATATCAAGAGCTGTGTTGGTATTTTTAATTGGTACTTGATAAAGTGTTATTTTTGATCTTGAATTGGAGATCCTAATACTAGATGATTGACAATATAGTACACATGTTTTCCCCAAATGGTCACTATGCACTTTAAAGCGTATACAGGTAAACATTAGGTGTTTATAAATAGACTGTTTTAATAACTTTCATAAGCCACTGTAAGAGCCTTTTGTTCAAAAGTTCAGTTGTTTTAACAATAACAATTTTATTTTGTTATAAGCTGACATGTTACTTGGAAATAGAGTTTCAACACATCACCTTACTTAACCTCTGCTTTCCCTATAATATAGTACACGTGGTACAGGCCATGATAATCATGGTGGGTAGTTAGCGACTGCTTTCCATGTAGGTGCACCACATGTCTACACATATAAAAAACAGTTCGAATTTTGCATTTACAAATATGCTAGAGAACCGTTTGGTTACTTACACTCGCTGGTGGGGTAGGACTTTTGCAAAGATTGGAGTACTGTTTGTATTATTAAACATAAATATTTTTTATCAAATTTTATATCGGGATAATAGGAAATTATTCAAATGCAATACCACAGTGGTATGATAGATTAAACTGGCGAAACCGTTGGAAGGGTTCACCACCGATGAGCCAGGCCCTACCAATTAATTTACATATTTTTAAGCCCGTTGAAGAGCGATTATCACTTGAAAGCTAGAAATTTAGAATAAAAAGAAACTCATTGTGAGAAATTATTTTGTAATATTAAAAAGATTTTCACAATTAATCATGAATATAAAATTGGAGCCATTAGAGCTTTTTTAAGAGATTCGACCCCAAGCCGTAGCGGTTAAAAACCAATGGTTTAGACCATCCTTCCACCGAACAAAATTACCATCAAAATTTAGATGTAAAGTTTTAAATTTGTCCATAGATTACCACGTGGGTTTGTGTGAAAGCCAATTAAGGATTCCACATTAGTAAAAATATATTCCATTTATAATTTAAATGTGAAATTCTTTTATTTATTTACAGACGATAAAAGGGAAGCTTTTCTTCTTATCTGATTTAAGCCTATTTAGCAAATGGGTTTTCGAAATTTACATAAGAGAATAACAGCTATTTAGGAATCTTAAACATGTTTAAATAAATCCAGATTATTTTTCTTATTTCTTCCTTTAATAAATCTCATTAGAGATTGTATAGTTAATTTGTGAAAATATAATAAAAAAATGCACACGTTTCTAAACAGAATTAATTAATTAGTTTTAATTAGAGAATACATTTTATTTATCTTATAATTGCAGGATAAATATATATTTATTTATAATTAATTGCTTATATATATAATTTTCTATTCCTTTTACCTTTTCTTTTATACGTACTTTATGTTTATAATGGTTTAGTTCAGGGGTTGGTAAACTGGGGCTAACGAGTCACATGCGGCTCTTTGGATGTGAAGCTCTTTATATAGTTCCATACGTAAATATTATTTATGTGAGTACTATTTATTGTTGGCAAGAAAATATTTTGTGGCTCTTTAAAAACTTTAAAATGTTGTAAATTGCAATTTTTGACTCTTCCGAATCAAAAGTTTGCCAACCCCTGGTCTAAGGAAAGGATCAGCAATTTTCGCCTAGGTATTAACTAGAATCAATTTGTAGACTTATTTGGAGAGTATAACTATATTTTATTATTTGAAATTTATATTTCGCATTAAATATTCAACGTATAATTTTGTCGATTGAATAAATTATAGTTTTTATATATATATATTCCAATAATTTAAAAATTATAATCTATTTTAGACGCATATGAAATATGATATATATATTTTTAAAGAACATTAGAAAAATATGAAAATAAAAGGTTTAAGTGTTGATATTAAAATCAAAGAAGGGGCATATCCTGACCAAAAGCACATGTGGTTTTTAGATTGCAGAGCGTTATCTAATTGATCAGAAATGAACTAAACGTTGATTTTACCTGTTCCCTAATATTTGGCCAACCCATTTTTCTCTTCTTCTTTTGATTTATCAAGAAAATGAGTTGACTGAATATCAGGAAACAAGCTAAATCAACGTCTAGTTGATTTCTTTTTCCACTAGATGGCGCTCTACCATCTAAAAAGCACACGTGCCCGTGATTAGGATATGCCCCTTCTTTGTTTATAATATATAGATTTTTTTTAAGGAGAGAGAGGAAATATTTTTCACACTTGGTTATCTCATGTGTCTTCAATAAAGGTCACTGTAATATCTTTCAGAGTTATTGTTTGAATCCCGATATACATGCTAAAAGGTACAACTTCCTTATGATTTGTTCATGGGTGTAGCTTTCAGAGTTATTGTGTGAATCCCGATATACATGCTAAAAGGTACAATTTCCTTAAGTTTTGTCCATGGGTGTATCTTTCAGAGTTATTGTCTGAATCCCGATATACATGCTAAAAGGTACAACTTCCTTATGATTTGTTCATGGGTGTATCTTTCAGAGTTATTGTGTGAATCCCGATATACATGCTAAAAGGTACAATTTCCTTAAGTTTTGTCCATGGGTGTATCTTTCAGAGTTATTGTGTGAATCCCGATATACATGCTAAAAGGTACAATTTCCTTAAGTTTTGTCCATGGGTGTATCTTTCAGAGTTATTGTCTGAATCCCGATATACATGCTAAAAGGTACAACTTCCTTATGATTTGTTCATGGGTGTATCTTTCAGAGTTATTGTGTGAATCCCGATATACATGCTAAAATGTACAACTTCCTTATGTTTTCTCATTAATTATATTTGCATCAGTTTATAGTTTATAATTGTAATTTAATCTTATTTGATGATAATTCAGCAAGAGAGAGATGGTTGGTAGGGAGGAAAAAATGAAATGTTAAAAATAATATTATACTATTAAACAAAGTAGGGTACAATTTGTTATCCTAACATTCCCTGACTAATCTCCAATGTTATGGGGAAACACGGTAATGCACTTAACATCAAATATTATAATAACATTTGCCAGGAAGGAAGTATTTCATCACAACGTACCTAGATAGGATTTTGGATCAAATTTCTACGTTTATTTACTTTGAGATTAAACACTTTTCGTGAATATTTTCAACATTTTTGAATTATAAACCTTGAAATTACTTTCTACTTTTTTTTAATATTCAAAATTTCAATTTATTTCAGTGTTGAATTATAGAAATATTTTAAAATAACGGTACATTTAAAAAAATGTTTAAATGCACAGTTAAACCTGTCTATAACGCCCCCCTCTTGGGACTCACCAAAATAGGGTGCTATAAAGAAGGGAGTGCTTTTAATGTAAATCGCTACGTACTACGTATTTAAAATCGGGCGCTAAAAATAGGGAGGCGTTAAAGGCAGGTTTAACTGTACTTGAAATATTTGCTGTCTTTGATATGGGCAATGGGGTAATGCTCTGATGAAAAACATTATAGAACGAATGTTTCTTTTAAACATAAAACAAACTTACATGCCCATGCGTCATCAAATTTCAATTTTTGAAAACAATGGTTCGAATTAAAAAATAAAAAAATGAAAAGCTATTATAATAGTTGTTATGAAATGTTCACATGAAGATTCATCGACAAAACTTAAAGTTGTACCTTTTAGCATGTATATCGGGATTAAGATAATACCTCTGAAAGATACACTCATGGACAATACTTAAGAAAGTTGTACCTTTTAGCATGTATATCGGGATTCAGACAATAACTCTGAAAGATAAACTCATGGACAATACTTAAGGAAGTTGTACCTTTTAGCATGTATATCGGGATTCAGACAATAACTCTGTAAGATACACTCATGGACAATACTTAAGAAAGTAGTACCTTTTAGCATGTATATCGGGATTCAGACAATAACTCTGAAAGATACACTCATGGACAAAACTTAAGGAGGTTGTACCTTTTAGCATGTATATCGAGATTCAGACAATAACTCTGAAAGATACACTCATGGACAAAACTTAAAGTTGTACCTTTTAGCATGTTTATCGGGATTCAGACAATAACTCTGAATGATACATTCATGAACAAAACTTAAGGAAGTTGTACCTTTTAGCATGTATATCGGGATTCAGACAATAACTCCGAAAGATACACTCATGGACAAAACTTAAGGAAGTTGTACCTGTTAGCAGGTAAATCGGGATTCAGACAATAACTCTGAAAGATACATTCATGGACAAAACTTAAAGTTGTACCTTTTAGCATGTAAATCGGGATTCAGACAATAACTCTGAAAGATGTTACAGTGGCCTTTATTGAACACACACGAGATAACCAAGTGTGTATACACTCATGGAAAAAAAACTTAAGGAAGTTGTACCTTTTAGCATGTAATTAGGGATTCAGACGATAACTCTGAAAATATATTATAGTGACCTTCATTGAAGATACACGAGGCAACAAGTGTTAACAAAATTCCCTTTGTCTCCTTAAAATAAAATAGGAAGGACCAGCAACACAACAAATATTTTCAATTTCTTAAGTTTAGTCCATGAATGTATATTTTACATAAAATTATATACTTTCTATAATATAATAAATCTGTGGTTTTAAAAGTAAAAAATGCTAAAATTCAAAAATGAAATATATCATCTAAGAGTAAAAAAATACGTGGAAATTCTATCCAGAAATCAATTTACCCATGGTAAGGGGAGATTAAATAAGTTTTCCTGAATGTTGTTTCAATATTTAAAGTAAAGAGCTTTGTCATGTTTTCTATAGTTTTATAGCATATTAGGGATGGAAGTAAAAATAATATATTGTCTCTGAGGTATAGTGTATTGGGGAAATATCAAATATGCAGTTTAGACATAGTGTTATGTTGTTAAAGTAAGTAAGTAAGATGAATCCGTAACCAATTTAACTTTACATATTATTTATTATTAATAGCAATTATACAAAACAAATATTGGTATATGTTTATACAAGAAAACAACTAAAACAATAATTATAATGTACATACAAGTTCCTTTTCAAACACGAGCTCATCTATAGCCATTGTTACTCTGTGTGATATTACAACACATAGAATATTCCACTTTTATCGTCTTTCTAACCATTTCCTGAAGTAAATAAATAACTGTAGAGATAAACAACTATTTTTTCTAATACAGAGCAATAACGCGCCATCTATATATGACAAATGAAAATATTAAGACGCGAATATTTTTTCACAAATAAATCATAGTTCTATTGTCCATACTGCGATGAAAAAATAATGGGAGGGCTTTGCTGATCAGTGGTGAACCCTCCAAGCGGTCTCACCAATTTAATCTACCAGACCGCTTCTTTAGAGCTCTAATACTGTATTGGATCAATCTTCTATTCAACCTTTTACTTGGTATTTGATGTGGAAATTGTGTGTGTGTTTGGTATGACAATTCACTTGACCTTTTTTGTCATTAAATTGAATTTTTACTTTTTAAAATTGATTTTAAAATTAATTTCTGAGTATAAACATTATATATTACTGTTATATGCCTATATGTTTATTTGTGCTTTTATTCAGGTGTACTGGAGTTCTGAATTGGGTAAAGCTGGTGTTGGGGCGTTGTTACTTATCCGATTTTATGAGTTTGCACAGATAGAAGGCGCATATATTTTGTCATTATTTTGACGAGAGAGGTGAACTTTTTTAATCGATATATATATATATATATATAGTATAGTTATGAAAAATTTTAAGATTAATAAATTTTGTTTGTTTAATTTAAATGTGTGAGGTTTTTTTTATGTAATAAATAATTAGTTAGATTATATATATTTTTTAAAGTTACACCAGCAAAGCATCGGCAGTTACGCGTCATAGGCTGGGTGAAAAAAAGGAATAAGCGAAGAGAAAGTTTTATAGAGAAGAGCAAAGACAGAACCATGATAATAATTTTCCAAATATAAAATAAAGCTAATTAGAGAGAGAGAAGTATTTTTTTGCTCTATTTTCTCTCTTGATGAGAGAAGTTAGATTTTAAAAAAAATTTACGAAAATCTAACTTCTCTCATCAAGAGAGAAAATAGAGCAAAAAAATACTTCTCTCTCTCTCTAATCAGCTTTATTTTATATTTGGAAAATTATTATCATGGTTCTGTCTTTGCTCTTCACTTTAAAACTTTCTCTTCGCTTATTCCTTTTTTTCACCCAGCCTATGACGCGTAACTGCCGATGCTTTGCTGGTGTAACTTTTTTAAAAAATATAATCTAACTAATTATTTATTACAAAAAAATAAAAAAAAAACTTCTCACATTTAAACAAAAAAAAAATTATTAATCTTAAAATTTTTCATAACTATACTATTTGATACGGAATTAGCTTGCTGTTCTGACTCAAAATTAATTCAAAATCTGTAGTTCTAAATAGTTTACTTTTCCTCTATTTTCCAAATAAAAAAATTACTATTAATATATATATATATATACAACGCGAAAAAACGGTCTTTATTCAGTTAAAAGAGGCAAATACAGTCGGCAGTCAGAGGGGAAGGGGTATCAAGAAGGAGTTGATCTATCTGTTGTAGTCTTTCCGTCTATTTCCATTTCTATACATGGCGGAGGGGTTGTCTTCACTTCTAGGGGAGTGGGCTTAGGTTTTTTTATCTAGGTTCCTGTCTTCTTGTTGGTCAGAGTTGTCGTGCTGAGACGCATTAAGCGGTCACTTCTTCGTCGGATATTTTGCATCGAGGATTGCATCGTATATTGCATCATACTTGTCGATCTCCGTTTGAATTAGCCTCAATTTGCCTATTTTATCGTTGAGTGCTCTTTTTTGGTCGGTATTGAGGTCTCTGAAGTTTTTTGACTTAAAATCTTCACATTTCTTGAGGTAGCAGGAGGTCCTATACTTCAGGTCGGGGTGCAGTTCAAGCTGTTGACAGACCTTGGTCTGTCTAGAAGTACCTGTCCTTTTGAATACCAACGCGATGATCCTTTCCATTTTAGGGTTGTCTCTGTGCTCGCAGTCTATCAACTCCCTCTGGAGTTGAGAGGAGTCCATCGACCACTGTGAGCACCTGGCTGATGTGTCTTCGTCAAAGTCCTCGGTTCCTGCGTCGGTCTTCGATTCAGAACACGGGTGAATGGCTGTTCCTCCACCAGGGGGGACTGGTTTTGTTTCTTCGCAGAATTCGGTTTCGAATTGCGAGGACGTCATTGATAAATCGGACTTGGTGGAAAGAGCGTCGTCATCTGAATCGTTTCCGTCTTTCATTAGAATGGATTGTACGACAGGGATTTCGCTGGGGGGAGTCTCGAGATTGTCAGCCTCAGCAGAACTAGCGACGTTAATCCTTTTCACTTCAATATTCATCGAGATGTTCTTGGGAAGTGGGGTTTCGATTGTTGGTGGACTTGGTTTTGGCCTTTTGCCCTGGTCAGTACACTCCTCTACGGTGTTGTCGTTAGACGTCTCAGACAGTGTTCTTTTCCTGCCCAAGGTTTCATCATTCGCGGTGGTTTTCACTGTAACTGTTTCTCCTGATGGGCCTGGCACAGCGGGTGGGGCTGTGGGATTGATGACTTCTGAATAAGTTCTTGTGATGTTGGCTCTGATTTCCGGGTTGAATGGGCATTTGGATTTAATATGTCCATGTCTCTTACATCTCAGGCAGATGGTGTCTTCGCCCACAAAGACCTTAAAGGTCCTTTGCATGTAGTCGATTGGGATGATTGCCGGCATGTCGGTTGATTCTCTTCTCTTCAGCACGACCTCTCTTCTAAGAGATGAGAGGTGTTTAAATAGTGGGTTCTCGGTGGGGAAAGGCAGGGGCCTGATGCTGAGGATCTCTCCGAATGGCGCCAGGGCTTTGGTGACCTCTTCATCTGGGATGAAGGCAAGTATTCCTGAGAGAATGTATTTCTTTGGGGGGTTGAATAGGGGTGTTGGGTAGATGGTGTTGCCTCTTACAGCAAAGCCGTTGTTAATAAGTAGTAGGGCCTGTTCACCATCGGCAACCGACACAACGGCCTGGCCATTCATCTTTCCAACCGAGTGGATGTTTTCGTGTCCAATGATTTTGGCTATAGAGGATAGGTGCTCCTCAGCACTGCACTCTGAGAGGGCGGTGAATTGGATGGTGGAGTTTATGTTTTTACTTCTTTTTTCGTATGTTTCTCTTCGAGATTCTTCAAATTTTTTCCACTCTTGAGGCGAAAATTGTCTTCTTTGGGTATGCAAATTGTCTTGTTGTTTGTTTTTCTTTTGAGATGGTAATTCAGCGATTGATGGCTTTGATGTAAATGAGATTTCTTCATGAGGGTGAGCGACCAATGAGACTACCGCAGCAGATGACGTGTTTGATGACGCAACGACCAACTTGGCCGTTGCCATGGTAATGATGCAAAGCTACGACTTGTAGCTTTGCTAAATTATGAAAAATAGGAAAATATGAAATTTGATGAGATTCTTTGAGAGATGGGTTGAAATGATGCCTGGATTAAGGCGAACAAGATGATATGATATTAGTTAAATAAAAATTGACTTTACGGGATGAAAAAGGCGAAAAACACGGAGCTCGCGCGACGCGTGGCCGCACGGCTATGTATATATATATATATATATATATATATATGAAAAATAGTACAAATGTGATATTGTACTGGGATAAGGTGCATAATTATGAAAAAAAAAACATCTCCTTATCGTGCAACTGAAAGTTGCTGATGGCTTGCGCCATCTATCGGAATAAATATTAACTATTCTCGTTGATTTTTAATTATTCCAGAATTGGCCAAATACCCATTCTTGAATAGTTGGTTAGCTAACCGTGGTTAGCTTTTCTTGATTAATCAAGAATGGGTATTTGGCCGATTCTGGAATAATTAAAAAATAACGAGAATAGTTGGTATTTATTCCGATAGATGGCGCAAGCCATCAGCAACTTTCAGTTGCACGATAAGGAGATGTCTTTTTTCATATATATATAGTATAGTTATGAAAATTTTAAGATTAATAATTTTTTTAAATTTAATTTAAATGTGTGAGGTTTGTTTTTTATTTTTTTGTAATAAATAATTAGTTAGATTATATTTAAAAAAAAAGAGAAAAAAAAAGGTAACACCAGCAAAGCATTATATATATATATATATATATATATATATATATATAATGCTTTGCTGGTGTTACCTTTTTTTTTCTCTTTTTTTAAAAATATAATATATATATATAGTGTAAAAACTATATAACAAAAATATAACAGTGATTCCACATTTAAAACTCAAGGAGCAAACTGATAAGAATGATAAATCATATCAAGTGGATTTGGTTAGATTAGCAAGTTGAAACCCTAATGGTAGACCAGACATATACAAAAAAAATTTAATTGGAGTAATTATTGGAAAAAGAGATCTGCTGAACCGGGACTTCTCAAATAGAAGTTCAGCGACATTTCATCCCTTCTCTATTATGTCATAGAACTCTTTTCAACCGGATTTTATGTGTTAATATAAAGTTACTTCAGTGAAACATTTATATGAATAGATATAACAAATATAAGTGTTAACAAATTCCAACTGTGAACCTACCTCGTCCGCGACGCCTCCAACTGTAAACATCTATTTCTGGATGACACATGTTGTGGGGGGGGGGGGACAAAATTAGACCGTTTATTTTGAAGTTTTAGAACAACAAGACATCCAAAGAAGAAAGAAAAACTTTATAATCTTTACAGCCAGTTATATTAATATAACTGATTCAACACTTATTCACCTTTCAATATTCCTTTAAAAAGGCAAATTATTAGAGTTTAATAAAGCTATTAATTGTGAAAATTCACTTTTATTTAATTTTCATTTTCCTCCCCAGAAATTGGAGATTAAACAAAATGAACTCTATACAATATTACTTTAAAAATCTTGTGAAAAAATCTTCAAATCAGCTATTTAATTTAAGTTTAACTAATTGATAAAGATTATAAATTTGAATTAGTTATTATTGAGAGAAATTATAGAAAGTTGATTTAATAAATGGATACTTCCATTTATTTTTTTTTAAGTATTTTATAATTGATATACTGTTGAAATATTTTACTTGTCTGATACTAAATTTGTTTTTAATAAATTCCATGTTTAAATTTTTAACATCTTCTATGAAATTTTCTAATATATTATTTATTCTATAAAATCTTAGAAACTGACCAAAATATATACCTTTACAGCAATTTAATGATATATTAGAATTCATATTACAGTATTTTATAATATTGAAATTATAATTACTTGAATGTCAGAAGGCATTTGAAGATTTGAAAAGCAGCCTAACTGCATCACCAGTTTTACATATCTTTAAAGAAGATTTACCCTGCTTCTTATATTGTGACGCGAGTACATTAGGGATATCCGGAATTCTAAAGTAAAAGGATGAAAATGGAGAAGAACATCCTGTACAATATTTCTCTCGCTCTCTACACAAGTATGAACAGAACTACCCCATCTCGGAGCTGGAGTGTTTAGCTATCATTGAGTCTATCGAATACTTCAGGGTGTACCTGCTTGGTAGACATTTCACCATTTATTCTGATCACCAAGCTCTGGTCTATTTGAAAAATATTAAAAATCCGTCAGGTAGGTTATTTCGAAGGTCCTTGAGACTCAGCCCATACACTTTTGACATACACTATCTGGAAGGTAAAAAGCAACTCGAAGCAGACTTACTATCAAGACAACCATTTTGCGGATTTCTAGAGGCTCAACAATTGGAGGAACACCAGCATCGTGTACCTGAGAAATATCAATCACTCATCAATACTGATGGACTTGCGATTATTACTAAAAAGGGCGTACCCAGAGTAGTCGTACCTGATACACTAAGAAATAAGTTACTCCAGAAAGCACACGAATGGTATAACCATCCAGGAATCACACAACTCACTAGGTTAATCACTAGTCAGTATTATTGGGATGGTATGACCAAAGATATAAATAACTATGTCCGTAAATGCAAAATTTGCCAAATTGTAAAACCTCCGAAAGGACCCACATATGGAGAAATGGGTACCTTACCACTCGCGAAGGAACCTTACGAACTTATGTCAATGGACACAGTAGCCGGATTTAATAAGTATGGTGGTAATCGAGCTTATTTACATGTAATATGTGATCACATGAGTCGATACTGTTGGACTTTTCCTAGTAAATCTACCTCTACCCTGACCTATATTCAAACCATAAAAGATGTATTTCAGGATGGTATTCCTAAAAACCTACTGACAGACCGAGCTCCTGCATTTACATCCGCTCAATTTATATATATATAGAAGGTTTTTAATCTCACAAGTTATAAAACCCTTGTATACCACAGCAAATCACCCACAGTCAAATGGTCTGAGCGAGAGATTGAATGTAACCATAACAGGGAAACTAAAGATACTCCATTTAGAACACCCCAAACAGACATGGACCAAACAGATAGAAAGGGTCACCAGAATCTACAATCTAACTCCACATACAGGGACGGGATTTCCTCCCATCTATTTATTAAAAGGGATAGTCTCTAACAATTTAAACAACCATGTTCAGACATTTCCCGAACTCTCAGAAGCAAGAAGAATAGCATTACAAAAGACTCAAGCAAGGCATAAGGCCGAAAAACTAATGTACGATCAAAATCATAAAAAGGTTGATTTTGTACCAGGGGATCTAGTATTGGTGAAAGTTTATAGACCGCCGAATACTCCAAAGTTGGAACCTAACTATACAGGCCCATATGAGATCTTGGAAATACTATCACCTCAGGTAGTGCGCATTAATAGACCAAATATACCTTTGCAGTTACAGACAGAAATTATAAATATAGAAAAACTTGGTAGATATGTAGAAAATATTCCCCATATCACACCTCCTACGGACCTTCCCGACTCTCCTCCTAGACAAAACTATTTTCTATTTCCTTATAGGCACTTCACTACAGATATCTTGAGTGATCCGGATTCCTCCAGACCAAGGAAATGGTTTCAACCGTTTAACCATTTGGACAACAGTATTTTCACGGATGAAAAATTTTATAAGCCTGATTTTCCAATAACATCCAAACCAACTTTTTCGTCAATTGTAAAGCCCACTAAATCCAGTACATTGGTCTTAGACCCTAAAATCAATCCATTCCATAATATGGTGGAAAGTAATTTGGGTACTACCAAAGAAAAATTACACAGTAAACTTAATCCAAATGCCGATATACCAACAACCTTGGCGACCAAAGAATTTTCACATTATTTAAATAAAGACTCGTTAATAAATAATGTTATCACTCTGTGTACATTTTTGTATAAAACTGTTATATTTAGAATTAAAAAATTTCCATTGTTTTTAATTACCACAATAATATTTTGGATTCTTTATACTCATTTAGCATCTTGTATATACCTTCTTCCTTTATTGTTTTATATCTTGCCTCTACCCATGCAAACAAACCTACATATCTCTTATAAAATGTTCTTGATAAAATGGACCGTTAGAATAGTGGAATATATAAATTTGTATATAAATGTAATGTTGGACTATATGAGGCGATATGATAATTTTAATCAAGCTATAAACTCAAATGATATATGACCTTGAAGACTTGAATATATTACTTTAAAATGTGAACATAAAAACACTTAATGCGTGTGTGGGTTTAAATACCCTATAAATATCTTTAGCCACCTTACAATATGCAGAGGCTTGCGCTTATCGTTAGTCGGGTATAACAACCCCGCATACCTCCGTTCGTTTTGTCTGGTGTAGGACAGACAAGATGTAAAGGCCTACAGATTTAGGACAATAGTAATAAGTTAACTTACGTATAGCAATACGATAGAACAACTATAGGATTAGTATAAGCATTTTTATAAGATAAACTATCGAGGGTTGAAAGAAAAAAGAAAATTTTGGATTTTTAAACACATCATCCTCTAAGATATGGTATAACCCCATCGGTTAGTTTCGAAAATCGATGTTCGGTTAAACCTATCCTAAGATGAGCACTTCAAAATGTTAGTTCGAATTAGAGATCATCCTTTAAAAAAAAAAGAAGAACATTTTGGCTGTAGTGCTTTGACCTATGTACTTCCATTGAGTAAGTCGTAAACTCAATGTACGAGTATATCATAGGAAAAGTAAACAGACAACGTTATCCAGACTTCCAGGTTGGAACATAGGTCTAGCCAACTTGTGGCCAACGATAGGAAGAATAGGGATCGTAGGATGAAGAAAGATATGAACATTTCTAAAGTGAGCAATCGTGGCCGAGAGATCTACCATCCGTAGTCTTAGCTTTTTAACCCCGCACTGTTTGAATCCTATCGACTTATTAGAGAATAAAGATGTAATAAATAACAGTTTAAAACCACATTACAATATATATATGCAATATAATTCCCACACTACTTGTAAATAGTCAAAACATTTTTTATTTTAATATCCATATATTTTAATATCTATAATCAAAGAGTAAATAGTCAATGCTTGTATATAATTTTTTGACCAACGACCCGAGGGGTAAGAGGGAGAAGAGGAGAACAAAGGGGTTGGAAAATAAACAAAGAGAAAATGGCTGCGTTTCTTTTTGTCGCGTCTATTATTTCTTATATACAAATTTAGAGTTTTAAATTTATAATTATTCAAAGACTTACCTTAATACGACATATATTTATATATTTATTATATTTCATAATTCCTGCATTTTAGATATTTATGTTGATATCCATATATATTTTTCCCCCTACAGTTATTTTCAATTGTTGATGGATTTTATATTTATTTATTTAATTAATTATATTACTAAATATATTTCATTAATTCACTTTTATTTATATTCAATTTTGTTTACAATATATATAATAGATGGTTTATCGCCCAATAAGCTTGTAAGACGTCTGTGGCTCACCGCGACCTGCTGTATGCTTCATAACAATACACCTTCGTAAAAGATGGACGATTGGTCCATCGAAATATTGGATTGATAAAAAATCTTATTAAAATCCAAAATAAACTTATTTTTAAAATTTTTATATTTTATATAACAAAGTATTTATTATATATCTATGTACAGATTATTAAATTTTATTTATATTATTTATATTTCAGCTACTCTGTAAACTTCCCTCATTGCTTATCTTGTATCTTATAAATGTTTGTTTAGTGCTTGTCTTAATTATATTGCTGTGTCATTCCGAAGTTTGTCTTTCCTAGTTTTCTACGTGACATTTAATAATAATATATGTACTAAAATTGGTACCTCTCTCTTTAAAAATGCATTAAAAAAAGCAAACTCCGCCTTTGCCGGTCCCAACCCCGGATGAAAAAGAAGGAGGGGGAGCAGTAACAAGCTCGCTAAAAAAACTGGGTTCAGCTGGCCCAGCTGATAGTACCCTGTAAGGGCTCCTAATCCAGGGATACAGGTTGAGCAGCGTTTGTACTCCATGTTAGGAGCAGCTGCACGTGGCGTCTGTTCCTCATGTCAGAGGCGGCCATTTCTTTTGGAGCTAAGTCGACCTGCCACTGAGTAGTGCTCCCAGTCTTAATGACAAAGGCAGACGCATTCTACTTCACCCAGTCATGATGGTTGTCAACAGACACCATCAACAAGCTCTACAAGTTTACACCCTAATATGATTGGGTGCAGATAAGAAAGAAGAAGAAGATTAAAAATGCATTTAAATTTATCATCTTAGTACAAAGCACGTACATGGTTTTCTTTTATTGATTTATCAAGAAAATGATTTGTGACAAATATCACGGAACATGTTAAATCAACGTTTAGTTAATTTTTGTTCCACTAGATGGCGCTCTGCCATCTAAAAAGCTCATGTGAGCAGTCAAAAAATGCCTTTTTTGTTTTTAATATCAACACCCTACCGTGAATATACTCTTTATTTACATAATAAACCTGAAATATTCCAATTAAAATACCAAATATTATCTTAAACCCAATAGATCACGTTAAAATTTCAGGTATACAATTCTCAAATCATAGAATAAAAAAATATATAAAGTTCGCACTTTCTAATTTTTCGCAGGACAGAAATTATGAAAAACCTTATGTTTTTACTTAGTGTAAAATTGTGGGGATAAATATTCGAAAAATAAATATTTTGAATAAAATAATCATCAGACTAGTTCTTACGTATGGTTCAGAAAATTTCTAAAAATTATTAATAGTCGATGAAAACAAAAACGAAATTCTATTCAATATCAAATTCTTCTTTGGGTGATTAGAGACTACAAAACTACATCTTCCAACTGTGCCCATAGTCTTGCGAACATCCCCCTTCTCACAGATTATATTGAATATGATATAATTAAATACGATTTGGCTCAACTTTTCTTAAATGATCAAAATGCTTTTAAACCACATTGTCTAAGTATAATCAGAACCTTTTTGAGTTCTAAAATGAGTAAATTATTTATTAAAACAAATTAAAATATCAAAGTCTTTTCCTGTTTAGAATGGCATTAATTTTCAGTTTTAACTTGTACAATACACAGTTATTGACTCATCCATTGATGAGCTCTACTCTTCCCCGGCAGACACTATTAAAAAACTCAAGCTTTACAAGCTTGATACCTTAGTGCAATTGAGTGGAGATAAGAATGAAGAAGAAGAAGACAATACACAGTTCATAACAATCCACAAAAATTAGAGGATTTTTGACAACAATTAGTGATTTTGAAAACTCAAGCTAATACTGTTGCAAGGAAACCCAGTACGGTAAAATAATATATGTAATTCTATTGTTCTAATAACGTATGTCCATAGTTTACTTGAAAACCATTTCTAAGATTCCACCCTTTAGTGTAGCATATAAAAACAGAATGATCCAATACAGTATTAGCGCTCTAAAGAAGCGGTCTGATAGATTAAATTGGTCAAACCGCTAGAAGGGTTCACCACTGACGATCCAAGCCCTCCTAATATTTTTAATCGCAGTAAGGACAGTAGAAATACATTTTATGTGTGAAGAAACATCCGTGCTTTAATGTTTCCATTTCTTATGGTTTTTTTTATCGTTTCATAAACATATTATATATCTATAATTATATGTAATTCTCATGCCCTTAAAACCTATGTCCATATTTAATATAAATACCTTTTCCAAGAGGTCAACCTCATTATCATAAAAACAGAACATCCCAATTTCTACAATAGATTCCTACCCATGTTGGGATCGAGGGTAATGAAATGGCATTTGAATTGGCAAAAGAAGCCAGAAAGCTGAGCCAAAGAAAAAAACAAATGTCAGTAATTGACGCTGATGCTTTGGCAAAATAAAAGATAATCAAACAAAAAATAAAAAAGATCAATTATGTGAAATAAACTCTGAGAGAAAACTGACAAAAACTATAACAAGACTTAGAACAAAACACTATAAAGTAATAACAATACATCCAGATGGCACAAGAACCTATAGGACATGTAACAACTGTCCTGGTGTGGAACTAACACCTACCCACATATTCTCATGTCCAGCAATAGCCACAGCCTTGCAGAAAATTGACTTAGACCCAGAGCAGCAGCTTTACACACCCAAGATAGTGGACATTGCTGCTGCTGTGATGGAGATGCATGGAGACATCTGAGACTTTTCATTGGACACGACAACAACAACAGAACATCCCAATGCAATATTAAAGCGGTATGGTAGATTAAACTGGCGAAACCGCTGAGGGTTTACCACCGATGAGCCAGGCCCTCCCATTAATTTATCATCAAAGTAATTATTGAGAATAGAGCAATCCATAATTAAATATTTAATTAAAAAGGCATAGTTTGGATAAAAATATCATTTATTTTACCAATATTTCAGTTGGCTGAACGCCAACTTCTTGACACACATTAATATTTTATAATACCTTGATAAAGGTTGGTGTTCAGCCAACTGAAATATAGGTAAAATAAATGATATTTTGATCCAATATATGCCTTTTTAATTGAAATAAGTATGCATCAAAAATAATCATACGCGACAAAAAAAGTTTATATTTTTATAACAGACAGCACGCTAATGTATCACGTTGATATATTGTTCATTTTATTATAAAATAAAAATAAGGATTATTTTATATTTTTCATAAAAGTACGTTATATATATTTTTTTGTTTTAGTGGTATATTTGAATGCAATTAAAAACTATTTCTACTAACTTTTTGATATAAAATTAAAAACATTTGAAAATTAAATATACATTTGGGTGCTGGTAACCCTTGATAATTTTTAGATTTATATATGGAATTGGCTAATCAAAAATCATTTAATCTATTTCTAAAATTTCATTGATTGTACAACTATTAGAAAAAAATTTAATAAACCTTTTTTACACTTAGCAATTAAAAAATAATATTATACCATCTTTAAATTGGTATTAAGTCAAATATTCCTTTATTCTTAATTGATTTCGTTGAAATTAAAATTATTCATTTTTAATATTAATTAATTTGATAATTTTAATAAAGGTCGCTTGTTAAATATTTCCTTGGCCACTATGTACATAAGGAGCTTTAAAAACATTTTTTACTTGTTGATGACTTTTTAAAATGGTTTTAATTTAGAAATAGTCAATTATTGCTTTGTTTCTATTTATTTCCAAACTGTTTTCATAATAAAAGGTAAGCCAATTAACTTTTGTCTTAATTCCGAATTTTAATTAAAATAGAGTAAAAAAAGATATTCGAATTTATTTGCATATTTCCAATTTATTCTGATTGTTTTTTGGTAGGCTGCTATTTTATCTGTTTATCTGTTAGTTGAAAAAATTAAATAAAATTAGAATAGAGCTTATATAATTTTGTGTGACGCCTTTTATAATATTTAATTATTAAATATTTTCTAATCAAATTTAGTTAAAAAAATAAATAGTGTGCATCTTTAATATTATAAAAAATAAGCTTTTAGCTACGAAACCTTTCTACTGGTGTAATCTTTGTTAAAAACGAACCTTTTTTTTAAATATCAATTTTGAATGTTAACAATTCTAATCAGTAATTACATGTGTTAGTTAAATATCACTGGAATATTAGGCTACAGTTGCACATATGCAAAAAAAGAAACATATCAAGAATGAATGAAGACATTAAGACGCGAATGTTTCTTTTCACAAATAAATCAAACTTCTACTGTCCTTACTGGATGAAAAAATATTGGGCGGACTTGGATCATCAGTGGTAAACCGTCCCAGAGATTTCGCCAATTTAAACTACCAGACCTCTTCTTTATATCTCTAATATTATATTGGATCATGTTGCTTTTATATTCTACACTGAATATTAGAGCTCTAAAGAAGCGGTCTGGTAGATTAAAAATTGGCGAAACCGCTGGGAGGGTTCACCACTGATGAGCCAAGCCCTCCCAATATTTTTTCATCGCAGTAATAATAGTAGAGAAGTTTGATTTATTTGTGAAAAGAAACATTCGCGTCTCAATATCTTCATTCGTTATGTATAGATGGCGTTTATTGCTTTGTATAATCAATAATGCTTTAGTTCGAAAAATGTCTCTGTTTAATATATTCGAACCAATCTGAAACTCCTAAAATGTATCATTACAGAATATAGAAAGAAATTTGTCATATCCCTGTAATATAAAGATTAAAAATTAAATAATATACAAATATATTTATATTTAATTAAAAAGACATATATTAGATAGATCAAAATATCATTTATTCTACCGATATTTCAGTTGGCTGAACGCCAACCTTTACCAAGGTATTATAACATATTAATGTGCCTTACCTTGATAAAGGTTGGCGGTTAGCCAACTGAAATATTGGTAAAATAAATGATATTTTAATTCAATATATGTCTTTTTAATTAAATATTTATTTATGGATTGCTCTATTTTCAATATATATTTATATATTTATTTGTTATTCAAGTATATAATTATTTAAAACTATATTTCAAGTATGAATTATACAAAATTCTTGATTTGAAAAATAGTACAAATGTGAAATTGTACTGGGATAAGGTAAATAAATTAAGAAAAATGTATCTCCTTTTCGTACAACTGAAATTTGCTGATGGCTAGCGCCATCTATTTATCCCGATAGATGGCGCCAGCGATCAGTAACTTTCAGTTGCACGATAGGAGATACATTTTTCTTTATTCTTGATTTGGTTTAGGATGACCTGAAATGCTTCAATGGCCGCTGGTTCTTGCAAAAGTCCAACCCCACCAGCGAGTGCAAGTAACCAAACGGGGCTCTGGCACATTTGTAAGTGCAAAGTCGAATTGCTTTTCACATATGTAGACATGTAGTGCACTTCACTAAAATCAATCGACTACTTCTACCCACCATAATTTAATGGCATGTACCACGTGTACTAGGGATAAGCAAAAAAAGGGGGAAAAAGGATGACCTGAGAGAGATGTTAGAGGATAAATACAAACCGCACTTTTCCTATAAAATTCTAAAATTGGATAGTTGAGATCTAGAAGTTCCGAAATACATATACACTCATGGACAAAACTTAAGAATGTTGCACATTTTAGCATTAATATCGGTATTCAGACAATAACTCTGAAAGATAAACTCATGGATAAAACTTAAGGAAGTTGTACCTTTTAGCTTGTATATCGGGATTCAGACAATAACTCTGAAATATACACTCATGGACAAAACTTAAGGAACTTGTACCTTTTAGCATGCATATTGGGATTCAGAAAATAACTCTGAAAGATACACTCATGGTCAAAACTTAAGGAACTTGTACCTTTTAGCATGTATATTGGGATTCAGACAATAACTCTGAAAGATACACTCATGGACAAAACTTAAGAATGTTGCACATTTCAGCATGTATATCGGGATTCAGACAATAACTCTGAAAGATAAACTCATGGATAAAACTTAAGGAGGTGGCATATTTTATCATGTATATCGGAATTTAAACGATAACTTTGGAATATATTACAGTGATATTTATTGAAGATACACGAGATAATCAATTGTGCACTAAATTGCCTATGTTTCCTTTAAAAAAAACTGACGACTGGCGACATCAAAGACTTTCCACTTCTGTAATTTTTTTCCATGAGTTCATATTAGAGTCTTGCTATATGAGGCCAGAATTTGAATGCAGCGATAGATGTCAGGAGAGAGAGAGAGATATATAATGATTAATATATATTATACTAGCGGATGTGCCCGGCTTCGCCCGGGTTTTTACCCGAGTAAAGGTTTGTCTAACGAACATTTGTTAAAACAATTCTCTATAAAATTATTCAAAAAAGAAGATATATTTTGATAATTTGAAACTTGTAAATTTGAATCTCTCGATAAAGTGAACATTTTTTCCCGGTCCCTGTGTGCCGTGTCATCCTGAATTTTGTCTTTCCTAATTTTCTACATTACAAAATCATCGTTTTATCTAGTGAACATTTTTTTCCGGTCCCTTGAAAAATACTCGATAAGTTGAATAAAATCAATATTAATTGGTTCCCTCGGTAATTGGAAGTTAAAGGAATAGTATCTTCGCCTTGGAATTGTATCATTATTCTTGTCTCAAATAAATTGCCGTGTCATCCTGAGATAATCTTACTTTTGATAAATAATATTTAAGATTTTATTATATATATTATATTATATATATATTACACGTTATTTGTTTTCTTGGCCGACTGTTTTACACATGGTGTTATCTTAAAATTGCTTGTTTTGAATATTTTTTTAGATTGAGATTATTAGCTAGTATGTAAAAAAATTAACTCTGTTGAAATTTAATTTTGTATTTATATATAAATAAAATTAACTCTGTTGATTTTTTTGTATTTAATCGATAACAGCGAAGTTACGCATGTTAATGTTAGGGGAAAATATTTTGATGTTAAGCAAAACCTGCTCCATCTCGTTTTACATAAATGTTGAAAATTTGGTTGAAATTGATGCATTGTAACGAAAGTTTTTAGTGATGTACACTTATGAAATTTGCATTTTATTAATATAGATATAAATGGCTATCAATCACGGTAATTGATTCAGTTAATTGGAATAGGTGAATATTTGAACATTAATTGGACACGTATAGGCACGTGGCAATTACGTAATTAAATGGTCGACAGATCGCATTATTCCGTCACGTACTTATTGGCTTCAATATTGTTTCCTAATTGTTTTAATTGGATATATACACTACGTGATACTGAATTTTTCATCACCAAGATCAATCAAGAATTTTTATAACTCACAGTTCATCACAAATCATGGTAATTTTGGAGAATTTCTGGAGAAAACAGGGCAACGTATGATCCTAGCTGCTTCTGTGGAAAATAAAACCTTAATACATTTATTGATATAATGTCTAATATTTCACAGCTACAGATGTAATCATTTTTATCTCATCGAATAAATTTGCGAATTTGTATATAACAAAGACACTTATGTAAAAAATTCAATAATTTTTGTAAATTAATTTTATATTTTCTCTTCTGTTTGAGAAAACCATCGTTTCAGCTTTAATTGTGTTTTTTGTCCGGTTATTGAGTTGTATATAAAGTGAATTGTATATAATTTGCTAAAATGTATTTAGGCGTAAGTATCCCGAGCTGGGATATCGCGTCCGATATGTCAAATAAAAAAATATATATAAAAAGATAATTTAAGGTAATTGATAAATCAAGAAATTGGGTTGGACAAATATCAGGGAACAAGTTGAATCAATGTTTAGTTGATTTCTGTTCCACTAGATGGCTCTCTACTATCTAAAAGCACATGTTCTCCTGATCAGGATATGCCTTCTTTATTATTAATATTTTTTTTTTTATTGTTTTTTCATATATGTATACCTATATTCAAAATAATGAAGGCATATCTAGTGGAGCAAAAAAAACTAAAGGTTTATTTAACTTGCTCCGTGATATTTGGCCAACCCAATTTCTTGATAAATTTAAAAGGCCATCCATGAATTGGGTTGGCCAGATATCACGGAACAAGTTAAATAAACGTTTAGTTTATTTTTGCTCCACTAGATACGGCTCTGACATCTAAAAAGCACATGTGCTTGTGGTTAGGATATGCTTTATTTATATTTAATATTAACACCTGACCTTTTTATTCTTTATTTTTCTATTGTTTTCAATACATGTATGTTAGATAATGAAATAGAACATATTGAATTAACAAAAGGTAAATTTTTGTCAATATTTCGGTTGGTTTATATTTATTACAATGTTCTTATTTACCCACAATAGAGGAAATTGATGTTTATGAAAAATATTAAGTGAATATTTCAAACAATATTGATTATATAATTTTTTTAAATATGAGATTTGTGAATATTAAAAAGAGTAAACATAATACCAGTCTCATATATTAAATAAAATATTTTCTTATGAATATAATATTATATATATATTATATACACATATATAGACTTATATAAAAAAACGTTTGACAAGTTTTACCGCAAATGTTTCTTTTTCCGTTCATCACTACTCTTCACAATTCATCCTTTCATACTTCATCCCTAAGGATAGAAATAGTCGTTTTTTCTCCTTAAAATAATTAAAATTACGATTTTTAGTTCTGTAAAACTTGTTAAACGTCGTTTTATAATCATGAGCCGCATTATATTGTATTATAAATATTATACATAAAATAAAAGGATTTAAAAGCGCGAATGTTTCTTTTATACATAAAACGAACTTCTACTGGCCTTACTGCGATGAAAAATATATTGGGAGGGCTTGGCTCATCAGTGGTGAACCCTCCCAGCGGTTTCGCCAATTTAATCCACCAGACCGCTTCTCAGAGCTCTAATACTGTATTGGATCATTAGAAGTTCGTTTTATGTATAAAAGAAACATTCGCGCTTTTAAATCCTTTTATTTTATATGTATAGATGGCGTGTTATTGCTTTGTGTCAATTTATTCCTAACTGGCCTTGTCTTTATAGTTTGCTGAAAAGCATTGCTCGAAGCAAATATTTGAATGTAATTCTACTGTCCTATAAGCTTATGTCCATAGTTTACTTGAAAACCATTTCTAAGATTCCATCCTTCAGTGTAGCATATAAAAGCAGAATGATCCAATACAGTATTAGAGCTCTGAGAAGCGGTCTGGTGGATTAAATTGGCGAAACCGCTGGGAGGGTTCACCACTGATGAGCCAAGCCCTCCCAATATATTTTTTCATCGCAGTAAGGACAGTAGAAGTTCGTTTTATGTATAAAAGAAACATTCGCGCTTTTAAATCCTTTTATTTTATATGTATAGATGGTGCGTTATTGCTTTGTGTTAATAAATATTATATATATGTAGTATATTTTGAGTTAGATAGTTCACAACCTTCTTCTGATATTAATTATATAACCCCATATCTATATATAAAAATATGTATCGAACAATGGAAGTGACAAATAAAATAAAGAAGGAGGTAGACCAGACGACAAAGGCCAGACGAAAACAACCCGGCGCCATAAAGTTGCGTGATTACAGTAGCCAATCAGGAATCACCACATATGCGGGCGTCCAGTATATAAACGCCCAGAATTTAGACAAAGCAGTTGTTTTCAGAGCGACGCCGTTATACGGTCAGTGGGACCTCTCACCCCCCTTCTATCCGCGTCTGCCGTTGTCCGCTGCCTTCGTTCGTGGTCTACCTCTTTCTCTTGGAGTTACCATCTAGACCTGCCTCTGTTCTTTGCTGTACCAGTGCGGGAATCCCATCACGCACCCACTACCACGACTGCCCAGCACATTCCACATCGGGTTTACTACAGAATCCGTTAAAGTCGACAGGATAACTGAGGACAGCAGTAAGCAGAGGATGACGGAGGTCAGAGACGACTACTTCGCGGATGCCCTCACCAACATGCAACCCCACTGCGACGAACTAGTAAGCCGCCTAACAGACGCCATTCGGGGACTAGTCGTACCTCGTGCAGAGGAAGCCCTCATCTCCTCTTTCGACGGATCCCACGCAACAAGCAGCCTTCTTCCATACAGCCATCTCCAGAGATCCACTCCAGCCAGCATCAGCCATTTCAAGGTACTTTAAACTTTGTTTCTGCCATTTTCCCCATAAATTTTATTCTTATATTTTCACTTTAAGCATTTTAAAATAAATTATAACCTTTTTTATAGCATTTTTATTCAATTTTTAAAACTTTCACACTCTCATTTATCATTTTTACCCTATTTTAATCAAATTATAAATTTCAATTCATCATTTTCAATTTTGTTATTAAAAATATTCAATCACGCATTTTTGCCAATTTACTAATCTTACATGCCTTTCTTAAATTCACCTAAAATGGCATTATCCAAATATGCATCTCTCAATTTTACATTAAAAAATCGTATTATATTTTAATTACTCGAATCATATTTTCTAGACTTATTTGTGTGTTTTTTTTTAATACCTTATTTATGGCCATAATATTAATAATTAAATTTATTACACTCCTTATTTTACTTGACCTATTACTATTTCAATTGATATTTCTGAATATTTAAAAGTTTTAAAAACTAGTCCTAGATTTGTATTTTTATAAATATCAATTTTAAATTATCTCATCTCAAAATGTGCCTCCCATTTTTCCCACAATTACAAATACAACTATAAATGTAGTATGCGAAAATAATATCGTAATCGAAAATTTCGTAAATTCATTATTTTATAATTTTTCTAAACCTAATCACCGCTAATAATCTCCAATCTAACGATTTGTCTAAACATCTTAACGCAAAACTTACTGAGAAACTAAGGTTATTTCACCTAGAGAATCCCAGAAGCTCGAGAAAAACCATTCGGCACAGCGGTCGTCATCCCCTGTTTGTTTTTATTACCGGCGCGGTGTGTCATCCACAGCCCCCACAATGGCGGGCATATTGACATCTCTAGTTTCAGTACACACGTGCTCCAACTCGCAGGACAAAGAGATTAAATAAGATGCGGCACACCGGTATTCTAGACTTCGTGTCCACCAAACAACCTGCCAGATTAAAACGGATAGGAAAATTATATAAAATCCCTTTTATGGCAAATCTTATTTTTATAATAGTTTATTGTTTTGTCAACCCGTTTAAAAATTAGGTCCCCACCATCTCTAAAATCGATCCTGTACATGACACCATGTGAGACGCCATCTTGGCCTCCTGAAAGGACAATTAAATCCCCAAAATGGCGTCCATCGCCACGACACTATTCCAAACATCGTCTAATTTGCGTTTATAAGTATTGCATCACGTGGGGAACACACTAACCTAAATACTTACTATATTTTAAAATCTTATTCATTTATATTTTTACGATCCTTGATGTGTGCCATTTTATATTTTAGAATCTATCCATATATTTTAGGGTATTTCTTTTACATTAAGATATTTCTTCTCCTTCCATCCCTAAGGGGTTAAAACCATTAGCCAACCAATATAAACATCACCTGAAACCTTATATTCTTTGACATCATTTGTTTTAATTTTCCATGGCCTACGTCTAAGCTAATTTTAACTTAAAAATTTTGTTTTAACAGTGACCCCTTATGCCAACTATCCCTTCTTATATCTTGATCCTTCCAACTCTGCCTTCCATACTTCTCTCGTCTCTTGATCATTTTCCATTGGCCTTCTATGCCTTCATTCTAGCCACCCCTCGCCCATCGCAGAGTTCCTGTTTGCCGATTTTTTTTTTATTGATTTGTCCCAATGGACTACTCCTTCCTCGCCATCCCATCCTGATGGTGTGTTCAGGAAAATCCATCGCTTATTATTTTTTTTTTATTTACACCCGGATCACCGTCCCAGCATTCTTTATTTCATTCTTTTTTCCTCAAACTCGGGTTCAATCAATCAATGGCAACAGTCGAGCCCTGTTTTCACAATCTACCTTCCATCCTCTAACCTCTTCAACGGTTCCTGAGACTCCTGCTCGTCAACATTTTTTAATTTTTATTTTTTAATGACTCATCGACCTGGTACACTCTTCCTCCCCATGTTAACTCCACACGGAGAGCTTGGGTAACCAGCGATATTTTTTTTCTCTAACGCTCGACTCAGGCCATCATCAGCACGATGCGCCCGCTCACTTTTCGTTTAATTTTATTTTTCATCTGGTCGAGCTCAATCACCGACAGCAGCGCAGCTCTTGAGCCCCATCTCTTTTTAACCTCTCTCAGAAAAGTTTTCTTTCCCATATTCTCCCATTACCTACCTCTCCTTCGATCTTCACACCTTTTGCCCATCTGATCTAATGCTACTTACAGAGCATCTTGAGATTGCTGAACCCTGAAAACAATACTTCGCTTCTAAGCTCGTATTGCAGGGCAGGACTCCTGAGATGTCCTTTGCAGAAACCAATTCAGACCTTCTTCCTTTATTCCTCACTGCGTCACTACCTATCGCAAACCTTTTGCTTAAGTCAATTTTCTTTTATATTTTATTTTACTTTTATTACCTCTACTTCTCCTCCTTCTGTATTACATCCCTGAAACTATGTTGTAAATATTCAAGGCACCTTAAGTAACAAAAAACTGTAACTAGTATACCAACTTTCCCAAATATTTACTTTCGCTATTGTGTGTGTTTACTTTAAATTTATCCTTCCTATGTACTCCTCTTATATATTTTTTATAGTTTTATAATATTATTTCAGTGTGTCACCACTACTACCCCTTATCTTTATTTTTATTCTAGTAACTAATTTGTGCCCCAAATTATTTCCCATTCAATAGGTTTACTAGCTTTTCTCTCATTAATTTGTAAATAGACTTAAAGTTTTACTAGTTTTGTGGTGTTGGACTTTGTTTTTTAACTTACAGATGTAGATAAAACATTTCACTATTTATCGATAATATCATTTTGTTTATTAATGCCTTCAACTACCAATCAACCCTTTATATATTATTACCTTTAATATTTTTATTTTATTTTAATTTTTTTTTCCATCATGTTTAGACTTAGAATTTTACAACTTCAACTATTTTAGGCACCATTTTAACAAATCTACACCTAACATTTTATAATATTTCTTAATCAGATAAAACATTTATCATTTTATTTTTCTTAATAGATTTTCAAAATGTTATTTTTGACGCTTCCCTTACAACCTCTAACTCTATCCCATGAACCTTTCCTCCCAACCTTTTTCATCCATCAAGAAATTATTGTTCGTCAGCCATTTTCTTTTTTTTTTTTATTGATTAAATCACCACACAAGTCGGACACAATCAAAATTGACAACAATAAATCTCTTACACCCACCTTTCCTTTTCCGCATCCTTCAAACCTCCAACTACCTTCCAAGGGATTCCAGTTCGCCGAACATTTTTGTTTTTTTTTCATTGATTAATCCGACTGGAACAATCCTTCCTCGTTATACCCATTCCCAATAATGAGTTCAGGATATCCAGCGCGAACCTTTGATTTTCTTTTTCTCATCGCCCGACTCATCATATCAATTCACCATTTTTTCAACTTTTCACTTTTTTTTTTCATAATTCAAACGGGCACAATCATTATGGAAAACAGGGATCCCTCTTACCTCTACCTCTCCCTTTTACCTCCATCAATCTTCCCACCTCTTTTCGCTGTTTGAGCTAATGATGCAAACGGAATATCTTGGACCTTCTGTTAATGAAAACAATGCCTCACTTAAACAAGTTTGCATTGCATTGCAGAATGCTTGGGATACTACTTTGCAGAAACATGCTCAGATACCCCCTTTCCCCTTTTCAACCTTAGCGTCACATTATACGTTCAATCAATAAACTAACATTTTTCCGCTCATCTTTTATGCAATAAGATATTATTTTCCTTGTACGATTCATTTTACCATATTTACCATCTTGTATTATATACTTTCTCTTAATCTTTTATCATTCATTTTGTGCGTTTTTATTTTTATAACCTTGATTTTTTTTTCATTGATACACCACCATTACAACATCTTTCTCTTTTTAACTTGTAACTTTATAATATTTTAAACTAATTTGTATACAAATTATTTCTTTTTTTTTTTTATATAATAGGTTTGTTAGGTTATCATTCATTACATGTCATTCCCCCAACCTTCATCACCGGGGGCACATTCTGTAGTATATTTTGAGTTAGATAGTTCACAACCTTCTTCTGATATAAATATATAACCCCATATCTATATATAAAAATATGTATCGAACAATGGAAGTGACAAATAAAACAAAGGAGGAGGTAGACCAGACGACAAAGGCCAGACGAAAACAACCCGGCGCCATAAAGTTGCGTGATTACAGTAGCCAATCAGGAATCACCACATATGCGGGCGTCCAGTATATAAACGCCCAGAATTTAGACAAAGCAGTTGTTTTCAGAGCGACGCCGTTATATGGTCAGTGGGACCTCTCACCCCCCCTTCTATCAAAGTCGGCCGTGGTCCGCTGCCTTCGTCCGTGGCCTACCTCTTTCTCTTGGAGTTACCATCTAGACCTGCCTCTGTTCTTTGCTGTCCCAGTGCGGGAATCCCATCACGCACCTACTACCACGACTGCCCAGCACATTCCACATCGGGTTTACTACATATATATATATATTTATATATTTAGTTTTGTAATTTTAATTTGAAAGCTTTTAATAGTTAATAATAAATTTAATAATTTTAACCCCTATCTCTTTGAAACAGATAAAAATAAGAGAAAGTTTGACATTAATATATTTAAAACATATGCATAATATTATCAATATAAATATATATTACACAAAATTATGTTTATATAGAGTCTTTTGAAATAAATTTATAATATTTTATAAATTGAATCTATTTTATATTATTAATATCAATCCAATTTAAGAAATTTCTCATTTTAATAAAATGTTTATTTAATATTTAATATGATCAAAAGACTGTTAAAGAGAGCAAATATTTTAATAACAAAAAGAGTTTCCATTTTGAAAATTGAATTTTATATTATTTGGTGTTACTATATCTAATAGAAATATATTTTAGAATGCATATATTAATGGGGTAATTGAATTCACATTTGTAATATATTAAAATGGAAATAATTTTCTTATCTCAAACAATATATAAGCATTTATTTACATATATATATGTCGTATTTAGGTAAGTCTTTGAATAATTATAAATTTAAAACTCTAAATTTGTATATAAGAAATAATAGACGCGACAAAAAGAAACGCAGCCATATTCTCTTTGTTTATTTTCCAACTCCTTTGTTCTCCTCTCTTCCTTCTTACCCCTCGGGTCGTTGGTCAAAAAATTATATACAAGCATTGGCTATTTACTCTTTGATTATAGATATTAAAATACATGGATATTAAAATATATGGATATTAAAAAATAAAAATGAATTGACTATTTACAAGTAGTGTGGGAATTATATTGCATATATATATTGGAATTTGGAAAAAAAAAAGATCTTCCTTTGAATTATAAAAACGATATGTAACACATCTATTGAGGTTTCTAGACACTTTAATAATTTCATAATAAAATTTGAATTAAAAACAAAAAAGGCGTATCTTAATAGTTCACCTGAGAATTTTCAGATATCAGAACGTCATCTATTAGAACAAAAATAAACTAAACATTGATAAAACTTGTTCCCTGATATTTGGCTCTCACATATTCCTGATAAATAAAGTGTTGCATATATAAGCAGAATGATCCAATACAGTATTGGAACTATGAAGAAGCGGTCTGGTAGATTGAATTGGTGAAACCGCTGAGGGTTCACTACTGATGAGCAAAGCCCTCCCAATATTTTTTAATTGCAGTAAGGATAGTTGAAATTTGATATGTGTTTTAAAGAAAAATTCGAGCCTTAATATTATCATTTTCTGTATATATATTTATTTATTTCTTTATTTCGACTTGGAGCGCTATGTCCCCCTAGGGACACTTTAAAGATAAACAAAATTTTTAAAGAAGAGAAAGAAAGATATTTTAAATATGTACAGAATTAGTATGCAAGTTAGTTAGAAGAAAAGATAAAAAAAATATATATATATCAACACAATTGATATATGTACAAAGGGTTGGTAAGCAAATTTAGTTAAATGAAATCAAATTGTAAAGTATTGTGTTTATTCGAGAAAAGCAATTTAAGATTTAAAAAAAGTTTAAGGAATATTTTATAATGAAAATATGCTAGATATTAGAGAAGGAGAAGGTATATAGATGGTGCGTTATTTGTTTTATAAATAAAGAAAAGCCTATCACGAACGCATTTCGGACGGTTGGCCCTCTTCAGCGTGGTGCAGGCTGTATCTAAATGACCAAATATTTAGAGAAGAGGCCTACTGAGAAATCAAGAAATGGGTATATAGGGACAAATATTTAAATATATATTTGAAAATATTACAAAATTGAAACCATACCGGAATCAGGTGAATAAATTAAGGGGGGAAAAATGACATTTCCTGATCGTGCAACTAAAAGTTGCTGACGGCTTGCGCCATCTTTCGGAATAAATATTAACTGATCGTTGATTTTTTTAAAATTATTTCAGAATTCTGTTTGATTTATTTGTGAAAGGAAACATTCGAGTCTTAATGTTTTCATTTGCTATATATATAGTCTGCTCCATGCTGACGAGGGCCAACAGCTCGAAATAAGTTCGTGATTGACTTTTCTTGATTTTTCAAGAAAATGAATTGATGAAATAATACGAAACAAGTTGTATCAAAGTTTAGTTTATTTTTGTTCCACTAGATGGCACTCTGCCATCTAAAAATGATCATGTGAGCATGGTCAAGATATGCCTTTTTTTTAATATCAACATCTGACTTTTATATATTTTTTATTGATTTTCAACAATTATATATTTCTAGATCATTGTTTAAATGTTTAGAAATTTCAGCTATATAAACAAACAACAACAACAAAAAGGCTTTTTTAAGGCCGATTGCCCTGTATGTATTCGCCATCCAACAATAAAATAATACAGTAATTTTTCCTCCCTTTTCCCATGTACACGTGAGCCTTTGTTTGAAAAGGGATTTATTTACACATCTAAAACTTTCCTAACTATCTCTTTTGTGTATAAATCTATTTACAATTGATCTGTAGAAATTATAGAGTTGTATTGCTATATTTTTCTTTTCTGAAATAGTTCTCAGCGTCTTCAGTGGGTTGCTAAGTCTCCAGAAGGTGTTTTAAAGAGTTTTTTTCTCTTTCTTCATCTAAATATTTACATTCTTTGATATAGTGGGAATTTTATCAGATATCATATTTCCACCAATTCTGCAGTGAATGTTTTCCTTTTTGATGATGAGAATATGACTTTCTCTATCTAGAATTGAAATTCAGCTATATATAGTGGGCGATAAGTTATTGATGATATTTTAAATAAACGAATTGATAAGATGATAAGAGAAATAGGAATTATCATCCGTGATTGTCAACTATATAGTGGAATGTTATGACATTGAAGTGAAACTACCCGTTTATCATTCTCCATACCTTTAGATGGTTCCAAGCCTGGAGAACATGACAGGGCACTCCAAGTAAACAAGAATGAATTCTTAAATAAATATATCAACCACGGATACATCTATAACATTTAAATGTAGAAATACCTCAAAGATATTCAATAGAGTTGTATCTCAAATACCAATCAATGATGTCGTCATGGTACCATGGCAATTCCAAAGTGTCGATTTTAATTAAACGGAGTGTCGTTAGTCCATAGATAAGGATATCAAGATATATTTTAAAGATAAAATATTAGTGAATCAATGTCAGAACTGTTTTTTATTTAATCCTAATCATAAGAGGAATAACTGTCCCAATCCCAAAAAAATGTATTAAATGTGAAAAAGAGGGTGAACACGAATGCTCGACTACAATTAAATGCTACAACTGCGTCAAACATCCACATTTTAGAAATAGAGATTTGGAGCATAAACCGAATAGTCAAGACTGCCCAATCTATAAAAAAGAGATGCAAATCATAATACAAAGAACGGACTATTATACACATATAGAAGATGCGGGCCAATAATAAACATCCAGAATGATGGGGCGAAAACTATATATTGACAAAATCAAAATTATTCAACAAAATACCAGAAAAAGCAAAAATTGCATAAATTAGCTTTGTGCATCTGATGAAATTAGAAATGCAGATATAGTAATGATACAAGAACCTTATATAATCAAAGAGGAGGTAATATTTCCAGGACCTTGTACAAAATATCAATTGATGAACAGTCCAAATATAAATACGGCAATAATTGTAAGAAATAGCAGCTTAAAAATTCAATTAAGTACAGAATTCACTAACTCATTTGCTACAACTATAACCATACAAACAAAAAGTAAGAAAATATATCTTTCCAACATTTATATACATCCGAATTCAATGAAAAGTGAGCACGAGGAATTTATGAAGAAGTTAATTAATACAAATTTACATATACCGGTGATAATTTGCGGCGATTTCAATGCCAGAGCTCCGTTATGGTACGATATCAGGAAAAATTATAATGGACATAGACTGATCCCTATCATAGATGAAATAAACTTAATTATCCATAGTAATAAAACTTTCACGTGTCGTGATGCAAGTGTGATTGATCTCACACTAACAAATAAACAGGCAATTGCGGCGATCAGAAATTGGAAGACGCAGCAGATATCGCAAATTTCAGATCATGTAGCTATATCTTTTGAAATATATACAAACGAACAATTTAGTTCAGAAAAATATCATTCCACTTGGAAATTTAATGAGAAAAATGCGAACTGGTTAAGTTTTAGTCAGAGAATTAACAGTACTGAACGAGAAAAATTTGAAAACTTACTAGACATAGTGGATACACCATAAATGATTGATCAAACGGTAAAAGAACTTACGAACATACTGATTGAGGCAGCACATAATTCACTTAAAGTAAATAATAATATGACAACCAAAAATAATATTAGTAATAAGTGGTGGAATACGAATTTACAGCTTCTAAAGGATCACTGTGTCATTATCTTAGAAACTGTTACTATAGAAACAAAAATTGCCCTAATCATCTATATAGATAATACCGTAACAGAGTTTTCCATTGTAAAGTCCTGAGCTATCTCCTCCGAAGATTCTGAACTACACATAACAATCTATATACCAAAATTTTCGTTATTTTTTTCTTCGTGTCATAGGCCTGTTTTTATTTTCCTAATGTTAACAGTTATTTTTATTTTTTAATTTAATCTATTTTACAATCGTAGATTTTTTGCATTTATCATCATCAATCATTTGTTTTGAAATTCCGTAGAAATGTGTTTTGAAATAATATATATATCTAATTAATTTGATTATGTAAGTACTTTGTTATAGTTTTTCATTTAAATATATACATTTTTCGATTTGTAGATTGAATTATTACTTTATTCTATTTATCTTTTATAACTGTTTGTTATAGTTTTCCATTTGAATTTAGCTCCATTTTTGTGTCTTATTTCTTCTGTATATTAAAAAAAATATTGAAACTTAGTTTTTCATTTAAATATATACATTTTTCGATTTGTAGATTGAATTATTACTTTATTCTATAATAATTATCTTTTATAACTGTTTGTTATAGTTTTTCATTTGAATTTAGCTCCATTTTTGTGTCTTATTTCTTCTGTATATTGAAAAAAATATTAAAACTTAGAATTAAGCTTTGCTTTTTCATATACATGTTTGTTACACATTTAGCAATATATATACCAAAATATTTTTTTGGATACTTAACTCTTTTAGTGAATTTTTGTCAGGGGGGCTGCAAAAGTGCCTTACTTATTTTGGAATATTTAAATTTTTTGGTGAATTTTTGTCAGGGAAGCTATGGACTGCCATAATCATGCAATATGTTGATGTTCTTCTCATAAAAAAAATATTTGGGTTTAGAATTGGGCTTTGCTTTTTTATATACATATTATTTGCACATTTTTTTTTTCATCAATTGTTTCCTCACATGCTTGGAATTTTCTTTTTATGCCTGTCCTGGCTTTCAGTTTTATAGTTTTCCTCTGCTTGGTTCTTATTTTACCTTTTTTTTTCAGCGTCTTTTTTGTATTTCTGATTAAATTAATTTGTGGGTTCTTTGTTATAGTTTTTAATTTTACATTTTGCTCAATTTTTTGTGTCTGGTTTTCTTTTTTGCCGTATCTTTCATAATTCTTTTTTTCAGTATCTTTCATAATGTCTTTGGCATCTTTATTTTTCTCAATAAGAGGCTAATTATTTATTTGTATAATCAATTGTTGATTACTTAATTTGTTATATGATAAAATGTTATATGATACATACAATTTTCTACATTTTTGCACTGTGCAATTTAATATGTTGTTTATATTGAGATCTTTTACATTAAATTTATTTTGACATGTATTTGCTCAACTTGGTTTTTAGTTTAGCTTTTTTTTTTCAGCGACTTCTGTATCATGCCTCACAGAGGCCGTGGAAGACTCGCGCGGAAAGGTTGTTGTTCTTGGAGGTGACTTTCGCCAAGTGCTACCTGTGGTACCTCGAGCTTCAAGAGCTGAAATTGTTGCTGCTTGCATTAAGCAAAGCAAGCTATGGCCATTGTTTGTGATCTTGCGCCTTACTCAGAATATGCGCGCAGGTATTGATGCACAGAGCTTCTCTCAATGGTTACTTAAAGTTGGTGATGGTGATCTACCTACAGACCAACAGGGCCTCATTTCTCTTCCAGAAAGCTGTATCTTTCATGGGGTTGACCTGGTGCAGGAAATATTTGGTTCTTCCTATGGTGATATTACCGCCCTTAGCCAGTCTGTGATTTTAACGCCAAAAAACACAGATTCATTAGAGATTAATGAAAAAGTTTTGGATCGCTTACCAAACAGGAGTCAGTGTTTTCTCAGTGTTGACAGTGTCGAGTGTGAGAATGTGGAGGAACAAAATAACTACCCTACTGAATTCCTTAATAGCCTTACTCCCACAGGAATGCCTCCACACCGGTTAAACCTTAAGATTGGTGCTATTGTTATGCTCCTTAGAAATTTGAATCCTAAGCAGGGTCTCTGCAATGGCACACGTATGGTTATCCAGCGCATGCGCTCTCATGTCCTAGAAGCACAAATACTGACAGGGACCAAAGTTGGACAAACTGTATTGGTGCCAAAAATATCTTTGGCTCCTTCAGATACCAACCTTCCCTTCATTCTGAAGAGGCGTCAGTTTCCACTAAGGTTGGCTTTTGCCATGACTATTAATAAGGCTCAAGGCCAAACCTTTGCTAGAGTGGGTCTCTAGCTACATGAGCCCGTGTTTACTCATGGACAGCTCTATGTGGCTTTTTCACGTGTGCGAACTTTGAATAGCATACGGGTAAAGTTGAACCCACGTATTTATAAAACTAGAAATATAGTTTTTAATGAGGTCCTTTAAATGAATTTTTCCTTTTTATGTTGTCTTATCTGCTATATAGTTGTGTTGTATTCAATTTTATTTTCAGATTTGTTTTCTTTTAATTTATTTTTTCATTTCAAATAAATGAATGTATGCCTTTTATGTTGTCTAATTTGGTTTATTGTTGTGTTGTATTTAATTTTCTTTTAAGATTTGTTTTCTTTTACTTTTTGTTTCATTTCCAAAAAATTTGTTTAAAGTTTCACCAATGCCTATAAACAAAAGGTAATAAGACCAAATCCAAATAAATAAATAGTGTGTGACGTTTCGGTAACAGCGTTGTTACCATCTTCAGACAAAAGTACTATGGCCTACGGCCATACCACGTTGAAAACACCGGTTCTCGTCCGATCACCGAAGTTAAGCAACGTCGGGCTCGGTCAGTACTTGGGAGGGTGACCACCTGGGAACACCGGGTGCTGTAGGCTCCTTTTTTCCATTCAGTACTTTTGTCTGAAGATGGTAACAACGCTGTTACCGAAACGTCACACACTATTTATTTATTTGGATATTTATTTCAAATAAATGAATGTATTCCTTTTATGTTGTCTAATTTGGTATATTGTTGTGTTGTATTTAATTTTCTTTTAAGATTTGTTTTCTTTTACTTTTTGTTTCATTTCCAAAAAATTTGTTTAAAGTTTCACCAATGCCTATAAACAAAAGGTAATAAGACCAAATCCAAATAAATAAATAGTGTGTGACGTTTCGGTAACAGCGTTGTTACCATCTTCAGACAAAAGTACTATGGCCTACGGCCATACCACGTTGAAAACACCGGTTCTCGTCCGATCACCGAAGTTAAGCAACGTCGGGCTCGGTCAGTACTTGGGAGGGTGACCACCTGGGAACACCGGGTGCTGTAGGCTCCTTTTTTCCATTCAGTACTTTTGTCTGAAGATGGTAACAACGCTGTTACCGAAACGTCACACACTATTTATATATTTGGATTTGGTCTTATTACCTTTTGTTTATAATCTACAATCCAAATTGTGCCTCATCAACCAATGCCTATAGTTTCTCACACCTCCCATGCTTACCCCTCTGTAACTGGCCTGTGGTGCAGTGGACATTGTTGGGAGGTACAGTAAACTCTCTACACGATTGTATCAAGTCTTGTTCTGGTAGACTTGATGCTGTAACCAGGAGGGACACTCCCTCTTTAAAATTCCTGAGTTCAACTGACCCAGTTGATGGACCTCAGCAATGGTTCCACTCCAGGGATACGGAGGAGCTGCGTCTGTGCTCATGTTAGAGTCAGAAACAAAGGCTTCCATATTTGGAATGGCCTCAAATCACAGGCAAAGTCAGACTTTCACCAAAGTGTGCCTGGATCATGGTGCCATGATCAACGAAAGCTGCACCCCTATACCCCATTCCATGAGATCATGGAATTCGTGTAATCTTTACACAAGGGGATAAGAAACATCAACAACATAGTTTCTCACCTGAAAGGATTTTTTTGTATTAGTTGTTCACTAATAAAATATTTATAATTAAGTATTTTGATTTTTGGTCTTTATTTACCTATTTTCCCCAGTGCTCTATACATTGATTCAGGATCTATGCAATGTCTCACATATGGTTATCTAGCGCTTCACATGTTTTTAGGCTAAACCCGGGGCGTTGCCGGGTCACTCGGCTAGAAATAATGGCTGTATTTGCTATATAGTTGTGTTGTATTGAATTTTCTTTTAATATTTGTTTTCTTTTTTTTTTTCAATATAATTTTTTAAAGTTTTCACCAATGCCTATAGTTTCTCACCTGAAAGCAATTTTTTGTATTATTTGTTCATTCATAAAATATTTATTATTATTTTGACTTTTGGTCGGTGGAAGGCTGGGTAAACCGTTTGGTTTTCGACCACTAGGACCCGGGTTCGATTCCCGCATTGGGCACTTTTTTCTGTTTAAAAAAAAAAAAATGCTCCAATGGCCCCCGATTCTTGCAAAAGTCCAACCCCACCAGCGAGTGCAAGTAACCGAACGGGGCTCTGGCATTTGTAAGTGCAAAGTCAAACTGCTTTTCACATGTGTAGACATGTGGTGCGCTTACAGTAAAAGCAGTCGCTAACTACCCACCATGATTATCATGGCCTGTACCACGTGTACTAGGGATAAGCAAAAAAAAAAAAAACCTATTTTCCCCAGTGCTCTATACATTGATTTAGGATCTTTGCAATGGCACACATATGGTTATCCTGCCCATTCACAGGCCTTTAGGGTAAACCTGGGGCTTTGCCCAGGTCACTCGGCTAGAAATGCAGTTTTTAGTGAGGTCCATTAAATGAATTTATCCCTTTTATGTTATCTTATTTTCTATATTGAAAAGTTAATAAATATGAAAAAAAAAATTAAAATGTTTAAGAATATTATTAAAAAAGAATCATAAAGATATTTTAAAGGAGTCCTTTAGGGATGTCTGTTTTTGCACTTATGATTCCAGAGTTACATGGTCCAGTGGGCCGTATGAAAATCGAGTTGTTCATATAATAACATGTTTAAAAAATGATATTTTCTTTTAATGTAATCTATATAGCTTGAAATAAATAAAAATAATGGCTGCTTGAACTCGGTCGCATGTGACATTTTACAGGTACATTGGGACAGCTGACATTGCCCCCCAACCCAGCCCACTGATAAATAGGCAAGAAGGTATGGGAAAAGATCCCAGTAGACGCGAATTCGCGTTGGTAGCCTACAATTTTATGTTAATTTTTAGAAATCAGGGACATGAATTCGCATCCTTTAGGCTTGACACCCTATAAGTGAGGATATGAATTTGCATTATATGGGTTCAAAATGTTTCGTTGCTCGCATCTATAATACCTTTTTTTTAGTAAAGTTGTAAGTAAACATCAATCGTCGAAATTTGCATTTTAAAATGGTTGAATTATCAGAAGTGGTGAATAATTAATATTGTCGAATTACCGTTTGTTATTTGATTGGCCAGAGATTGGGAAATCAAATCAAGGTCGAATTATCGCAAGGGGTCGAATTATCGGTATTGTCGAATTACTGTTTGTAATTTCATAGGTTCTGGAAATCAAAACATGGTCGATTTAACGAATTTATACTTAGAAAGTATTTTTACTTATCCTTACTTGAAATGCTGCTTCTAGGAAATCTGAATATACCCATTGCGATTTTTAAGCCACCATCTATACTTTTAAAGTCTCTGCAGGCCCTTTGGGTAAACCCTGGGCGTTGCCCGGGTCACTCGGCTAGTATTAAACAATACTATAAAAGCATACGAAATAAATATTTACGGGAAATAGGAAAAGCTAGGAAAGCATCATGGAGAATTTTTCTGGAGAAAAACAAGTCGAACAACCCTTATGGAAACTTATATAAGGTGTACAAAAACATCAAAAGTCGATCTAAGCGGAAGAGAAATATGCAAATTTTGGAGGGCAATACTGATATGGAATGTTTGCAGAAGGGTGAGGAATTATTGAATAACTTATTTCCAGATGATAAATGTGAAGAAGATACAAACATCCATAAAAGTATAAGAAATTATAATTTAAAACTACTCAATAAAGAAAAACAGATGGTTATGATTACTGAAGTTAACGACTTAATTGACAAATTAAATCCAAAGAAATCTCCCGGAATAGACAACATCTCTAACAACATGATAAGGCACACTAAACAATTTATAGCTCCTATACTGGTGAAATTATTTCAAAAATGTTTAGACCTACAATACTATCCTGCTGAATGGAAAAGAGCAGAGGCAATAATTATTCCGAAACCTGGAAAAACTGATTTTAATAACTTTAAAAATTATAGACCTTTATGTCTTAATTCCAACATTTCTAAAATATTTGAAAAAATAATTAATAACAGAATAATAAAATATTATGAAGATTTTAATTTACTAAGTGATCGACAACATGGCTTTAGAAGATCGAAATCTACTATTACTGCACTAACTGAAATAATAAAAATTGCGTTAGAACATAAAACAAGTGAATATGCAGCAATAATTGCAGTGGATATTAGTGCAGCGTTTGATAATGCATGGTGGCCGGCCTTGATGAAAAGACTAGATGAAGATGGTGTGCAGGCTTCAATGATAAAACTTCTACAATCATACTTTGATAATAGAAGAATAAGATTTAGATATTCCTCAACTGAAATTAATAAGAAATTAAGTAAAGGAGATGTCCACAGGGAGGACCACTGTCTCCCACATTATGGAATATTCTTATTAATGAGATACTGAATAATAATCTGGATGATAATTGTGAAACAATAGGATATGCAGATGATATTACGTTAATATGTTGGAATAAAACTCCTGAACAACTAAGAAAGACAATAGATAATGTATTAAGAAAAATCAATAAGTGGTGTGAAAGTCGTAAATTAAAATTGTCAGATGAAAAAACAAAAATATTATATTTATATAAATGAAATAACGATATAATAGTCTCAGGTAGCAAGTTAATTAAACCGGTTGAAGAACTTAAGATCCTAGGAGTGACTATTAAAAATCACCGAGTCAGAAGCAAACTGGACTTTACGCCTCACGTTAATGAAATGATCATAAAAGTAACTAGAGCTAGTGGATACCTATTTGGCCTGACAAAGAAAGCATGGGGTCTAGACTTTAGACGAAGACTGATATTGTATAAGACATTATATCGAAGTACAATTACTTATGGTTATCCAATATGGTATCCATTCATAAACAAAAAGTCTAAGGACAAACTAAATTCTCTTCAATATAGTATATTAAAACATTGTATACAGGCCTACAGTACAACATCATCGGATTGTACACATATACTTGCACAAGTCCCCAAACTTACTGATTTTATTGAATCTAACATGTTGAAAACCGAAATAAATTACAACCGATTTTACTCTTCAAGTAGGAATATAATTTCTAATTATATAAGGGAAAAATTGCAGAAATACTATGAGAAGACTAATACCATTTTCAAGTCCTTCTTCACTGATTCCCAAATACCCAAATATGTCAAGCCAAATTTTTACAATGTCCAATTTTTTACTGGACACGGTAACTTTAGATCATATTTGTACAAAGTCAGAAAGACGGATTCGCCTAAATGCTCATGTGGTGCAGAAGAAGAAAATCCTGTACATATTCTAACGGACTGTCGACTTGTAGAGGACTTGAGAGTCAAAAATCAAATAAATATAAACTGTCTAAATCAAATAGTTAATAATAGATTTATGTATATAAATTTTAATAGATTTTGTAGAATGTTTTTTAGTAATAGTTAGCCTGGGCTGTAATAACTTATATATAGTTATATGCTGTAAATAGCTCTAAATTTCTGTTCTTATCTGTGATGTTCACTAATACTCATTATAGGGTAATTAAATCGTTAACTAACTGACAAATATGTTAAGAATTTCTATTATAATAACTAAAATCATATTAATAATTACTGTAAATAAGCTCCCAAACTTGTTTATGCATGCAAATATTCTAGACGGATATCGCGTGCTTTGTAAATGATAATAAAATAAAATAAAATATTCACCTATGGCCGGTTCTATTATATTATTTTTTAACATCTCATTGATTTGTATATCTATTTCTTTCCTATATGTAAATGGAATTCTATACGGTCGCAACCTGATTACTCTATCTGTATTTGGTTTAATCTGTACAGGTTGGATATGTAGGGTAGGAACTTTAAATGGGTCTGTAGGAAATATTTCAGCAAATTCTTTCAATAACCTAATTAACTTAAGGTCTAATAAGTTGTTTATCTTATGATACTTATCAATTAAATCACTGGTTAACTTATTTTCCCCTGGAATGCTTGATTGAGTGGAAAGTGTCTGTTGTAAATGATTAACATAGAGTGGATTACTTCCTGAAGGTGCACAATGATTATCTAAGATTTGTGTATTAACAATATAAAGGTGTTGGTTTATATTATATTTCCTATCTGGATTTATCACATTATATGCATCATTTACATAAGCCAAATCTGTTTCAAAATAAAAAGAGTAGCAGGAATATTTGTGCCTTGTTGACTCACTACATTTCTATTGAAGTCAATTCTAGTTTTTAATTTTTTTAGAGTATATAATCCTATTAGTGCAATTTCATATGGTAGATGAAATATATAAAATTTTAAGCTAACTTTTCTTTTAAAAAAACTGACTGGTAAAATAACATAAAATATAGGTTGGATTGGTCCACTCAATGTATTAATTCTAGAATGCTTATTAACTAATTATTTAGTTATATTTCGAAATATATCTGATGGCAAAATTTTATGCAAATAATCAAAAGATATTAGGTTAATGGTGGAGCCAGTATCCACAAGAAATTTAACAATGAAGGTGAAAATAGATAAATTAAAGAATAGTCTTACATTATGCTGGTTCTTTCCTTGATGAGGGATCACATCCTTGTGATCTGGGTTGATGTCCGCTCGATGTGGCTGGTTCCCTGGGTTCCTTGGGCAGCGTGGTATCCGCGTAGTTGCGAAAGGCAAAACGTCCACCTCCAGGTCGGCGAAACGCTGCTTGCCAAAATTGTGGCCGGTAATGTCCTTGGCCAGGCGAGGGAGTGGATTCGGGTCGCCAACGGTCAAGGTCACGCTGTGGTGTCGGTTGTCCCCGAGCACTCGTTACTGGCCACTCTTGGATGGTGTTCACATAGTCCAACCATTCTTCAGGCGTCTGTGGGTTCCTGGTGTATATCATTTTCTTCAAATCATACGTTACACCTGCCGTAAGTGCTTCAACAATCTGTTTGTTTGGAAGTGAGTTCTCTAATGCACCCACAACCTTAAAATGGTAATAATCGTTAATTTTTCTGGTTTTCCAATTGGCGAGTGAACAATTCTTCCAACGTTGTCTTCTTCTTTGATATATAGATTGTGGCAGTTTCTGTTTGATATTTAAATAAGTCTCTTGTTCTAAGCCCAATCGATAAAATATATTTTTAGCTTCTTCTTCTAAATTTAGAATAACTAAATTTTTGTCTGTCTCGTTCATCGTTCGTTGCATCCTAAATGTTACGAAAGAAAATATTTATATCTTGATTGAGGCCAGAGAATTTACTTATATAATTTTTATTTGAGATCGTTCGTTGTGTTGTATAATTTGTGTTAGTAAATTAATTTGTTCTTTCATCAATTTAAATTCCATATTATCGTTTCTGTCAGAAAAATGAGTGTCGGTATCTGACTTCCTTTTTGGCATTTTTGTGGCGAATGTGGTAGGCTAAAGGCTAAATCCAATAAAGTTTTAAAAAAAGAAAAAACGTACCGGTTATTTTATCCTGTGTCGGATAAATACTGTCGTATTAAGGTAAGTCTTTGAATAATTATAAATTTAAAACTCTAAAATTGTATATAATAAATAATAGACGCGACAAAAAGAAACGCAGCCATTTTCTCTTTGTTTATTTTCCAAATCCTTTGTTCTCCTCTCTTCCTTCTTACCCCTCGGGTCGTTGGTCAAAAAATTATATACAAGCATTGGCTATTTACTCTTTGATTATGGATATTAAAATATATGGATATTAAAAAATAAAAATGTGTTGACTATTTAAAAGTAGTGTGGGAATTATATTGCATATATATATTGGAATTTGAAAAAAAAAGATCTTCCTTTGAATTATAAAAACGATATGTGATACATCTATTGAGGTTTCTAGATACTTTAATAATTTCATAATAAAATTTGAATTAAAAACAAAACAGGCATATCTTGATAAATCACCTGATCATTTTCAGATATCAGAACGTCATCTATTGGAACAAAAATAAACTAAACATTGATAAAACTTGTTCCCTGATATTTGACCAACACATTTTCTTGATAAATAAAGTGTTGCATATAAAATCAAAATGATCCAATACAGTATTGGAATTCTGAAGAAGCAGTCTGGTAGATTTAATTGACGAAACCGCTGAGGGTTCACCACTGATGAGCAAAGCCCTCCCAATATTTTTAATTGCAGTAAGGACAGTTGAAATTTGATATGTGTGTTAAAGAAAAATTCGAGCCTTAATATTATCATTTACTGTATATATATATATTTATTTATTTATTTCGACTTAGAGCGCTATGTCCCCCCTTAGGGACACTTGCACTTTAAACATAAACAAAATTTTAAGAGAAGAGAAATAAAGATATTTTAAATATATACAGAATCAGTATGCAAGTTAGTTAGAAGAAAAGATAAAAAAATATCAACACAATTGATATATGTACAAAGGGTTGGTATGCAAATTTAGTTAAATTAAATCAAATTGTAAAGTATTGTGTGTATTCGAGAAAAGCAATTTACAGATTAAAAAAAAGTTTAAGGAATATTTTACAATGAAAATATGCTATTAGAGAAGGAGAAGGTATATAGATGGTGCGTTATTTGTTTTATAAATAAAGAAAAGCCTATCACGAACGCATTTCGGACGGTTGGCCCTCTTCAGCGTGGTGCAGGCTGTATCTAAATGACCAAATATTTAGAGAAGAGGCCTACTGAGAAATCAAGAAATGGGTATATAAGGAGACATATTTAAATATATATTTGTAAATTTTACAAATTTGAAACCATACCGGAATCAGGTGAATAAATTAAGGGGAGGAAAATGACATTTCCTGATCGTGAAACTAAAAGTTGCTGACGGCTTGCGCCATCTTTTAGAATAAATATTAACTGATCGTTGATTTTTTAAAATTATTTCAGAATTCTGATTGATTTATTTGTGAAAGGAAACATTCGAGTTTTAATGTTTTTATTTGCTATATATATAGTCTGCTCCATGCTGACGAGGGCCAACAGCTCGAAATAAGTTCGTGATTGACTTTTCTTTATTTTTCAAGAAAATGAATTGATAAAATATCATGCAACAAGTTGTATCAAAGTTTAGTTTATATTTGTTCCACTAGATGGCGTTCTGCCATCTAAAAATGATGATGTGAGCCTGTTTAAGATATGCCTTTTTTGTTTTTAATATCAACATTTGACTTTTATATTTTTTATTGATTTTTTAACAATTAGATATTTTTAAATTATAGTTAAAATGTTTAGAAATTTCAGCTATATAAATGAATACAACAACAACATAAAGGCTTTTATTAGGGCCCATTGCCTTGTATGGATTCGCCATACAACAACAAAATAATACAGTAATTTTTCCTCCCTTTTCCCATGTAAACGTGAGCCTTTGTTCGAAAAGGGATTTATTTACACATCTAAAACTTTCCTAACTATCTCTTTTGTGTATAAATCTATTTACAATTGATCTGTAGAAATTATAGAGTTCTATTGCTATATTTTTCTTTTCTGAAATAGTTCTCAGCGTCTTCAGTGGGTTGCTAAGTCTCCAGAAGGTATTTTTAAGAGTTTTTCTCTCTCTTCACCTAAATATTTGCATTCTATGATATAGTTGGAGATTTCATCAGATATCATATTTCCACAAATCCTGAAGTGGAAATTTTCCTTTTTGATGATGAGAATATGACTTTCTCTATCTAGAGTTGAATTTCAGCTATATATAGTGGGCGATAAGTTATTGATGATATTTTAAATAAACAAATTGATGAGATGATGATATTATAGGAATTATCAAATAATCATAACCTATCAACTGTATAGTGGAATGTGTTATGACATTGAAATGAAACTACCCGTTTATGATTCTCCAGACCTTTCAGATAGATTCAATCGTGGAGAACGGTACAGGGAACTCCAAGTAAACAAGAATGTATTCTTAAATAAATAACAACCAAGGGTACGTAGATAACATATAAATGTAGAAATAAATACCTCACAGATATTCAATAGAGTTGTATCTCAAATACCAATAAATGATATTGTCATGGTACCATGGAAATTCCAAGGTGTCGATTTCAATTAAACGGAGAGAATTTGTCCATAGATAGGAATAGTAATCCATAGGTTACATTCGGATTTCTCTACGCTGATGTGTTCCTAGTTTCATTGAGAGATTATTCATAACCTACAAACACCCTAAGTCTATTCTTTTGATGACCGCTGGCCACCTTACATTATCAAAAGCTCCCGAGATTTCTATTTTGAGAAATCCATGTTTTCTTGGGCTTAACCGAATGTTATGAATATAAAATTCAAATATTTTGTTTTGAGAATTTTTCAAAGAATCTTTGAAATTTTTGAAAATAAAGATATCGAACGGGGTAGCTTTTAGAGCTGAAAAAAACATCCTATCTGTCAACTAGGGGTCAGCCAATCTATAAGAATAATAGATATTTCTTTAAAAACAAAGTAGGCATATCCTGACCACATGTGCTTTTCAGAAGACAGAGCGCCATCTGATGGAACAGAAATCAACTATTCATTGATTTAACCTGTTCCCTGATATTTGGCCAACCTAATTTCTTGATAAATCAAGAAAACCTATCCACGAACGCGTTTCGCGCTGTTGGCGCTCGTCAGCTTGGAGCAGGCTGTAACCACTGCGACCATAAATATATTTGATCCCAGTGGCTTCTTGAGAAACCAAGAAATGAGTATTTAAGGCCAAACTGGCGTGAATACATTTCTTTGTAGCAAACAATTTTGAAATAAATGAAAGATTATAACTATATACAGTAGAAACTTCCTTTTAGCGTACACCCCGATATAGGACACCTCTCCACAAAGGACAGAATTCATTTGCAAAATTACCATTTTTACTATGTAGCAACTCTCTGGTAAGAAGACACTTCTCCCTAAAGGACACTTTGGCTCTGCAATTACGTGTTGTCCTTTACAGAGAGGTTCTACTGTAACAACTCTGCAGTAAGATAACACCTCTCCCTAAAGGATACTTTGGCTTTGCAATTAGGTGTTGTCCTTTACAGGGAGGTTCTACTGTAACAACTCTCTGATAAGAGGACACCTCTCCGCAAAGGACACTTTGGCTCTGCAATTAGGTGCCCTTTACAGGGAGGTTCTACTATATTAGCTTATTATTATGTTCATGTTGAAGGTCAGTATAGGTCAATTTTGTGTTTAGTATCAAAACCAGTCATTAATAGTCGTATCATTGATCCTTATAAGCTTTGCTAGACATAGATTTGCCTACATGGTATTGATCTGGGAAATCTATTGATGAGATTGTTGATGTAAGATTGGTATAGAGAAGTTTAGGAATGTGTTTGCCTCTAGATATGTAAATAACTTGCCAGGTTGCATTTTTCTATAAATATGTAAATTTTTATTTTTTCTTTTAATTTATGCAAATATATTATAATTAAATGGCATATTTTGGATCTAAAATAAAACAAACCTTTTATTTAATATAAAATGTCAATATTTCAATAGGCTGTACGCCTAACTTCATCAGGGCGTTTCTTGTTTTTAAACTGCTATGGATGATCACGCGATGCCTTCACGCGACGATATATAAAATATTTACAACTCTGGGGGCTAAAATTTAAAATATATACACACAAATATCAATAATAATAGACTATATATACATGATTCATAATAAGTATAATAAAAGAATTTTAAATCGATTTGAACTGTAAATATAACGGAGGGATGTCAATTTTTCTATTAATACTGTTGGTATCTTTCAATGAGGTCCAACTTTCTAAAAAAAGTCTTAAATGTTTATCCTGAATGTTGTTGTATATAATATATGTATTTTCAAAATTTGGTATATGGTCCTGTTTGAGTGCGTGATCTACTAAATATATATGTATATAAAAAGAGCGAAAGTGATAATTAAGTCAGTCAGATAAAACCAGTGAGGCTTCCTTCCTTTATTTAAACAGCTTGCTGCTATATCGCACCTAGAGAAATCTCAGTAGTCAGGTCTGGTGTACAGTCTGCCAGATATCGTCAACATCTAAGACCAAACTAAAGTCAAGAAGGAGCTAGACGGAAGTCCAAGCTAACATTGTTAGGATCCAAGTTCCAACAGAATATTTTAATGAGAGTAAAGGACTCTTAAAGACAAAGTGTCAACACTATCGATATAGGCTGGGTATGTCACGAGATATAAAGGGCAACTAATTTATGATAGAAAGATATAAATAGATTCTCCCAACAATGGGAGTCACAATAAATGAGGCTAACAAAGGAAATAAAGCTGCCATTTTTTGTTGATATTCTCACCTTTAGAAGTTTTCCTTCCATCCCTGTATTCTGTTGGCTGTTCTTTTATGGTGGCTTCTCTCTCCTTTGTTCCTGGGGTCTTGACGACGTCATCTGTTCCCTTCAGATACTCGCTGTCCCCTCTCATCTCCTTATTTTCCCTTTCTAACTCCCCATTATCCTCACCCAACTTCCCACTGTCCTGTCCCATATTCCTACTGACTCCCTTTCTAACTCCCTATTATCCCCACCCAACTCTCTATTCTTCCCTTTCCTATCTCCCGACTGTCCTTTTCTAACTCCCCATTATTCTCACCCAACTTCCCACTGTACCCTCTCATATTCCTGCTGACTCCATTTCTAATTCCCTATTATCCCCACCCAACTCCCTACGGTTCCCTTCCCTATCTCCCGACTGTCCCTTTCTAACTCCCTATTATCCTCATCCAACTTACCACTGTCCCCTCCTTTCTCCATACTTTTCCTTTCTCAATCCTCACCTTCCACACCCAACCTCCCACTGTCCCCTTTCATATTCTGACTGTTCCGTTCTAACTCCCCACTATCCCCAATCACCCCCTTCTTTCTGCTACTGTCACCTCCCCTCTGTCCCTTTCCCACCTTTTACCATTGCCTCCCACCTACACTTTGCCCCTCCCCATTTCACCACTGTACCCTCCTCGCAGACACTTCCATTTTAACATAATACCTTTCCAAATTCCCCCTATGCACCTGCTCACTCCGAACTTCCCATTGTCACATTCCTCTCCTATATCCTTACAATTCTTTCTCAGTACTCCAATCATTAGCATAACCTCCACACTGTCCACTACCTAATGTCGTCTTCTCACTCTCTGTTGCCCTCACCACCCCCCCCCCCCCCAACAATCAAATGCTATTGTAATGGAAGATTCTCTGCACAACGTTTAACTCTTTCTCCATCATCTGGCTACTCCATCATATCATCATATCCCATCTACTGAAGAATGCCAGGCATATGTCGTCCAATATCAACTCCCTCTGGCACTTCGCCCATGTCTCCCATTTATCGGCAACAACAAAATTAAAATTATTCAGGATGCCTTAATGACCAATATTTTGGTCGTTGAGGTACAGCTTGCACCACGCTGATGAGGGCCAACAGCCCGAAACGCGTTCGTGGTTAGCTTTTTCTTGATTAATCAAAAATGGGTATTTGGCCAAATCTGGAATAATTAAAAATCAACGAGAATAGTTGATATTTATTCCGATAGATGGCGCAAGATATCAGCAACTTTCAGTTGCACGATAAGGAGATGCCTTTTTCTTAATTTATGCACCTTATCCCACTACAATATCACATTGTGTAGCGTTCTCACGCAATTCTGGCCTTAACTACCCGTTTCATGATTTTTCAGGATGCCTTAATGACGAATATTTTGGTCGTTGAGGTACAGCTTGCACCACGCTGATGAGGGCCAACAGCCCGAAACGCGTACGTGGTTAACTTTTCTTGATTAATCAAGAATGGTTAATTGGCCAATTCGATAATAATTAGAAATCAACGAGAATAGTTGATTATAATTCCGATAGATGGCGCAAGCCATCAGCAACTTTCAGTTGCACGATAAGGAGATGCCTTTTTCTTAATTTATGCACCTTATCCCACTATAATATCACATTGTGTAGCGTTCTCACGCAATTCTGGCCTTAACTACCCGTTTCATGATTTTTCAGGATGCCTTAATGACGAATATTTTGGTCGTTGAGGTACAGCTTGCACCACGCTGATGAGGGCCAACAGCCCGAAACGCGTCCGTGGTTAGCTTTTTCTTGATTAATCAAAAATGGGTATTTGGCCAAATCTGGAATAATTAAAAATCAACGAGAATAGTTGATATTTATTCCGATAGATGGCGCAAGATATCAGCAACTTTCAGTTGCACGATAAGGAGATGCCTTTTTCTTAATTTATACACCTTATCCCAGTACAATATCACATTTGTACTATTTTTTCACAAAATTAAAATTAGTTATTCAAATTGATAAGACCCAATTTGGATTATAGATTATTAACAAAAGGTCATTCAGTACTTATGTCTGGACAACTCTATTACCGAAATGTCACACACTATATATTTATTTGGATTTGGTCTTATTACCTTGTAGTTTTATTTTTTTATAATTCGATACATACAATAGTTTTAGACCTGTTTTATTTTTTATTTTTGAGCAGAATAAATGCAGAATTCTTTTTTTGAGATACCTCTGTGTGCACCGGACCAAAGGCAATCAATATACATCATTGATTTATGCTTTATATTATTTTTATTATGCCTTTCTCTCAATTCATTTATATGTTATGCATTTAAACAAACATAATTTTATATGAATATTTTGGCAATTTAAAAAATATATTAGAATTACCAAATCTACTAACATAAAATCAGATTTTATTGTTTTCTAAAAAAAAAAAAACATAGATGATTTTTTTATAAAGGCAAAAATAAATTTAATATATTTTAATTTTTAACTCGTATCAGAAAAGGGAAAGAATAAAAAAATGTATATAAAAATGTTATTATTGCATGTTGGTGTCAGCGAAGCATGAGATGAAATTTTAATAATTGGTCTTATTGGTTTGTTTTAGGAATATTTTTATTATAACAGATACATAACAGATGGGGCGCTGATGCATCATAATATAATTGTTTAAATAAAAGACTCAAAGTTTGCGGAAGAGCGATTGCTCGAAGCATATTATATTTTCATAAATGTATGTAATTCTACTGTCCTCAAAGCTTATGTCCATAGTTCTTCTAAAATACCCATTCCAAGAGTCTACCAACAGTATTACTATAAAGAGAAGACGTAACCGCTGGAGGGGTTTACCATTGATGAGCCAGGCCCTCCCCTTAAGTTTTTCATTGCAGTAAGGGCAGTAGAAATTGTTTAATTTATCAAAAGAATCATACGCGTCTATAATAGTTTCGAATACACCTATCCACCGATACACGGTACATTTGTTTTACACGTTTTCGCTTTTACACGGTTTTCCAAATAAGTTTTTTTTATCGCACTATACTAAATGCTACTGTGATTGAACACATGCGCTGTGTACACATCTCACGAGGAATCCCGAGCTTATGTGTTGACTACATATTTTAACCTGTCAATGCATTTTATTTTTATTTCTGTGTACACCTATCCCCCGATTTACACGTTTTTCTCAGGAACGTATCTACCGTGTAAATCGGGGGATAGGTGTATTCATATTTTTGATATGTATAATATTGACGTATTGAAAGTGAAACATGTCGCCTGTATTCATTCTTGAAAAATTCCACGATAAAATATCAACAGCATTTTGGAATTTTATCTTGAAAATGGAGGCAGAGAGTCGTTGAAACATTGGCATAAGTAAAGGTAGAAATATTTGATGCCTATTAAGCATTGAATTCAGATAAATATACTTCTATGAATCAATCACATACTTACAATATCTTTATTATTAATGAACGTTCTTCTCTGATTTATAGTATTATAAAATAAATAAAACTTCCAGGGTAATTATCATATCATAAGTATTTAAAATATGTAAATAATAATGTTTTCCATTTTATTTCTGAAAATACAATAATTCAAATTAAATGATTTGGTCTACCCAACATATGTTATATAAAACAATACTTCTCGTGCGTACATCACGTGGATAATAAGCTTACAAGGTTTTTGAAATTTTCCGAGAAGAAGATAGGCGAACAGCCTTGTCGAAATATTGAAATCTAATAAATATTTTGATCCAAAATACGCTTTTAGTTTAAATATTATAAATGGATTGTTATATTCACAACAAATATTAATGTATATATATAAAAATAGTATTTATTATTAATTTATTAACGTGATAATCCTGTTGAAGGAGTGACAAGTCTGAAAGCTTGATAATAAAAGTTGTACAAGGAACTTAGTCCTGGAACCCCATCCCTGGACACTTTTATTTTATTTTTCCGTTCGTCATTACTCTTCATAATTCATCCTTTCATACCTCATCCAAAAGGTTAGAAATTGTTGATATTTCACCTTAAAATAAAATTTTAATTTGTCGTTGAAAAGAAACTCATGCGGTTAAACTTGCAAGTGTCGTTTTAGAATATATATATTGAAATATTTCATACACATAGGTTTTAAATATTTCAATGTCAAACTTTCTCTTATTTTATCTGTTTTAAAGAGATAGGGGTATTTTATTAAAAGTTTTTAAATTAAAATTACAAATATAAATATTATATATGTTATATTAAAATATTATTTTATTTAAAATTATATTTGATAGATACAAATAATCTTGTTAAATCGACCGCAAGAGGTCACGCTTACCCTATAAAAACTCATTGTTGTTGTTTTTCCCGTTGGCCTGCTCAAACCTTTTGTACATTATGTAAATAAGATTTCCATTTTTTTTTATTCTTAAGCCTTATGTCAGGCAGTACTTTTATCAAATTATGTTTATATATATATATTCCTATAGTTCAATTAAATTACTGAACAAAACTATTTTTATAATTATACTTTCAAGATTTTAACCACGACTGCATTAACATAACTTAATCCTCAAAACAAACAGAATATTCAGAAAATATAATTTATAACATTTTTAAAATATTTATAATACAATATAATGCGGCTTATGATTATAGAACGACGTTTAACAAGTTTTATGTTTCTTTTTACAGAACGAAAAATCGTAATTTATTTTAAAGAGAACGACTATTCCTATCCTTAGAGATAAAGTATGAAAGGATGAATTGTGAAGAGTAATGATGAACGGAAAAAGAAAAAGAAACATTTGCGGTAAAGCTTGCCAAACGTCGTTATACATAATATTTATATAAATGGAAATTTTGCCGGGAGGAAATTGATTTAAAGAGACAAGGGTCGCCTCTCCCGTCAAAATAGACGTCTAAAACAGACGCCATCTATTGACCGTCTATATTTTAGCCATTGACCGTCGCCGCAACTAGCGGTCTCGGGTCGGTGACAATATGGCCCAGCCACATTTACAGCTAAACACCTCTTTGGCAGATTGTCAAGATTCCATTTGATCCCGTGTGGATCTCATGGAATAAAGTCCGCCCTAGACTGACGAGGGCCATTAGCCCGAAACCATGGTCTCTAGGTGGACGTTTATTAGTTTGCCAAAGCTGGTGTTGTGGCTTTGTCACCGACCCGAGGCCGCTAATTGCGGCGATGGTCAATAGATGGCGTCTGGTTTTAGACGTCCATTTTGACGGGAGAGGCGACCTTTGTCTCTTTAGATAATATTTTTAATAATATATTCATAAGACACCATTTAATATAAGAGACAGATATTATAATTACTCTTTTTAATATTAACAAATCTCATATTGAAATTTTTTAATCAATATTGTTAGAAATATTATCGTATTTCTCATATGCATCAATTTCCCCTATTGTGGGTAAATATAAATATTGTAATAAATATTAACCAACCGAAATATTGACAAAAAATTCATTTTGTTAATTCAATATATGCCAATTTCATTATCTAACATATATATACAAGGTGCGTTCATTAATTTCCAGGACTGCTCTGTAGCTTTGAAAAAATAAAACAAATAAAAAAACTAATTTAATATTTTTCAAAATATGCCCCTCCTGCCTCAATAAACCTGTTCCATCTTTTTTTCCAATTGTCGAAGCAGGAGATAAAATCACTTTTTGAGAGGTTCCTCAAGGTTGCCTTCGATTCAGCTTGTATCATATCAACGTTGTCAAATTTCTTTTCTTTTAACTTCATTTTCAATTTAGGATAGAGGAAAAAGTCATTGGGGGCTAAGTCGGGGGAATAGGGTGGATGAGGGATCTGTATGGTTGAATGCTTGGCCAAGAACTGCAAAACAACATGGGCTGTGTGTGGCCGCGCATTATCGACGTGAAGTATCCAGTCATTGTTTTGCCATCTTTCAGGTCTTTTAAGGCGCACTGCCTCCCTTAAGCCCCTCATTATCCCCAAATAAACCTCTTGATTAATTGTACGTCCGAAAGGAATAAATTCATGGTGAACCAAACCATTAATATCAAAAAATGTAACAAGCAATGTCTTGACTTTGGATTTTGTAAATCTTGCCTTTTTGGGTTTCGGTTCCCCTCTTTCAATCCATTGGCTGGATTGACGTTTGGTTTCCTGGTCATACTGATACACCCATGTCTCATCCCCGGTAATGATTTTTTGCATCCATTCTGGATCGGTCCGAGCAATTTCAACCATGTTTTTACAGACATCCATTCTAACCTCCTTTTGTTCCTCTGTTAGAATCCGGGGAACAAATTTTGAAGACGTCCGGATCATGTCCAAATCTTTTGTTACTATTTGATGACACTGTCCTACAGATAGTCCAGTCTCTGAAGATAATTCTTTAATAGAAATTCTTCTGTTAGATTTAATTAATTCCTTTATTTTGAGCTTGTTTTCCTCGCAACGTAATGATCTTGGACGCCCAGTATGCTGATCATCGTTTACCTTTTCCAAACCTTTTAGGAAGCGCGAAAACCATTTAAAAGTTCTTGAACGGGATAAAGCTGCATCGCCAAAAGCTTCTTTAATCAATTCATACGTCTCAGTAGCACTTTTTTCAATTTAAAACAAATCTTAATGCAGATTCTCTGCTCTTCGAAAATGGCCATTTTAAAATTAGAAATGCGAACTTTACAAGGAAGTTGTTTTGTTCTATTTTTAGATAGGCGCGTGCGCCACGAGACTCGTGCATTCAGTCAGGTGTGGTCGAATGTCCAATATTTAACTCTGTATATAAATTTTTTCTTTAGCTTTTTTATTTAATTTATTTTTTAACCAGTCCTGGAAATTAATGAACGCACCTTCTATATACATAACAATTGAAAAAATTAAAAACGTCAGGTGTTAATAATAAAATTAATGAAGTCATCTCCTGACCACAAGCACATATGCTTTTTAGATGGCAGAGCGCCATCTAGTGGAGCAAAATCAACTAAACGTTTATATAACTTGCTCCGTGATATTTGGCCAACCCAATTCGTGGATGGCTTTTGTTAATTTATCAAGAAATTGGGTTGGCCAAATATCACGGAGAAAGTTAAATAAACCTTTAGTTTATTTTTGCTCCACTAGATATGCATTCATCATTTTTAATATATACATATATATTAAAATAAAGAAGGCATAACCTGACCAGGAGCACATGTGCTTTTTAGATAGCAGAGCGCCATCTGGTGGAACAGAAATCAACTAAACGTTGATTCCCTGATATTTGTCTACACTTATTTTCTTGATTTATCAATTATCTTAAATGATCTTTTTTATATATTTTTTCATTTGACATATCGGACGCGATATCCCAGCTCGGGATACTTGCGCATAAATACATTTTATCAACCTATATACAGTTCATTATATACAACTCAATAATCGGACTAAAAACACAATTAAAACTGAAACGATGGTTTTCTCAAACAGAAAAGAAAATCTAAAATGAATTTACAAAAATTATTGAATTTTACATAAGTGTCTTAGTTATATACAAATTCGCAAATTTCTTCGATGAGATAAAAATGATTACATTTGTAGCTGTGAAAGATTGGACATTCTATCAATAAATGTATTGAGTCCTGGTTTTATTTTCCACAGAAGCAACTAGGTTCTTCCGTTGCCCCGATTTTCGACAGAAATTCTCCAAATATACCATGATTTGTGATGAACTGTGACTTATAAAAATTCTTCATGATCTTGGTGATGAAAAATTCAGTGTCACGTAGTGTATATATCCAATAGAAACAATTAGGAAACAATATTGAAGCCAATAAGTACGTGACTGAATAATGCGATCTGTCGACCATTTAATAACATAATTGCCACGATCCTATACGTGTCCAATTAACGTTCAAATATTCACCTATTCCAATTAACTGATTCAATAACCGTAAATGATAGCCATTTATATATAATATATAATAATAATTATTTCCTGACATCTATCGCTGCATTCAAATTAAGGCCTCATATAGCAAGACTTTAATATACACTCATGGAAAAATACTTAAAGAAGTAGAAAGTCTTCGATGTCGCCAGTCTTTTTTTTTTTTTTTTTGAAGGAAACGGAGGCGTTTTGTGCACAATTAATTATCTAATGTATCTCCAATAAAGGTCACTGTAATATCTTTCAGAGTTATTGTCTGAATCCCGATAAACATTCTAAAATGTGCAACATACTATAGTTTTGTCCATGAGTGTATCTTTCAGTTGCACGATAAGAATATACCGTTTTATTAATTTATTCACTTTATCCCAGTACAATTTCACATTTGTACTATTTTTCAAATCAAGAATGTTTTATAATTCATACTTGAAATATAGTTGCAAATAATTATTATCTTGAATAACAAATAAATATATAGATATATTTATATATATATTTAATTTTTAATCTCTATATCACAGGGATCTGGTAATTTTTATTTCTATATTCTGTAATGATAGATTTAGGAATTTAATACTGATTCGATTTTATTACACCGAGACATTTTTCAAGTTAACTCATTCTTGATATACAAAACAATAACGCACCATCTATATATAGCGAATGAAAACATTAAGACCCGAATGTTTCTTTTCACAAATAAATCAAACTTCTCTACTGTCTTACTGCGATTAAAAATATCGGAATGGCTTGGCTCATCAGTGCTGAACCCTCCCAGCGGTTTCGCCAATTTAATCCACCAGACCGCTTCTTTAGAGCTCGAATATTCAGTGTAGCATAAAAAAACAGAATAATACAATACAGTATTAGAGCTCTAAAGAAGCGGTCTGGTGGATTAGAAATTGGTGAAACCGCTGGGAGGGTTCACCTTGATGAGCCAACCCTACCAATATATTTTCATTGCAGTAAGGACAGTAGAAATTTATTTATTTGTGAAAAGAAACATTCACATTATAATGTCTTCAATCATTCTTGATATGTTTCCTTTTTGCATATGTGCAACTGTAGTCTAATATTCTAGTGATATTTAACTAACACAGGTATTCACTGATTAGAGAATTATTAACAGTTATTCAAAATTAATATTGATAAAATGGTTCGTTTTAACAAACAGTTTGTATTTCTCCAACTGACCAACTTGTTAAGTCAGTAGAATTCTTGGATTGATCGTGATTTCTACATAGCGAAAAAGACCATGAAAGAAACTCTGCCAAAATATACAAAATCGAACAATGATTTAGACCGTTTTGAAAATATTAAAACAAGGAATAAATATACGTCGATTGTCAATATTAAAAAGAAAAAATACGCTAACCTATGTACGGTGAATTCTGTGGCCACTGGACATGTGTCAGACATGGAGGCTGTTGGGTTCTGTGCTGCCTGGAGTATAAGAGGTCTATCTGTGTTTCCTTCCTCTGGTGAATCTGTATAAGACCGGTGGTCTTAATAAATCTGTGTGTGTTTGTTAAGTCGGTAGAAGAGTTTAGTAGCTAAAAGCTTATTTTTTCCAATATTAAAGATGCATACTATTATTTTTTGAAACTAATTATGATTAAAAAAATTCAATAATTAAATATTATAAAAGACGTCACACAAAAATATATAAACTCTATTCTAATTTTATCTAATTTTTTTAACTAGCAGATAAACAGATAAAATGGCAGCCTACAAAAAAAAAACAATTAGAATAAATTGGAAATATGCAAATAAATTCAAATATTTTTTTATCCTATTTTAATTAAAATTCGGAATTAAGACAAAAGTTAATTGGCTTACCTTTTATATGAAAACAGTGGCAATAAATAGAAACAAAGCAATAATTGACTATTTCTAAATTAAAACCATTTTAAAAAATCATCAACAAGTAAAAAATTATTTTGAAGCTCCTTATGTACATAGTGGCCAAGGAAATATATAACAAGCGACCTATATTAAAATTTTCATGTTAATTAATATGCAAAAAGGAATAATTTTAATTTCAACGAAATTAATTAAGAATAAAGGGATATTTGACTTAATACCAATTTAAAGATGGTATAATATTATTTTTTATTTGCTAACTGTAAAAAATAGTTTAGTAAATTTTTTCTAATAGTTGTAGAATCAATGGATATTTAGAAATAGATTAAATGATTAGCCAATTCCATATATAAATCTGATCGATTGCCCACACACACACAAAACAACACAAAGCATTTCAGGATTATAGAATGAACTAGTTGTTTGTGAACTTAACGATTTGATTTCCGTTAAAAAATCATATTTAAAGTTCAATTCTTTTGTAAATACATTCTAAACTTTCTACAAAATCAGAATCTCTAATGTTTTCATGCGTTGAATAATGTAAATAACTTATGTAAATAAACCTTTCTCCTTGTTTGGCGCAAGTATCCCTTGCGGGATATAGCGCTTTGGAAATAAAATAATTGCAATATATAAATCTAAAAATTACTGAAGAGTATACGGGCTCATATGTATATTTAGGTTTCAAATTTTAATCATTTCAGATTAAAAAGTTTGTAGAAATAGTTTTTAATTGCATTTAAAATATCCCACTAAAACTAAACAAGATATATAACTTACTTTCATGTAAAATCTAAAATAATCCCCATTTATATTTTATAATAAAATGAACAATTTATCAACGTGATACATTAGCGCGCCGTCTGTTATAAAGAAATTTAACTATATTTGATCCGTATGGTTCTTTTTGAAATAAAACAATTTTCTCCTTTATTTACTGTAGTGATAAATTAATGGGAGGGCCTGGCTCATCGGTGGTAAAACCCTCAGCGATTTCGCTAGTTTAATCTATCATACCGCTGTAATATTGCATTGGGTTGTTCTGTTTTTATGATACTGAGGTTGACTTCTTGTAAAAGGTATTTATAATAAATATGGACATAAGTACTGTCCTGGTGTGGAACTAACACCTACCTACATATTCTCATGTCCAGCAATGGCCGCAGCCTTGCAGAAAATTGACAGGGACTCAGAACAGCAGCTTTACACACCCAATATAGTGGAAATTGCTGCTGCTGTGATAGAGATGCATGGAGACATCTGAGGCTCTTCATTGGACACGAAACCAAAAACATAAAATTGACATGGACCCAAAGCAGCAGCTTTACACACCCAAGATAGTGGACATTGCGACTGCTGTGATAGAGATGTATGGAGACATCTGAGGCTCTTCATCGGACACGACAACAACAACATAAAATTGACATGGACCCAGAGCAGCAGCTTTACACACCCAAGATAGTGGAAATTGCTGCTGCTGTGATAGAGATGTATGCAGACATCTGAGGCTCTTCATTGGACACGACACCAACAACATGAAATTGACATGGAACCAGAGCAGCAGCTTTACTAGCTACCGCTCACCCAAGATATTGGACATTACGACTGCTGTGATAGAGATGTATGGAGACATATGAGGATCTTCATTGGACACGACAACAATAACATAAAATTGACATGGACCCAGAGCAGCAGCTTTACACATCCAAGATAGCGGACATTGCTGCTGCTGTGATAGAGATGTATGGAGACATCTGAGGATCTTCATTGGACACGACAACAACAACATAAAATTGACATGGACCCAGAGCAGCAGGTTTACACACCCAAGATAGAGGACATAACGACTGCTGTGATAGAGATGTATGGAGACATCTGAGGCTCTTCATTGGACACGACAACAACAATACAGTATACACACCCAATATAGTGGACATTGCTGCTGTTGTGATAGAGATGTATGGAGACATCTCTTCATTGGACACGACAACAACAAAATAAAATTGACGTGTACCCAGAGCAGCAGCTTCACACACCCAAGATAGTGGACATTGCTGCTGTTGTGATAGAGATGTATGGAGACATCTCTTCATTGGACACGACAACAACATAGACATAAGGTTTGAGGACAGTAGTATTACATGTAAATATGTTTATAAAGCAATAGCACGCCATCTATATATAAGAAATGGAGTCATTAAAGCACGGATGTTTCTTATACATATAAAATGCATTTCTACTGTCCTTACTGCGATTAAAGATATTAGGAGGGCATGGCTCATCAGTGGTGAACCCTTCCAGCGGTTTCACCAATTTAATCCATCAGACCGCTTCTCTTAGAGCTCTAATACTGTATTGGATCATTCTGCTTATATATGCTACCCTGAAGGGTAGAATCTTAGATATAGTTTTCAAGTAAACTATGGATATACGTTATAAGAACAATAAAATTACATATATTATTCTACTGTACTGGGTTTCCATGCAACAGTAATAGCTTGAGTTTTCAAAATCTTCAATTGTTGTCAAAAATCCTGTAAATTATCTGTGGATTGTTATTTACTGTATATTGTAAAAGTTAGAATGGAAAAATTATGGAATTCTAAACGGTAAAAGACTTTGATATTTTCATTTTTGTTTTATTAAATAATTTATTCATTTTTGAACTCAAAAAGGTTCTGAATATACTTGAATTTAGTTTTGTTTTCATCGACTATTAATAAATTCATAGAAAATTTCTGAACCATACGTAAGAATTAATCCGATGATTGTTTTATTTAAAATTATTATTTTTCGAATATTTATCCCCACAATTTTACACTAAGTGAAAACATCAGGTTTTTCATTTTTTCTGTCCTGCGAAAAATTTCGTTAAACAAATAGTAAACTATATCTTCTCTTTTATTCTATGATTTAAGAATTGTATACCTGAAATTTTAACGAGATCTATTGGGTTTAAGATAATATTCGGTATTTTAATTGGAATATCACAGGTTTATTATGTAAATAAAGAGTAAATTCACGGTAGGTGGTGATAGAAAAAACTAAAAAAGCATTTTTTTTACCGCTCACATGAGTTATTTAGATTGCAGAGCGCCATCTAGTGGAACAAAAATTAACTAAACGTTTATTTAACATGTTAGGTGATATTTGTCACAAATCATTTTCTTGATAAATCAAGAAAAAAAAACCTAAGTACGTGTTTTGTACTAAGATGATAATTCTAAATGTGTTTTAAATCTTCTTCTTCTTTCTTATCTGCACCCAATCATATTAGGGTATCAAGCTTGTGGAGTTTGTTGATGGTGTCTGTTTGACAACCATCATGACTGGGTGAAGTAGAATGCGTCTGCCTTTGTCATTAAGACTGGGAGCACTACTCATTGGCAGGCCGACCTAGCTCCAAAAAAATGGCCGCCTCTGTCATGAGGAACAGACGCCATGTGCAGCCGCTCCTAACATGGAGTACAAACACTGCTCATCCTGTATACCTGGATTAGGAGTCCTTACAGGGTACTATCAGCCTGCCCAGCTGAACCCAGGTTTTTAAGTGAGCTTGTTACTGCTCCTTCTCCATCTTTTTCATCCGGGCTTGGGACCGGCAAAGGCGGAGTTTGCTTTTTTAATGCATTTTTGAAGGGAGAGGTACCAATTTTAGTACCTATATTATTATTAAATGTCACGTAGAAAATTATGAAAGACAAACTTCAGAATGACACAGCAATTTATTTAAGGCAAGAACAAAACAAACATTTTTAAGATACAAGATAAGCAATGAGGGAAGTTTCCAGAGTAAGAAAACATAAATAATATAAATAAAATATAATAATCTGTACATAAATTATATTAAATACTTTGTTACTAAATATATATGAAAAAACAATACTATATATTTATATATATATAGTAGCAGAGTATTTATTATATTTTATGTATTAAGAAATGTCACCTCTTCCGTCAAAATAATGGCAAAATATATGCGCCATCTCTCTGAGCAAACTCATAAAATCGGATAAGTAACAACGCTCCAACACCAGATTTACCCAATTCAGAACGCCAATAACACTTGAGTAAAAGCACAAAAAAACGTATAGGCATATAACGGTAATATATAATGTTTATACTCATTTATTAATTTCGAAATCAATTTTAAAAAGTAAAATTTCAATTTAGAGACAAAATATTCGCGTCTCAATGTTTTCATTTTTCATATATAGATAGCGCGTTATTGCTTTTTATTAGAAAAAAGAATTGTTTATATCTACAAGGATTTATTTACTTCAGGAAATGGTTAGAAGACGATAAAGTGGAATATTCTAAGTGTTGATATATTACAGAATAACAATGGCTATAGTTGAGCTCGTGTTTGAAAAGGAACTTGCATGTATATAAGTGAAGACTCTAGCTGTCATTGTGGCAAGGAATTCCAGGACTCGATAAACCTACTGCTGGAATGCCCACTCTTCTTCACCGCTAGACAACAGACAATAATGTTGTAGATCTATATCAATTTGTAAATAGCAGAAAGAATTATATCATATATTTAACTATTTTCGTAAATATATTTATGTGTGATTTTCTTTCAAACCTGAAAGGTTCAGGTTCCTAATATATATTATCGTTTCTCTTTTTATTTCGATTACTTTTTCTTGTATAATATGTTTATAACTGTTTCTGTTTTAAAAAGAAATGTAAATCGGCGCAATTATCCCTAGCCGGGATATCGCGTTTTGTGCGTTGAAATAAAATAAAAAATAAAATATATAATTTTTTTGGTTGTTTTCATGTAGACATATATACCAAGGTTTGTTTGGAATAATTGCTATTAATAATAAATAATATGTAAAGTTAAATTGGTTACGTCCTTCTTACTTACTTTAACAACATAACACTATGTCTTAACTGCTAAATTTAATATTTCTCCAATACACTATACTTCAGAGATATATATTGTTACATCAATTTTAATGCACCTTACATTTATTCAAAATATTCTATGATATTTAATATTTATTTAAAACAGAATATTTAGAGATTAGCATCATTCCTTTTTATAGTTTCACTCCTTTTGTAATATTTATTGTACATATATCTTTATTGCTTATTGGAGCGGGAGAGGACCTAGAGGAAGACTGCGGATCGCAACCTACGAGGAAGACAAGAATAAATAAACACAATAACTTTAAAAGGTAATTTAATTTTATTTGTTTACTTTTAATATGGAAACCCGCTCGGGAAACGTGTATAACACCAAGAAGGAAGAAACCAAGGTCGACGACCCTGCAAAGCTTCAACTTGGTGCAACAATTGGTGGAGATGCTGGTTTCGAACCAGTTGCTTTAAACCCCAATATAGAAATTCCGAAATATGACGGGACAGAAGACCCTCGCCCATGGATAGAATCCCTCGAAGAGATTGGTTTCCTCTACCATTGGGCAGACTACATAATTGCCCGTTATGCCGCCATGAACATGACGGGAAGTGCTAAAACCTGGCTGAATTTACACAAAGCTAGTTTCACGAGTTGGGAAAATATTAAAATCCGCCTCATTCAGGATTTTTCTCTGGACGCGAATAAAGAAGAACTTAGAAGGAAGCTCAATAGAATGCAAAACTGGAATGAACCAACAATCAGGTTCGCGGAAGACATCCTAGTGTTGTGCAACAAGGTTGACTCCGCAATGGAAGAAGAAACAAAAATTGAACATGTTATTGGAGGACTGAAAAAAGAGTACTCATTCGCGCTCTACCTGAACCCTCCTAAAACTACCGATGAACTTCTTGTCGTGTGCAAGAAAATGGATTCTTTTGAAAAGAAGTATCGGGAACGTGTGGAGAAATCCAGAAACCTATATAACGGTCCACACTATTCTAGACCCCAACAACAATCGAGGTACGTGCCGCCGACTGCCACGCGAAACTATCAGACCACTTCAGGCCCCAAGCCCCTGTTTACAATAATTACAAGAATGACTCCCCTCCTACTCCCAGGCAGTATCGAAACAACTTTCCCCAGCCCTCTACCCCTAGACGTCCTTATAATCCAAACTTTGTGCCGAAACCAAACCTTCAGAGAAACACCTACAACAAAAGCCAAGAAGTGAACAAAAATAGGACGGAAGATGGAAGACCAATCTGCTTTAAGTGTAACAAGCCAGGGCACGTGGCCCGTTATTGTAGGGTTAAGTTTATAAGAATCCTAGAAGAGGATCCAACAGCTACCTCGGCTTTATGCTGATGTATGTCATAGCCCACAGACAAATATTCCTACCCGGAATAGATATTCCGTGTTGGAAGATTTAAACTAAGCGTCGCGCCTGAATCTGTCAATCAAAGCAAGTCGACCATAAATGGAATCAAGAAGGTGGACCCTAAATACAAATTAAAAATTCATGTGGGCAAGATAGGGACTTTTGAAGATTTGGTTGATACAGGCGCTGACCGCTCATTGGTCGACCTCAGAACGGCCCTCGATACAGGCCATGGTATAAGTAATCTCGCAAAAACTTGTGCAGGACCCGATGAAAAAAATTAGACATGGTAGGAAGTATATTTTTAAATATAAAAATTGATGACGAAACATTATCACACAAATTTGTGATATTGAAAACGCATTTACGGACATTAATTCCTGGAAGAGATTTCCTTAAGAAAATGAACGCGAAAATAGATTGTAAGCAAGAAACTATAAAATACGATTTGACGAATAATCATGACGAAAGCAATTTTGAAATGTTAAAAATAAAGAGTGCCAAGGATTCCATTGTACCGGAATGTTCTATTAAACTGATCAAGGCATTGGTAGAAACAGAGGATGGGGAATATATTATCGAGGAGAGCAGCAAAATGTTTCAAACAAATGGACTTCGTCTAGCAAGAAGCTTGATCAATGTTATAAATAGGGAAACACATATCTGGATAACTAATCCGTATCCTCGACCGTTAAAAATAATGAAAAACAAACATTGGATTTTGGAAGTAGTCCAGCGAAAATAAATGTGAGTCGAGAAAGAAAGGTAAAAGAGAACGAAGAACCTAGATTTCAAGTAAACGAAAATCTTTCACCAAAGGAACAGAAAGAGTTAAAACAAGTTTCAGAAAGTTATGGAGATCTGTTTTCGTCGAGATTAGGGAGAACCAATTTGGCAAAACATCGGATAGACACAGAAGACGCGAAGCCAATTAAACACAAGCCTTACAGGGTAATTGTTAAAGAACGAGATATTATAAAATAGCAAATTGACGAGATGCTTACAGAAGGCATAATTAGGCCATCTTCTAGTCCCTGTTCTTTCCCAGTAATATTGGTCAAGAAGCGAGATGGTAAATACAGATTATGTGTGGACTACAGAAAACTGAATAATGTGACAGTAAAAGATGTCTATCCGATCCCTAGAATAGACGAAGTTATGGATACCCTCCAAGGATCTACATACTTCTCAGCAATAGACCTCAGATCTGGATATTGGCAAGTTGAAGTCGAAGAAAGAGACAAAGAGAAAACAGCTTTCACTACAGCGCATGGATTATATGAATTCAACGTGATGCCTTTTGGACTTTGTAACGCGCCTGCTACCTTTGAGAGAAATATGGAGAATATGCTTGGAAATCTGAGATGGCAAATTTGTTTGTGTTATCTGGATGATGTTATCATATATAGCCCGGATTTTCCAACGCACCTCAAAAGACTCGAAGCTGTTTTTAGATGTTTTCGTGAATCTAATTTAAGGTTAAACGACAAAAAATGCCGATTTGCATTTGAAGAATTGGAGATTCTCGGCTATATAACGAGCAAAGATGGTATAAAACCCGCGGAACATAACATTAAAGCTGTTAGAAATTTTCCTCGGCCCACAAAGGTCAAAGAAGTACGATCTTTTTTGGGAATGTGCTCATATTATAGAAAATTTATCAAAGATTTCTCAAAAATTGCTGACCCTTTGACCAACCTTATCAAAAAAAGTGTATCATTTATCTGGACAGAAAGGCAAGAGGAAGCGTTCCAAACCCTAAAAACAGCACTATTAAGTCCACCAATTTTAGGTCACTTCAATCCAAATGCGCCTACTTATATTCATACTGATGCGTCCAACATCGGCATAGGTGCAACACTTGTCCAAGACATCGGTGGTGAAGAGAAGGTGATCTCATATTTGAGTCGTACCCTTAGTAAAGCGGAGCAAAATTATTCAACCACTGAAAAAGAATGTCTGGCCGTTGTCTGGTCAATGTCAAAATTACGGCCCTACCTTTATGGAAGACACTTTAAAATAGTAACAGACCACCACGCCTTATGCTGGCTCAAAGCCTTGAAGGATCCAACAGGTCGATTGGCAAGATGGGCATTGAAAATTCAAGAATATGACTTCGATATAATACATAAATCAGGAAAGAAGCATCTGTACGCCGATGGCTTATCTAGGGGACCCTTACCAGAAACTGATTGGGATGAGGATTTTGAAAGGCTATTTTTAAATCAAATAACAGACGAAGGGGATAAGTTTATCGAAAGTGTTAAGAAAAACCTTAATGGAAGCAGGCGATCAATTGCGCAAAACTTTAAAGAAGAAGATGGATGCCTCTTTAAGAAAAACCCGAACCTTGAAGGCAGGGCGTGGTTGCTTGTGGTTCCAGAGAAGAAAAAGAGAGAAATTATGAAAGAATATTACAATCATATGTCGAATGGCCATCTGGGTGTCGCCAGAACCATGTAGCGAATAAAGAGTAAATACCTTTGGCCATCCATGCTAAAGGATGTCTCAGAATTCGTTAAGACGTGTCACCTTTGCCAAAGTAGGAAAGGCTCAAACCAATTACCTTCTGGACTACTACAGCCTATTCCTCCAGCCAACTTTCCTTTCGAAAGAATTGGAATTGACTTTGTTGGTCCATTGCCATCTACGAAAAACAGGAAAAAATGGATAATCGTGCTGACGGACTACTACACTGTTGTGATATGTAAATAACCTATGTTAAGTGTTATAATTGTTACCTATTGTTAACTATGCAAAATTATTCCATTTGTCAATTGTTTAAAAAAAAACTTATGTAAATTATTTCCTTTTTATCTCTATCTTGTATATAAGAAGATTGCTAGATTGAATAAACATTCAGTTCAACTTGTAAGTCGTAGCGAGTTTGTTCAGACAACTCATACACATTACAACATGGCGCAGCCGACAAAAGTATCGATTTAAAACAGATTAATTCAACAGTGAGTAGAATGGAAGGAATCAAGCCGCCGGCGGAATTTGTCCCGTACAGCAACGAAAAAAAAAAGGGAAACCTGGAGAGGGTCGTTTGAAATTTTTGCAATATCGGTAAATTTAGAAAGCATGCCGCTGGTGCGTCAGCGAGCAATCTTGAAGCATATTGCTGGTGAGAAAACAGTGATGATATACAAAACATTTCACATAAGTGAAAATGATACCTACCCAAATGTAAAGAAAATGCTTGATATGTTTACTAACCATTTTAAGCCCTTCAAAAATACGATTCAAAGGAGAAATGCATTTTTTACCTGTGTACAAAAGGAAAGGCATGGAATCATGGAATTTGTCACAGAATTAAAGCATCTGGCACAAGAATGTGAATTCGAGAATTTAACAGAATCTCTCATAAGGGATCGCCTTATAATTGGAATACTTGACCGAGAAGTGAAAAGAAAATTGTTAGAAGATCCACAGTTGACACTACCAAGGGCAATTTCGATAGCTATGATCTCCGAGTCAACATGTTCACAAGTAGCATCGTTGAATGAGCAAAAAATGATTGAAAAAATTGAAAAACGTAATTGGGTGAAAGATACAATTCGAATGGAAAATGCAGAAGCAGGACCAAGCGGTATAAACCCGAGAAGAGAAAGAATAATAGAACCATGTAAGTGGTGTGGACAACGACACAAGTATGGAAAGTGTCCAGCATATGGGAAGAAATGTAATGCATGCGGAAAAACCAATCATTTCTCAGTAGTTTGCCGAACAAAACGTATAAGAAATCTCTTAGCGGAAAGTGAAGCTGAAGAATCCTGTGACCAGATAAATCTAAATGAAGTTGCTGTAAAGACTGTTCGGTCGGACAAGTGGTCCGCGACAATAATAATTAATGGCAAGAAGACCATGGTACATTTGGACACTGGCGCAAAGATAAATGTGCTTCCTCATAAAGTAATAAACCAATGGCCATCAAGACCAGAAATCAGACCCACGTCATTAAAGGCGTTCGCATATGGAAATACAGAATTGCCTATCGTCGGCAAATGCAATGTGCTATGCCAATATGGTGAAAAGAAAGGAATGTTTGAATTTATCGTAGCCGATGTAGAAGCGCAGACACTTATCACGGGTGATACTTGCGAGAAGCTTGAAATATTGAGGCGAATTAATCATATAAACACGGATGAAATGAAATTGTGTTCTGAAACTAAAAAAAATCCTCAAACAATACCACGAAGTATTTCAAGGAGTAGGATTAATCAACTCGGAATGTAAGATTTACACAAAGCCTGAATATTCTCCAGTGCAAGTCCCTCCCAGGCGCATCCCAACAAGCCTCGGAGCCGAAGTTCAGTCTGAATTGGAAAAGATGGTGAAGCAAGGAATCGTAACAAAAATATATCATGAAACAGAGTGGTCTCATCCTATGGTCGTTGTAAAAAAAAATCTGGTCAAATCAGAATATGCTTGGATCCTCGGAAATTAAATGAGGCCCTTGTGGGAAGACATTTCCAGACTCCGGCTCCAGCTGAACTATTGCACGAGATACCCAAAGCTAAGTATTATACCGTGTTAGACGTGAAATCAGCCTATTGGCATATTCCGGTTGCAAAGGAATGCAGAGATATGTTGGTGATGACCACGCCATTTGGCAAATTCAGATATAACCGATTGCCATTTGGTTTGAAAATATCGGCACAATTTTTTGTTGAGAAAATGACGAATATCTTTAGGGATAGCTTTCAAAATATTACATATGTAGACGATTTGTTGATATATGCGGATACCATTCAAGAGCACAATAAAAAATTAAAGGGAATTCTAAAAAAAAGCAAAAGAAAAATATATAAAATTTGATTTAACAAAGGCTCAAATATGTCTAACGAAGGTTCGTTTCTTGGGCCATTTGATATCACAAAATGGAATTGATCCAGAGCCAAATAAGATTTATAAATTAATTACCTTTAAAAGGCCAGAGGATAAAAAGTCGCTGCAAAGAATCATGGGTCTTTATAATTACTTGGGAAAATTCATTCCAAATTTAGCTGCGTCCACATCCAATATAAGAGGAATATTAAGAAAGAATGTTGTCTGGCATTGGGGGCCTAAACAGGATAGGGAATTCGATCATATTAAGGAATGCGTGAGGAATGCTCCTTCGTTGGCACATTTTGACAAAAGCAAGATGATGATTTTGCAGTGTGATGCCAGCAAAGATGCAATGGGAGCTGCTCTGCTACAGGAAGATCGACCTCTAGCATTCGCATCCGCGTCATTTAGCGACTCGCAGAAACAGTACTCTCAGATTGAGAAGGAGTTACTGAGTGTTTATTATGGATGCAAAAAGTTCGAATATCTATTGTCAGGACACACTTTCGTTGTCCAGACGAATCACCAGCTTTTATTGCCTCTAGTCAATATCTTATTAGTGACAGGGGCTCTCAATTTATCAGCAATTTAATGAAAGAGCGGATGAAAATGTGCAAGATTAAACATTGCTTCACAACCAGCTATCATCCCCAGACTAATGGATTGACAGAGCGGTTAAATAGAACATTGATCAATATGTTTAGTATGTATGTGAACACTGATCAGAAGAATTGGGACGAAATACTCCCATTCATCACTCACGCTTACAATACTACAATTCAGGAAACCACAGGATATTCTCCCCTTTTCCTTATGTATGGAAGAGAACCCACGTCTCTTTTGGACGACAGGAATATCTCGGTGGACATTGACAAGGATAATTATGATGAATCAATAAAACATCACTTAGACAAAATAGACAGAACGAGAAAATTAGTTATTAAAAACACTATAAAGACTCAAGAAAGAATAAAAAAGAACTATGACAAGAAACACATGGAAAGATGCTACGAACCAGGAGAATTAGTGGCAGTTTGGACACCAATTAGGAAAATAGGAAAGTGTGAGAAACTTCTGAGAAAATATTTTGGTCCATATAGAATATTAAAGATGTCTAGCGTCAATTATCTAATAGAACCGAAAGATAATCCGGGCCAAGACCCTCTGGTAGTTCATGTTTCAAGAATCAAGCCTTATTATGAGAGAATGGATGAGGTCATTCACGAGGACGTGACAACCTCTGGAGAGGGGGAAGTGTTACATCAATTTTAATGCGCCTTACATTTATTCAAAATATTCTATGATATTTAATATTTATTTAAAACAGAATATTTAGATTGGCATCATTCCTTTTTATAGTTTCACTCCTTTTGTAATATTTATTGTACATATATCTTTATTGCTTATTGGAGCGGGAGAGGACCTAGAGGAAGACTGCGGATCGCAACCTACGAGGAAGACAAGAATAAATAAACACATTAACTTTAAAAGGTAATTTAATTTTATTTATTCACTTTTAATATGGAAACCCGCTCGGGAAACGTGTATAACACCAAGAAGGAAGAAACCAAGGTCGACGACCCTGCAAAGTTTCAACTTGGTGCAACAATATATCATTTTTACTTCCATCCCTAATATGCTATAACACTATAAGAAAAACATGACAAAGCTCTTTACTTTAAATATTGAAACAACATTCAAGAAAACTTATTTAATCTCCCCTTATCATGGGTAAATTGAATTTTGGATAGAATTTCCACGTTTTTTTTTTTTACTCTTAGACGATATATTTCATTTTTGAATTTTAGCATTTTTTTACTTTTAAAACCACAGATTTATATTTAATTTATTTAGGTCTTCTTTTAATGCCTATATTTTAAATTGTTTGAACCATTATATATTATAGAAAGTATATAATTTTATGTAAAATATACACTCATAGACAAAACTTGAGAATATGGAAATATTTGTTGTGTTGCTGGTCGTCTCTATTTTTTTTTAAGGAGAAAGTTTTGTTCACACTTGGTTATCTCGTGTGCCTTCAATAAATGTCACTGTAATATCTTTCAGAGTTATTGTCTGAATACCGATATACATGCTAAAGGGTACAACTTCCTTAAGTTTTGTCCATGAGTGTATCTTTAAGAGTTATTGTCTTAATCCTGATATACATGCTATAAGGTACAACTTTCTTAAGATTTGTTCATGAGTGTATCTTTAAAAGTTATTGTCTGAATCCTGATATAAATGCTAAAAGGAAAACATCCTTAAGATTTGTCCATGAGTGTATTTGTGAAATAAAAGTATATATCCCTATATATATAAAAGTCAGTGTATGTATGTATGTGTGTTTCTATGTCGGCTATACACGTCCACAATACGTAACTAATCTGACTGAAATTTTAACAGTATATAGAGTAGAATCTGGAAAAAACTTATAGTGAAAATTTCAGGTCTCTATTTCGAATATTCTTCGAGTTATTTGCCAATTGCGTTGCAAATTTGCCCTTTCGCTCGCAAGCAGCGCCTCTAGCGGTGAAGATGGGAAGTAATATCAGCTGACCTAATGTACATGTAAAACGTGTTTTATTAGGACATAGAGAAAAATCTGGAAGAGATATTTTTCGCATTTTTAGGTAAGAAAATTTGAAATTGACAGGTTCTGGGCATTAAAAGTTGTTTTTTAGTCAGAAAATAATGATGACAATATTGCTGTATTATGTTTGATTATCAGATACAAAATTATATCTGGAAAAATTCCAAAAAGCAGAGACCACGGGTGAAACCAGTTCATTTTTTGTACGCAGGAACAAAATTCTAACAGAAAACATTTATTCGAGCAGAAAACAAAAGCCAGATCATCTTTCTATAAAAATATCGCTTCTCAGACACAAAGTTTGGAGCGGGACGTTTCACAAGAGTGACATCCACGGCGCAAATTTATAATTGTAACGAATAGTATTTGAAAATCAAAATAACATAATTTTCAAATATCGTTGTGAAAATTTACATTTTTATTTTTATATTTTGAAAACACACAAAGTTTGGAGCGGGACGTTTCACAAAAGTGAAATCCACGGCGCCAATTTATAATTGTAACGAATAGTATTTGAATAAAAACATTTAATCGGGTAAAACCCGGGTGTTGCCCGGGTCATTCGGCTAGTATATTATACAAAGCACAATTATTTCTTTCAAAACCAAAGTAAACAAACTCTGCTGTCTTTCTAACCCCTCTCAATATATTTGTCGTTTCAGTAAAGACGGTAGAGATTTGTGTTCATTAGGTTTTGGAGAAACATTCATATACTTTGTAGTTTTATATTAGTTATATATTTATTCTTAATTCCGCAACTCGGAAATCAATAGCATTATGGATCATATAACAATTTGAAACTCAATATTCTCAAATTCAAAGAGATGGAAGGGTATATCATTGTTTTGAAAAATATTTAAAAATTGAAACAAATTACGGCTTCTAAAATTGATTTATATTTTAAATCGCAGAAAGAAGACAGTAGAGGTTTATTTTATTTACAAAAGAGAGAGAGAGAGAGAGAGAGAATTTTGACAATTGACATATTTTTATTGACATCTTGTCAATACATGTAAAGTGCACAGTCCGCACTAAGAGAGAGAGAGAGAGAGAGACATTTGTTCCTTGATACTCTTAATTCCCATATATAGATGGAACGTGTGTTATCTACTTATATATTTGCCTTATTCTGTCTGTCTGTCTGTAAGTCTGAAGCTCACGGATAGAATGCGCGCCCATTGGCTGCCAGCGAACACGTGGCCTCCCTGCCCCCCCTCTAGACAACCCTGTTATCAGCTGTGCGATACATACACCTGTCTATAGCGGTCACTCTAGGCAACCCTGTTATCAGCTGTGTGATACATCCACCTGTCTTTACAGACCACCCTGTATATGGCGGCTATTCTAGACAACCCTGTTATCTGCTGTGTGATACATACACCTGTCTATAGCGGCCACTCTAGACAACCCTGTTATCATCAGTGTGTTAAATTCACCTGTCTATACAGACCACCCTGTCTATAGCGGTCACTCTAGGCAACCCTGTTAACAGCAGTGTGATACATACACCTGTCTATACAGACCACCCTGTCTATAGCGACCACTCTAGACAACCCTGTTATCAGCAGCCTGTCTATACAGACCACCCTGTCTATAGCGGTCACCTTTGGCAACCCTGTTATCATCAGTGTGTAACATTCACCTGTCTATACAGACCACCCTGTCTATAGCGGTCACCTTAGGCAACCCTGTTATCAGCAGTGTGATACATCCACCTGTCTATATAGACCACCCTGTCTATAGCGACAACTCTAGACAACCCTGTTATCAGCTGTGTGATACATCCACCTGTCTATACAGACCACCCTGTCAATAGCGACCACCCAAGACAACGTTTTTAAAATATATTCGCACTCGGGTAAACCCCAGGCGTTGCCCGGGCCTTTCGTCTAGTCGTCTTATAATTAACTATAACTAACTGGCCTTATTGTTTGCGGGAGAGCATTGTTTGATGCAAATATTTAATGTAATTCTACTGTCCTAAAAGCTTATGTCCATAGTAATCTTGAATACTATTTATGATATTCCGCCCTTCAGTGTAACATATAGAATCATTTAATTAAAAAGGCATATTTTGGATCAAAATATCATTCATTTTAACAATATTTCAATTGGCTGAACGCCAACCTTTATCAAGGTGTTAAAACATATAAGGTTTTTCATTTCTTTCTACCCTGCGAAAAATTACCGTTACTAGAAAGGGCGATATTCATCTTCTTTTTTATTCTATGATTTAAGAATTGTATACCTGAAATTTAAACATGATCTATTGGGTTTAAGATAATATTCGGCATTTTAATTAAAAAGTTTTAGGTTTATTATGTAAATAAAGAGTAAATTCACGGTAGGGTGTTGATATTAAAAACTAAAAAAGCATTTTTTTACCGCTCATATGAGCTTTTTTAGATGGCAGAGCGCCATCTAGTGGAACAAAAATTAACTAAACCTAGATTTAACATGTTACGTGATATTTGTTACAAAATATTTTCTTGATAAATCAAGGAAAGAAAACCACGTACTGCTTTGTACTAAGATGATAATTCTAAATGCTTTTTTAATCTTCTTCTTTCTCATCTGCACCCAATCATATTAGGGTTTCAAGCTTGTAGAGTTTGTTGATGGTGTCTGTTTGACAACCATCATGACTGGGTGAAGTAGAATTCGTCTGTCTTTGTCATTAAGACTGGGAGCACTACTCAGTGGCAGGCCGACTTAGTTCCAAAAGAAATGGCCGCCTCTGACATGAGGAACAGACGCCATGTGCACCCGCTTCTAACATGGAGTACTAACGCTGCTCATCCTGTATTCCTGGATTAGGAGCCCTAACAGGGTACTATCAGCCAGGCCAGCCGAACCCAGCTTTTTTAGTGAGCTTGTTACAGCTCCCCTTTCTTCTTTTTCATCCGGGCTTGGGACCAGCAAAGGAGGAGTTTGCTTTTGTAATGCATTTTTGAAGGGAGAGGTACCAATTTTAGTACATATATTAATATTAAATGTCACGTAAAAATTAGGAAAGACAAACTTCAGAATGACACATCGTCCATCTTTTACGAAGATTTTGTTATGAAGCACACAGCAGGTCGCGGTGAGCCACAGACGTCTTACAAGCTTGTTGGGCGATATCCCATCTATTATATATATTGTAAACAAACTTGAATATGACAAAGGAAAACCAATGAAATATATGAAGCAATTGAATTAATTAAAGAAATAAATATCAAATAAATATGAAATCCACACACACACACATCAACAATTATAATTATTTATAATAAATATAAAAAAATGCAATAAATATGAAATAATATATATATATATCTATATCTCTATATATATAAAAGTCAATTTCTGTCTGTCTGTTTCGCGATAAACTAAAAAACTACTGAACCAATTGGTACCAAATTTTGCATGTCGCTTTTTATAAACCTGAGGAAAATTTTCGGCTACATTTTAATTAGTATTTTTGGCTATTTCTTTTTTTTTCATGTGAAGAACTTTTATTTTACGCGGAGGAAATACGAGGCGAAGTAACAACACCAGGCTAATTAAGAGACCAATGAGCGTTCTGCATTTTTTTAAAAGTTGCTTGCGTACTTTTTTTGAAATATCTTTTTATACAAGTGTTAATTTTTTTCACAAAAGTATTGAGTATTGAGAGGGAAATTTATATTACTAAGTTACGGTAGGTGCACCTAATGCAATTTAAAAAAATATTTTTTACAAAATTAACGTTACTGTATGTACAAGGTATGTCCCATAAGTTCCCGGACTGGGTCCATAAAAAAAAAGGTAAGATTTTTTTTAATTTTTTTATTAAAACTTTTCAAAGTAATCCCCCCTTGCTTCAACGCACCAGCGCCATCGTTTCTCCCAATTGTCGAAACAGTTTTTATAGGCCTCTTTTGGAATGCTCTTCAATGCCAGCAGCGATTTTTCTATTATGTCTTCCCTGGTGTCAAAATGTCTTCCTTTTAGAACTGCTTTGAGTTTGGGGAACAGGAAAAAGTCATTTGGTGCGATGTCTGGGGAATAGGGTGGTTGAGGTAGGATTTCTGTCCCGTTTTTCGCCAAAAACTCGTCACCAAGTGCGCTGTGTGAGGGCGGGCATTGTCATGGTGTAGGATCCAGTCACCATTAGTCCATTTTTCAGGCCTTTTTTTTCGAATCGCTTCCCTTAGACGGCGAAGAATGCTCAAATACATTTCCTTAATAACTGTTTGGCCTGCAGGAAGATACTCGTGATGAACAATGCCCTTGTTATCCAAAAAAGCGACCAGCAACACTTTGTTTCTGGATTTCAATATCTTGGATTTTTTGGGTCTAGGCTCACCCTGACCTCTCCACTCGGCAGATTGACGCTTGGTTTCAAGGTCATAGCCATAGACCCATGTCTCGTCGCCTGTGATTATCTTGTCTTTCCATTCCGGATCCGTTCTTGTCATTTCCAGCATGTCCTCACAGGTTGCAAGCCGACACAGTTTTTGCTCATTAGTGAGGAATCTTGGGATGAATTTTGCAGGAGTATTTTTGAGCCTCAAATCTTCGGTTACGATCCTTCCAATCGTTGTTTTAGAGATGCCTGTGTCTTGCTCTAGCTCCAGCAAAGTGGTTCGAGGATTTTCTTTTATCAAATCGGTGATTTTTTGCACATTTTCATCGTCCTTTGAAATGTTGGGCGTCCTTGACGAGGATCATCTTCAATGGAAATTCTGCCAGCTTTAAATCTAGAATGCCATTCAAAAACAGTTGTTCTCTTTGGGGCGTTATTGGGGAATGCTCTATTAAGCATTTCAAAAGTGTCGGTTGCTGATATTTGAAGTTTCACACAAAATTCTATGCAAATCTACTGCTTCAATTTTTATCCATCGTAAAATCGCCGCAGCGCAAGGTGTAACCTTTAAATAAATTAGAATAACTTTGGCGCGCGCGCACGTACCGCATCGATATTGGTACCACCGTGTTGCCAGATATTTTTTCTATAATAAACTGTCAAATTTATTTACATTTTTCATTTATTTATTTTTTTATGGACCCAGTCCGGGAACTTATGAGACATACCTTGTAAATAATGGCTTTCGTATTTTTCATTAATTTTTGTTTTTCCCTTTTTTTTTTTATTCCTTTAAAAAAATCGTTTAAAATGCAGTTGCAGTCATTAGCAAACACATATGTTTGCCTAAATCCGATGTACTCTTTTATTTTTTACATAAAAATATTTACATGCCAGTATTTTGGATTAATATTTTTATAAACCTATTTTTCTTATTCTTACTGAGAAGATGGGCATCTCAGTCAAGATCCATCGCAGTCACTCACTCAATTCGGGCAATATCAAGGGTTAATGCGCTGGGGCCAATACCTCGGGGAATGGGTGGAAAAGCTGCCAACTAAATGGATTGCAAAAAAATAATTAAATCAAATATCTAAACACTAATATAATACAATTTTTGCCATCACACACACTTTTTTACTGTGGTGTATGTGTTACTTCTGTATTGCTATTCTATGGCACTTCTACTATTTATTATTGATATACTTTTAGTATGAAGGAAATTGCACTCGGGGGATTTCTCGGGCGAAGCTGGGTCATTCGCCTAGTATATTATATAATCTAAAATGCAAATATACATATTTTTAAAACATGTATTTTACTTACATCATTGACTATTCTTTTTTTTTACCATATATTTTGAATATAACACTTTGAATATTGTTGTAAATATGCATAGTTAATCTACCTATTTTTTAATTCACGAATTATAGAATTCATTTTATAAATTCTATATGACTGTGAAAAATAATTTTATGTGTAATTTACTTCATGTAATTCAAAATAAAAACTACTTGATGAGTAAATAATTATCTTTCCTATTTTTACGAGTGCACCTTTTAACTGCATCTTTTAAACATAAAAACAATATATTTTATAAACAAATGAGATTTTCTGTTGATTTTTCATCATTTTGAGGATTATGGTATGGTAATGTAGTCGAGGTTAAAAATCTTGAAAGAATAATAATAAGAATAGTTTTGATCAGATATTCCTTCAATTGAACTTACGAGTATGAATGTATAAAAAACATAATTTGATCAAGTACTAACTGGCTCAAGGCGAGTAGAATAGGGAAAACAAAAGATTATTAACATAATGTACAAAGGTTTTGAGCCGGCCAACGAGGAACAACAACAATGAGTATTTATAGGGGAAGCGTGACCTCTGGCGGTCGATTTAACAGAGTATTTGAATCTATGAGATATAATTTCAAATATATTAATATTATAATATAACATATATACATCCATTAAGAAAGGTCACCTCTTCCGTCAAAATAATGGCAAAATATATGTGTGATCTATCTGTGCAACCTCATAAAATCGGATAAGTAACAACGCCCCAACACCAGCTTCACCCAATTCAGAACGTCAGTGACACTTGAGTAAAAGCACAAATAAATGTATAGGCAACAGTAATATATAATGTTTATACTCAGAAATTAATTTTAAAGAGAAAAAATTCAATTTAAAGAATTGTCATACAACAAGCACACACAATTGCCATTGTTTGGTGCAAGTATCCCTTGCTGGATATAGCGCTTTGGAAATAAAATAATTGCAATATATAAATCTAAAAATTACTGAAGAGGATACTAGCTCATATGTATATTTAGGTTTCAAATTTTAAACATTTCAGATTAAAAGGTTTGTAGAAATAGTTTTTAATTGCATTTAAAATATCCCACTAAAACTAAACAAGATATATAACTTACTTTCATGTAAAACCTAAAATAATCCCTATTTATATTTTATAATAAAATGAACAATTTATCAACGTGATACATTAGCGCGCCGTCTGTTATAAAGAAATTTAACTATATTTGATCCGTATGGTTCTTTTTGAAATAAAACAATTTTCTCCTTTATTTACTGTAGTGATAAATTAATGGGATGGCCTGGCTCATCGGTGGTAAACCCTCAGCGATTTCGCTAGTTTAATCTATCATACCGCTGTAATATTGCATTGGGTTGTTCTGTTTTTATGATACTGATGTTGACCTCTTGTAAAAGGTATTTATAATAAATATGGACATAAGTACTGTCCTGGTGTGGAACTAACACCTACCTACATATTCTCATGTCCAGCAATGGCCGCAGCCTTTCAGAAAATTGACAGGGACTCAGAACAGCAGCTTTACACACCCAATATAGTGGAAATTGCTGCTGCTGTGATAGAGATGTATGGAGACATCTGAGGCTCTTCATTGGACACGAAAACAACAACATAAAATTGACATGGACCCAGAGCAGCAGCTTTACCCACCCAAGATATTGGACATTGCGACTGCTGTGATAGAGATGTATGGAGACATATGAGGATCTTTATTGGACACGACAACAACAACATAAAATTGACATGGACCCAGAGCAGCAGCTTTATACATCCAAGATAGCGGACATTGCTGCTGCTGTGATAGAGATGTATGGAGACATCTGAGGATCTTCATTGGACACGACAACAACAACATAAAATTGACATAGACCCAGAGCAACAGCTTTACACACCCAAGATAGAGGACATAACGACTGCTGTGATAGAGATGTATGGAGACATCTGAGGCTCTTCATTGGACACGACAACAACAATACAGTATACACACCCAATATAGTGGACATTGCTGCTGTTGTGATAGAGATGTATGGAGACATCTCTTCATTGGACACGACAACAACAAAATAAAATTGACGTGTACCCAGAGCAGCAGCTTCACACACCCAAGATAGTGGACATTGCTGCTGTTGTGATAGAGATGTATGGAGACATCTCTTCATTGGACACGACAACAACATAGACATAAGGTTTGAGGACAGTAGTATTACATGTAAATATGTTTATAAAGCAATAGCACGCCATCTATATATAAGAAATGGAGTCATTAAAGCACGGATGTTTCTTATACATATAAAATGCATTTCTACTGTCCTTACTGCGATTAAAGATATTAGGAGGGCATGGCTCATCAGTGGTGAACCCTTCCAGCGGTTTCACCAATTTAATCCATCAGACCGCTTCTCTTAGAGCTCTAATACTGTATTGGATCATTCTGCTTATATATGCTACCCTGAAGGGTAGAATCTTAGATATAGTTTTCAAGTAAACTATGGATATACGTTATAAGAACAGTAAAATTACATATATTATTCTACTGTACTGGGTTTCCATGCAACAGTAATAGCTTGAGTTTTCAAAATCTTAAATTGTTGTCAAAAATCCTCTAAAATATCTGTGGATTGTTATTTACTGTATATTGTAAAAGTTAGAATGGAAAATTATGGAATTCTAAACGGTAAAAGACTTTGATATTTTCATTTTTGTTTTAATAAATAATTTATTCATTTTTGAACTCAAAAAGGTTCTGAATATACTTGAATTTAGTTTTGTTTTCATCGACTATTGATAAATTCATAGAAAATTTCTGACCCAAACGTAAGAACTGGTCTGATGATTGTTTTATTTAAAATTATTATTTTTCGAATATTTATCCCCACAATTTTACACTAAGTGAAAACATCAGGTTTTTCATTTTTTCTGTCCTGCGAAAAATTTCGTTAACCGAATAGAAAACTTTATCTTCTTTTTTATTCTATGATTTGAGAATTGTATACCTGAAATTTTAACGAGATCTATTGGGTTGAAGATAATATTCGGTATTTTAATTGGAATATCACAGGTTTATTATGTAAATAAAGAGTAAATTCACGGTAGGTGGTGATAGAAAAAACTAAAAAAGCATTTTTTTTACCGCTCACATGAGTTATTTAGATTGCAGAGCGCCATCTAGTGGAACAAAAATTAACTAAACGTTGATTTAACATGTTCCGTGATAATTTTCACAAATCATTTTCTTGATAAATCAAGAAAAGAAAACCATGTACGTGTTTTGTACTGAGATGATAAATCTAAATGCTTTTTTAATCTTCTTCTTCTTTCTTATCTGCACCCAATCATATTAGGGTATCAAGCTTGTAGAGTTTTTTTATGGTGTCTGTTTGACAACCACATGACTGGGTGAAGTAGAATGTGTCTGCCTTTGTCCTTAAGACTGGGAGCACTACTCAGTGGCAGGCCGACTTTGACCCAAAAGAAATCGCCGCCTCTAAATGAGGAACAGACGCCATGTGCAGCCGCTCCTAACATGGAGTACAAACATTGCTCATCCTGTATCCCTGGAGCCCTTACAGGATACTATCAGCCGGGCCAGCTGAACCCAGGTTTTTTAGTGAGCTTGTTACTGCTCCCCCTCCTTCTTTTTGATCCGGGCTTGAGACCGGCAAAGGCGGAGTTTGCTTTTTTAATGCACTTTTGAAGGGAGAGGTACCAATTTTAGTACATATATTATTATTAAATGTCATGTAGAAAATTAGGAAAGACAAACTTCAGAATGACACAGCATTTTTTTAAGACAAGCACAAAATCAACATTTATAAGATACAAGTTAAGCAATGAGGGAAGTTTCCAGAGTAGCAAAATACAAGGGGGGATCAATAAATAAGGTGAATTATCTTATTTCTTAAAAATTAAAAAATCAAAAATAATTTAAAGCACAGAATAATAAAATATAACATTGAGAGACTATTTAAGGTGTTCTGTTCTTTTTTCCCACGCGCGGCGCGAGACTTATAAATAAACTAAAATGGAAGCTCCCTTGAAGGATTGCACCACGCTTGAATAGCGTGCAGTTATTCGTTTCTTGAATACAGAAGGTATTCAAACATCTCAAATATGCCAAAGAATGAAAAATATCTATGGTGAGTCTTGTTTGTCTAAAAAAACATTTATAAATGGGTTAACGAGTTCAAAAATGGACGAATTACATGTACCGATATTGATTCATGATTCTTCATGATAATGCAAGGCCGCATACATCATGTAAAACTGTATCTACAATCATTAAATTAAGTTTTGAAGTTTTAGAACATCCTGCATATAGTCCAGACCTAGCCCCCTCTGACTATTTCCATTTTGGACTACTAAAGAAGGAGATAAATGGAAGGCGATTTGACACGGATGAAGATGTCCAGAAAGTGGTGCAAGATTTTTTTCACACGCTTCCTAAGAGTGCTTATAAAGAGGGTATTTACAAGTTGCCAGAACGATGGAGACGATGTATAGAAAGCCAAGGTGATTATTTTGAATAAATCAAGTCCTAATTTTTGATATCGTTCTTATTTTTTTTTAATAAATTATATTTCACCTTATATATTGATCCCACCTTGTATAAATAATATAAATAAAAATTGATAATCTGTTCATAAAATATAATAAACACTTTGTTACAATTATTAATTTTTTAATACGATTTTTTATCAATTCATTATTTCGATGGACCAATCGTCCATCTTTTACGAGGTTTTTGGTATGAAGCACACAGCAGGTCGCGGTGAGCCATGGACGTCTTACAAACTTATTGGGCGATTAACCATCTATCTTATACATTGTAAACAAAATTGAATATAAATAAAAGTAAATTAATGAAATAAATAACAAATAAATATAAAATCCATCAACAATTAAAAATAACTGTGAAGGAAAAAAAACTATATATATGAAAAAACGAAATAAAAAAATAAAAGATAAAAAGATCAGGTGTTGAAATCAATATTAAAAATGGCATATTCTGACCAGGAGCACATGTGCTTTACAGAAGGCAGAGCGCCATCTGGTGGAACAGAAATCAACTAATCATTGATTTAACCTGTTCCCTGATATTTGGCCAACCCAATTTCTTGATAAATCAAGAAAAGCCATCCACGAACGCGTTTCGCGCTTTTGACGCAGGTCAGCGTGGAGTAGGGTGAACCACTGCGACCAGATGGCGCTCTGCCTTCTATAAAGCACATGTGCATTTGGTCAGGATATGCCATTTTTAATATATATATATATAAATGTTATTTAAAAAAAAAAAAAAGATTTCCTGTTGATTTCTTGAGAATTAAGCTATGGCAATGCAGTCGTAGTTAAAATTAAATAATATTAATAAAAATAGTTATCAAAAATAGCTTTAATGGAATATAGAAAACATAATTTTATAAAAGTACTACCTGGCTTAAGGCGTAAGAATAAAAAAATGAAAAACTTATTTACATAATGGACAAAAGATTTGAGCCGGCCCTCGGGAAACAACAACAGTGAGTTTTTATAAGGGAAGCGTGACCTCTGGCGGTCGATTTAGCAGAGTATTTGAATCTATGAGATATAATTTTAAATAAAATAATATTTTGATATAACATATATATATCCATTAAGAAAGGTCACCTCTTCCGTCAAAATAATGGCAAAATATTAGCGCCATCAATCTGTGCAAACTTGTAATATCGGATAAATAACAACGCCCCAACACCAGCTTTAGACAATTCAGAACGCCAGTGACACTTGAGTAAAAGCACAAATAAACGTATAAGCAGATAACAGTAAAATATAATGTTTATACTCATTCATTAATTTTAAAATAAATTCTAAAAGGTAAAAATTCAATTTAGAGACACAAAATTTCAAATAAAAGATCATACCAAACACACACAATTGCCACATCAAATACCAAGTAAATGGTTGAATGAAGATTGAACCAAGGTCGACGACCCTGCAAAGTTTCAACTTGGTGCAACAATATATCATTTTTACTTCCATCCCTAATATGCTATAACACTATAAGAAAAACATGACAAAGCTCTTTACTTTAAATATTGAAACAACATTCAAGAAAACTTATTTAATCTCCCCTTATCATGGGTAAATTGAATTTTGGATAGAATTTCCACGTTTTTTTTTTTTACTCTTAGACGATATATTTCATTTTTGAATTTTAGCATTTTTTTACTTTTAAAACCACAGATTTATATTTAATTTATTTAGGTCTTCTTTTAATGCCTATATTTTAAATTGTTTGAACCATTATATATTATAGAAAGTATATAATTTTATGTAAAATATACACTCATAGACAAAACTTGAGAATATGGAAATATTTGTTGTGTTGCTGGTCGTCTCTATTTTTTTTTAAGGAGAAAGTTTTGTTCACACTTGGTTATCTCGTGTGCCTTCAATAAATGTCACTGTAATATCTTTCAGAGTTATTGTCTGAATACCGATATACATGCTAAAGGGTACAACTTCCTTAAGTTTTGTCCATGAGTGTATCTTTAAGAGTTATTGTCTTAATCCTGATATACATGCTATAAGGTACAACTTTCTTAAGATTTGTTCATGAGTGTATCTTTAAGAGTTATTTTCTGAATCCTGATATTCATGCTAAAAGGTACAACTTCCTTAAGTTTTGTTTATGAGTGTATCTTTAAAAGTTATTGTCTGAATCCTGATATAAATGCTAAAAGGGAAACATCCTTAAGATTTGTCCATGAGTGTATTTGTGAAATAAAAGTATATATCCCTATATATATAAAAGTCAGTGTATGTATGTATGTGTGTTTCTATGTCGGCTATACACGTCCACAATACGTAACTAATCTGACTGAAATTTTAACAGTATATAGAGTAGAATCTGGAAAAAACTTATAGTGAAAATTTCAGGTCTCTATTTCGAATATTCTTCGAGTTATTTGCCAATTGCGTTGCAAATTTGCCCTTTCGCTCGCAAGCAGCGCCTCTAGCGGTGAAGATGGGAAGTAATATCAGCTGACCTAATGTACATGTAAAACGTGTTTTATTAGGACATAGAGAAAAATCTGGAAGAGATATTTTTCGCATTTTTAGGTAAGAAAATTTGAAATTGACAGGTTCTGGGCATTAAAAGTTGTTTTTTAGTCAGAAAATAATGATGACAATATTGCTGTATTATGTTTGATTATCAGATACAAAATTATATCTGGAAAAATTCCAAAAAGCAGAGACCACGGGTGAAACCAGTTCATTTTTTGTACGCAGGAACAAAATTCTAACAGAAAACATTTATTCGAGCAGAAAACAAAAGCCAGATCATCTTTCTATAAAAATATCGCTTCTCAGACACAAAGTTTGGAGCGGGACGTTTCACAAGAGTGACATCCACGGCGCAAATTTATAATTGTAACGAATAGTATTTGAAAATCAAAATAACATAATTTTCAAATATCGTTGTGAAAATTTACATTTTTATTTTTATATTTTGAAAACACACAAAGTTTGGAGCGGGACGTTTCACAAAAGTGAAATCCACGGCGCCAATTTATAATTGTAACGAATAGTATTTGAATAAAAACATTTAATCGGGTAAAACCCGGGTGTTGCCCGGGTCATTCGGCTAGTATATTATACAAAGCACAATTATTTCTTTCAAAACCAAAGTAAACAAACTCTGCTGTCTTTCTAACCCCTCTCAATATATTTGTCGTTTCAGTAAAGACGGTAGAGATTTGTGTTCATTAGGTTTTGGAGAAACATTCATATACTTTGTAGTTTTATATTAGTTATATATTTATTCTTAATTCCGCAACTCGGAAATCAATAGCATTATGGATCATATAACAATTTGAAACTCAATATTCTCAAATTCAAAGAGATGGAAGGGTATATCATTGTTTTGAAAAATATTTAAAAATTGAAACAAATTACGGCTTCTAAAATTGATTTATATTTTAAATCGCAGAAAGAAGACAGTAGAGGTTTATTTTATTTACAAAAGAGAGAGAGAGAGAGAGAGAGAATTTTGACAATTGACATATTTTTATTGACATCTTGTCAATACATGTAAAGTGCACAGTCCGCACTAAGAGAGAGAGAGAGAGACATTTGTTCCTTGATACTCTTAATTCCCATATATAGATGGAACGTGTGTTTTCTACTTATATATTTGCCTTATTCTGTCTGTCTGTCTGTAAGTCTGAAGCTCACGGATAGAATGCGCGCCCATTGGCTGCCAGCGAACACGTGGCCTCCCTGCCCCCCCTCTAGACAACCCTGTTATCAGCTGTGCGATACATACACCTGTCTATAGCGGTCACTCTAGGCAACCCTGTTATCAGCTGTGTGATACATCCACCTGTCTTTACAGACCACCCTGTATATGGCGGCCATTCTAGACAACCCTGTTATCTGCTGTGTGATACATACACCTGTCTATAGCGGCCACTCTAGACAACCCTGTTATCATCAGTGTGTTAAATTCACCTGTCTATACAGACCACCCTGTCTATAGCGGTCACTCTAGGCAACCCTGTTAACAGCAGTGTGATACATACACCTGTCTATACAGACCACCCTGTCTATAGCGACCACTCTAGACAACCCTGTTATCAGCAGCCTGTCTATACAGACCACCCTGTCTATAGCGGTCACCTTTGGCAACCCTGTTATCATCAGTGTGTAACATTCACCTGTCTATACAGACCACCCTGTCTATAGCGGTCACCTTAGGCAACCCTGTTATCAGCAGTGTGATACATCCACCTGTCTATATAGACCACCCTGTCTATAGCGACAACTCTAGACAACCCTGTTATCAGCTGTGTGATACATCCACCTGTCTATACAGACCACCCTGTCAATAGCGACCACCCAAGACAACGTTTTTAAAATATATTCGCACTCGGGTAAACCCCGGGCGTTGCCCGGGCCTTTCGTCTAGTCGTCTTATAATTAACTATAACTAACTGGCCTTATTGTTTGCGGGAGAGCATTGTTTGATGCAAATATTTAATGTAATTCTACTGTCCTAAAAGCTTATGTCCATAGTAATCTTGAATACTATTTATGATATTCCACCCTTCAGTGTAACATATAGAATCATTTAATTAAAAAGGCATATTTTGGATCAAAATATCATTCATTTTAACAATATTTCAATTGGCTGAACGCCAACCTTTATCAAGGTGTTAAAACATATAAGGTTTTTCATTTCTTTCTACCCTGCGAAAAATTACCGTTACTAGAAAGGGCGATATTCATCTTCTTTTTTATTCTATGATTTAAGAATTGTATACCTGAAATTTAAACATGATCTATTGGGTTTAAGATAATATTCGGCATTTTAATTAAAAAGTTTTAGGTTTATTATGTAAATAAAGAGTAAATTCACGGTAGGGTGTTGATATTAAAAACTAAAAAAGCATTTTTTTACCGCTCATATGAGCTTTTTTAGATGGCAGAGCGCCATCTAGTGGAACAAAAATTAACTAAACCTTGATTTAACATGTTACGTGATATTTGTTACAAAATATTTTCTTGATAAATCAAGGAAAGAAAACCACGTACTGCTTTGTACTAAGATGATAATTCTAAATGCTTTTTTAATCTTCTTCTTTCTCATCTGCACCCAATCATATTAGGGTTTCAAGCTTGTAGAGTTTGTTGATGGTGTCTGTTTGACAACCATCATGACTGGGTGAAGTAGAATTCGTCTGTCTTTGTCATTAAGACTGGGAGCACTACTCAGTGGCAGGCCGACTTAGTTCCAAAAGAAATGGCCGCCTCTGACATGAGGAACAGACGCCATGTGCACCCGCTTCTAACATGGAGTACTAACGCTGCTCATCCTGTATTCCTGGATTAGGAGCCCTAACAGGGTACTATCAGCCAGGCCAGCCGAACCCAGCTTTTTTAGTGAGCTTGTTACAGCTCCCCTTTCTTCTTTTTCATCCGGGCTTGGGACCAGCAAAGGAGGAGTTTGCTTTTGTAATGCATTTTTGAAGGGAGAGGTACCAATTTTAGTACATATATTAATATTAAATGTCACGTAAAAATTAGGAAAGACAAACTTCAGAATGACACATCGTCCATCTTTTACGAAGATTTTGTTATGAAGCACACAGCAGGTCGCGGTGAGCCACAGACGTCTTACAAGCTTGTTGGGCGATATCCCATCTATTATATATATTGTAAACAAACTTGAATATGACAAAGGAAAACCAATGAAATATATGAAGCAATTGAATTAATTAAAGAAATAAATATCAAATAAATATGAAATCCACACACACACACACATCAACAATTATAATTATTTATAATAAATATAAAAAAAATGCAATAAATATGAAATAATATATATATATATCTATATCTCTATATATATAAAAGTCAATTTCTGTCTGTCTGTTTCGCGATAAACTCAAAAACTACTGAACCAATTGGTACCAAATTTTGCATGTCGCTTTTTATAAACCTGAGGAAAATTTTCGGCTACATTTTAATTAGTATTTTTGGCTATTTCTTTTTTTTTCATGTGAAGAACTTTTATTTTACGCGGAGGAAATACGAGGCGAAGTAACAACACCAGGCTAATTAAGAGACCAATGAGCGTTCTGCATTTTTTTAAAAGTTGCTTGCGTACTTTTTTTGAAATATCTTTTTATACAAGTGTTAATTTTTTTCACAAAAGTATTGAGTATTGAGAGGGAAATTTATATTACTAAGTTACGGTAGGTGCACCTAATGCAATTTAAAAAAATATTTTTTACAAAATTAACGTTACTGTATGTACAAGGTATGTCCCATAAGTTCCCGGACTGGGTCCATAAAAAAAAAGGTAAGATTTTTTTTAATTTTTTTATTAAAACTTTTCAAAGTAATCCCCCCTTGCTTCAACGCACCAGCGCCATCGTTTCTCCCAATTGTCGAAACAGTTTTTATAGGCCTCTTTTGGAATGCTCTTCAATGCCAGCAGCGATTTTTCTATTATGTCTTCCCTGGTGTCAAAATGTCTTCCTTTTAGAACTGCTTTGAGTTTGGGGAACAGGAAAAAGTCATTTGGTGCGATGTCTGGGGAATAGGGTGGTTGAGGTAGGATTTCTGTCCCGTTTTTCGCCAAAAACTCGTCACCAAGTGCGCTGTGTGAGGGCGGGCATTGTCATGGTGTAGGATCCAGTCACCATTAGTCCATTTTTCAGGCCTTTTTTTTCGAATCGCTTCCCTTAGACGGCGAAGAATGCTCAAATACATTTCCTTAATAACTGTTTGGCCTGCAGGAAGATACTCGTGATGAACAATGCCCTTGTTATCCAAAAAAGCGACCAGCAACACTTTGTTTCTGGATTTCAATATCTTGGATTTTTTGGGTCTAGGCTCACCCTGACCTCTCCACTCGGCAGATTGACGCTTGGTTTCAAGGTCATAGCCATAGACCCATGTCTCGTCGCCTGTGATTATCTTGTCTTTCCATTCCGGATACGTTCTTGTCATTTCCAGCATGTCCTCACAGGTTGCAAGCCGACACAGTTTTTGCTCATTAGTGAGGAATCTTGGGATGAATTTTGCAGGAGTCTTTTTGAGCCTCAAATCTTCGGTTACGATCCTTCCAATCGTTGTTTTAGAGATGCCTGTGTCTTGCTCTAGCTCCAGCAAAGTGGTTCGAGGATTTTCTTTTATCAAATCGGTGATTTTTTGCACATTTTCATCGTCCTTTGAAATGTTGGGCGTCCTTGACGAGGATCATCTTCAATGGAAATTCTGCCAGCTTTAAATCTAGAATGCCATTCAAAAACAGTTGTTCTCTTTGGGGCGTTATTGGGGAATGCTTTATTAAGCATTTCAAAAGTGTCGGTTGCTGATATTTGAAGTTTCACACAAAATTCTATGCAAATCTACTGCTTCAATTTTTATCCATCGTAAAATCGCCGCAGCGCAAGGTGTAACCTTTAAATAAATTAGAATAACTTTGGCGCGCGCGCACGTACCGCATCGATATTGGTACCACCGTGTTGCCAGATATTTTTTCTATAATAAACTGTCAAATTTATTTAAATTTTTCATTTATTTATTTTTTTATGGACCCAGTCCGGGAACTTATGAGACATACTTTGTAAATAATGGCTTTCGTATTTTTCATTAATTTTTGTTTTTCCCTTTTTTTTTTTTATTCCTTTAAAAAAATCGTTTAAAATGCAGTTGCAGTCATTAGCAAACACATATGTTTGCCTAAATCCGATGTACTCTTTTATTTTTTACATAAAAATATTTACATGCCAGTATTTTGGATTAATATTTTTATAAACCTATTTTTCTTATTCTTACTGAGAAGATGGGCATCTCAGTCAAGATCCATCGCAGTCACTCACTCAATTCGGGCAATATCAAGGGTTAATGCGCTGGGGCCAATACCTCGGGGAATGGGTGGAAAAGCTGCCAACTAAATGGATTGCAAAAAAATAATTAAATCAAATATCTAAACACTAATATAATACAATTTTTGCCATCACACACACTTTTTTACTGTGGTGTATGTGTTACTTCTGTATTGCTATTCTATGGCACTTCTACTATTTATTATTGATATACTTTTAGTATGAAGGAAATTGCACTCGGGGGATTTCTCGGGCGAAGCTGGGTCATTCGCCTAGTATATTATATAATCTAAAATGCAAATATACATATTTTTAAAACATGTATTTTACTTACATCATTGACTATTCTTTTTTTTTACCATATATTTTGAATATAACACTTTGAATATTGTTGTAAATATGCATAGTTAATCTACCTATTTTTTAATTCACGAATTATAGAATTCATTTTATAAATTCTATATGACTGTGAAAAATAATTTTATGTGTAATTTACTTCATGTAATTCAAAATAAAAACTACTTGATGAGTAAATAATTATCTTTCCTATTTTCACGAGTGCACCTTTTAACTGCATCTTTTTAACATAAAAACAATATATTTTATAAACAAATGAGATTTTCTGTTGATTTTTCATCATTTTGAGGATTATGGTATGGTAATGTAGTCGAGGTTAAAAATCTTGAAAGAATAATAATAAGAATAGTTTTGATCAGATATTCCTTCAATTGAACTTACGAGTATGAATGTATAAAAAACATAATTTGATCAAGTACTAACTGGCTCAAGGCGAGTAGAATAGGGAAAACAAAAGATTATTAACATAATGTACAAAGGTTTTGAGCCGGCCAACGAGGAACAACAACAATGAGTATTTATAGGGGAAGCGTGACCTCTGGCGGTCGATTTAACAGAGTATTTGAATCTATGAGATATAATTTCAAATATATTAATATTATAATATAACATATATACATCCATTAAGAAAGGTCACCTCTTCCGTCAAAATAATGGCAAAATATATGTGTGATCTATCTGTGCAACCTCATAAAATCGGATAAGTAACAACGCCCCAACACCAGCTTCACCCAATTCAGAACGTCAGTGACACTTGAGTAAAAGCACAAATAAATGTATAGGCAACAGTAATATATAATGTTTATACTCAGAAATTAATTTTAAAGAGAAAAAATTCAATTTAAAGAATTGTCATACAACAAGCACACACAATTGCCATTGTTTGGTGCAAGTATCCCTTGCTGGATATAGCGCTTTGGAAATAAAATAATTGCAATATATAAATCTAAAAATTACTGAAGAGGATACTAGCTCATATGTATATTTAGGTTTCAAATTTTAAACATTTCAGATTAAAAGGTTTGTAGAAATAGTTTTTAATTGCATTTAAAATATCCCACTAAAACTAAACAAGATATATAACTTACTTTCATGTAAAACCTAAAATAATCCCTATTTATATTTTATAATAAAATGAACAATTTATCAACGTGATACCTTAGCGCGCCGTCTGTTATAAAGAAATTTAACTATATTTGATCCGTATGGTTCTTTTTGAAATAAAACAATTTTCTCCTTTATTTACTGTAGTGATAAATTAATGGGAGGGCCTGGCTCATCGGTGGTAAACCCTCAGCGATTTCGCTAGTTTAATCTATCATACCGCTGTAATATTGCATTGGGTTGTTCTGTTTTTATGATACTGATGTTGACCTCTTGTAAAAGGTATTTATAATAAATATGGACATAAGTACTGTCCTGGTGTGGAACTAACACCTACCTACATATTCTCATGTCCAGCAATGGCCGCAGCCTTGCAGAAAATTGACAGGGACTCAGAACAGCAGCTTTACACACCCAATATAGTGGAAATTGCTGCTGCTGTGATAGAGATGTATGGAGACATCTGAGGCTCTTCATTGGACACGAAAACAACAACATAAAATTGACATGGACCCAGAGCAGCAGCTTTACACACCCAAGATAGAGGACATAACGACTGCTGTGATAGAGATGTATGGAGACATCTGAGGCTCTTCATTGGACACGACAACAACAATACAGTATACACACCCAATATAGTGGACATTGCTGCTGTTGTGATAGAGATGTATGGAGACATCTCTTCATTGGACACGACAACAACAAAATAAAATTGACGTGTACCCAGAGCAGCAGCTTCACACACCCAAGATAGTGGACATTGCTGCTGTTGTGATAGAGATGTATGGAGACATCTCTTCATTGGACACGACAACAACATAGACATAAGGTTTGAGGACAGTAGTATTACATGTAAATATGTTAAATAAAGCAATAGCACGCCATCTATATATAAGAAATGGAGTCATTAAAGCACGGATGTTTCTTATACATATAAAATGCATTTCTACTGTCCTTACTGCGATTAAAGATATTAGGAGGGCATGGCTCATCAGTGGTGAACCCTTCCAGCGGTTTCACCAATTTAATCCATCAGACCGCTTCTCTTAGAGCTCTAATACTGTATTGGATCATTCTGCTTATATATGCTACCCTGAAGGGTAGAATCTTAGATATAGTTTTCAAGTAAACTATGGATATACGTTATAAGAACAGTAAAATTACATATATTATTCTACTGTACTGGATTTCCATGCAACAGTAATAGCTTGAGTTTTCAAAATCTTAAATTGTTGTCAAAAATCCTCTAAAATATCTGTGGATTGTTATTTACTGTATATTGTAAAAGTTAGAATGGAAAATTATGGAATTCTAAACGGTAAAAGACTTTGATATTTTCATTTTTGTTTTAATAAATAATTTATTCATTTTTGAACTCAAAAAGGTTCTGAATATACTTGAATTTAGTTTTGTTTTCATCGACTATTGATAAATTCATAGAAAATTTCTGACCCAAACGTAAGAACTGGTCTGATGATTGTTTTATTTAAAATTATTATTTTTCGAATATTTATCCCCACAATTTTACACTAAGTGAAAACATCAGGTTTTTCATTTTTTCTGTCCTGCGAAAAATTTCGTTAACCGAATAGAAAACTTTATCTTCTTTTTTATTCTATGATTTGAGAATTGTATACCTGAAATTTTAACGAGATCTATTGGGTTGAAGATAATATTCGGTATTTTAATTGGAATATCACAGGTTTATTATGTAAATAAAGAGTAAATTCACGGTAGGTGGTGATAGAAAAAACTAAAAAAGCATTTTTTTTACCGCTCACATGAGTTATTTAGATTGCAGAGCGCCATCTAGTGGAACAAAAATTAACTAAACGTTGATTTAACATGTTCCGTGATAATTTTCACAAATCATTTTCTTGATAAATCAAGAAAAGAAAACCATGTACGTGTTTTGTACTGAGATGATAAATCTAAATGCTTTTTTAATCTTCTTCTTCTTTCTTATCTGCACCCAATCATATTAGGGTATCAAGCTTGTAGAGTTTTTTTATGGTGTCTGTTTGACAACCACATGACTGGGTGAAGTAGAATGTGTCTGCCTTTGTCCTTAAGACTGGGAGCACTACTCAGTGGCAGGCCGACTTTGACCCAAAAGAAATCGCCGCCTCTAAATGAGGAACAGACGCCATGTGCAGCCGCTCCTAACATGGAGTACAAACATTGCTCATCCTGTATCCCTGGAGCCCTTACAGGATACTATCAGCCGGGCCAGCTGAACCCAGGTTTTTTAGTGAGCTTGTTACTGCTCCCCCTCCTTCTTTTTGATCCGGGCTTGAGACCGGCAAAGGCGGAGTTTGCTTTTTTAATGCACTTTTGAAGGGAGAGGTACCAATTTTAGTACATATATTATTATTAAATGTCATGTAGAAAATTAGGAAAGACAAACTTCAGAATGACACAGCATTTTTTTAAGACAAGCACAAAATCAACATTTATAAGATACAAGTTAAGCAATGAGGGAAGTTTCCAGAGTAGCAAAATACAAGGGGGGATCAATAAATAAGGTGAATTATCTTATTTCTTAAAAATTAAAAAATCAAAAATAATTTAAAGCACAGAATAATAAAATATAACATTGAGAGACTATTTAAGGTGTTCTGTTCTTTTTTCCCACGCGCGGCGCGAGACTTATAAATAAACTAAAATGGAAGCTCCCTTGAAGGATTGCACCACGCTTGAATAGCGTGCAGTTATTCGTTTCTTGAATACAGAAGGTATTCAAACATCTCAAATATGCCAAAGAATGAAAAATATCTATGGTGAGTCTTGTTTGTCTAAAAAAACATTTATAAATGGGTTAACGAGTTCAAAAATGGACGAATTACATGTACCGATATTGATTCATGATTCTTCATGATAATGCAAGGCCGCATACATCATGTAAAACTGTATCTACAATCATTAAATTAAGTTTTGAAGTTTTAGAACATCCTGCATATAGTCCAGACCTAGCCCCCTCTGACTATTTCCATTTTGGACTACTAAAGAAGGAGATAAATGGAAGGCGATTTGACACGGATGAAGATGTCCAGAAAGTGGTGCAAGATTTTTTTCACACGCTTCCTAAGAGTGCTTATAAAGAGGGTATTTACAAGTTGCCAGAACGATGGAGACGATGTATAGAAAGCCAAGGTGATTATTTTGAATAAATCAAGTCCTAATTTTTGATATCGTTCTTATTTTTTTTTAATAAATTATATTTCACCTTATATATTGATCCCACCTTGTATAAATAATATAAATAAAAATTGATAATCTGTTCATAAAATATAATAAACACTTTGTTACAATTATTAATTTTTTAATACGATTTTTTATCAATTCATTATTTCGATGGACCAATCGTCCATCTTTTACGAGGTTTTTGGTATGAAGCACACAGCAGGTCGCGGTGAGCCATGGACGTCTTACAAACTTATTGGGCGATTAACCATCTATCTTATACATTGTAAACAAAATTGATTATAAATAAAAGTAAATTAATGAAATAAATAACAAATAAATATAAAATCCATCAACAATTAAAAATAACTGTGAAGGAAAAAAAACTATATATATGAAAAAACGAAATAAAAAAATAAAAGATAAAAAGATCAGGTGTTGAAATCAATATTAAAAATGGCATATTCTGACCAGGAGCACATGTGCTTTACAGAAGGCAGAGCGCCATCTGGTGGAACAGAAATCAACTAATCATTGATTTAACCTGTTCCCTGATATTTGGCCAACCCAATTTCTTGATAAATCAAGAAAAGCCATCCACGAACGCGTTTCGCGCTTTTGACGCAGGTCAGCGTGGAGTAGGGTGAACCACTGCGACCAGATGGCGCTCTGCCTTCTATAAAGCACATGTGCATTTGGTCAGGATATGCCATTTTTAATATATATATATATAAATGTTATTTAAAAAAAAAAAAAGATTTCCTGTTGATTTCTTGAGAATTAAGCTATGGCAATGCAGTCGTAGTTAAAATTAAATAATATTAATAAAAATAGTTATCAAAAATAGCTTTAATGGAATATAGAAAACATAATTTTATAAAAGTACTACCTGGCTTAAGGCGTAAGAATAAAAAAATGAAAAACTTATTTACATAATGGACAAAAGATTTGAGCCGGCCCTCGGGAATTTATTTATTTATTTCGTCTCAATTTACAGGTGTTACATTCGAGCACAGCTCGCGAGTCACCTTGTCCTGGCTATTTACACATGGCGAGTTGGTGGAGTAGAAGTGGTCCCCCTAGGCCTTGCAGGAGGGCAGCTGTTGGGCGATGAGCTCTTGGCTAAGTGTCAGGGCCGGGTCGTCGGAATCGGGGGATTGATATCTCCTTTATTTTGTAGAATATCTTGTATGGTTGGATTATTTGAGTTTTGCATTTGAAAGTATAATTTCTTAACGGAAGTTTGGTACATATCTTCTAGATCGGGTTGGTTCAAGTCCTCCTTCAGTATCTTGTTTGATAGGTTGAATGGAGCTCCTATACTTGTCCGAAGGCAGATTCTCATGAATGCGTTTATCCTATTTTTGTCTGTGGCTGTAATATATTTGCACCAAACTGGGAGTGCGTATGTTACTATCGGGAGGATACAACTTCTGTATAGAGTAAACTTTTGTTTTGTAGTCAATTTGCTTCTATAGTTGAACAGGCTTGATAATGTTATTTTGGCGATTTTTGCTTTCTTTATGATATTTTTGACATGTATGTTGAATTTCAACTTGGAGTCTAAGGTAACTCCAAGATATTTAACGCTGTCAGTCCAGTTAATAGGGCTCTGGTTTACCTTCAGGATGGATTGTGGCTTGAATTTTTTATTGTCTAGTGGAGGAAAAATTATTGCCTGAGACTTTTTTGGGTTGATGTCTAATTTCCAATCATTGCACCATTTGGTTATACTGTTTATGTAATTTTGGAGATGTGTAGTTATTATTCCTATTGATTTGGAGTTTGATAAAATTGCTGCGTCATCTGCGAAAAGTTTTATTTGACATTTTGGATGTGGAGGGAAATCGTTGATGTAGATGTTGAATAGGTAGGGTCCAAGGATAGAGCCTTGAGGGACTCCAATCTGGGTTGGTTTTGCCGTGGTTATATAATTCCCTTGCTTAATTGAAAAGGTTCTGTCCTGGAGATAGTTTTTCAAGAATTTGATAAAATCCCTTGGAAATTGATTTTTTGTTATTTTTGCTATCAAGCCATCATGCCATACTCTATCAAAGGCTTTGGTAAAGTCTAGAAAAACAGCACCTACTGCCTCCTTGTGGGACTTTCTAATTTGGATGTAGTCTAGTACTGTGATTAGCTGGTGGGTTGTGGAGTGTCCTTTTCTGAATCCAAATTGTTGGGGAATGATAAAGTTAATAGAATCCATGTATGACTGCAATCTGCGAAGAACGATTCTCTCGTATACCTTACCGATGGTAGAGAGAAGGCTGATTGGTCTGAGATCTTCAGGTGATTTTACGGGTGATTTTTTTGGAATGGTTATGATAATGGCATGTTTCCATGTCTTCGGGAAGTAGCACAGGTGTAATGCAGCATTGAAGATCCCAGCGAGAAAAACTATCCATTTGATGGGGAGGTTTTTAGTCATTTGCGGCGTAATATTGTCGTGGCCTGGAGCTTTGTGATTACCTAGGTTTTTAATCACTTCCTTGACTTCATTTGGCGTTGTCATTGATAGTATATTCTCTTGGGGATGATGGCAAGTGTTATCTGTTAGGTACGACGGAACCTCATCCTCCGCCTTGGAAAAGTGTTTGGAAAAATGCTCTGAAAGATCATTTCCAATTTCTTTGTCGGTCAGCAAGGTTTTTCCATTTGCGTTTAAACTAGTGATTTTGTCAGTTTTTTTCCTAATGGGTTTTGTTTTTTTCCAGAAGTCTGTTGGGCTCGATTCAAGTTTGCTTAAAAAACTATTCCAATTTTCAGATTTCTCAGCTTCAAGGGCTTGATTTACCTTTCCTTGAAGATCGAGGTAAGTATCTCTATGAGCTGGATCCCAGGTTGATTGCCATCTTTTCCTAGCTTTATTTTTCTCCCTTATTAAGGCTTTGGTTTTTGGGTTCTTTATTAATTTGGAAGATGAAACTATGGTGTTTTTCGAGTAGCTATTATTAATTTTTTCGTTTAAAATTCCAACTGCTGAATCAATGTCTACTTCAGTTTTCAAGGGGAGTCTGGGGGGCGTGGTGGAGATTAGATCTTGTTGAAAATGAACCCAATTAGTTACTCGGCTGAGCTGGGTTGTGAATTCATCCTTTGGGCAATTCAATTCAAAGATTACAGGGAGATGGTCAGATGATAAATCGTCGGTGGTTCTGGCCTTTGGGGTCCAGGGAATGTTTTTAAGTACAGCGAAGTCTAGGAAATCGGGATTGCCGAGTGGACTGTAATGCGTGGGTGACGAAGGTGCGACAATGTCGAGGCTTTCTCTTTCAGAGAAATTGTGCAGCACGATTCCACTGTTATTTGAAGTCCTTGATCCCCAAAGAGGGTGTTTGGAGTTCCAGTCTCCTGCAACGATTATTGAGTGGTTGTGTTTTATCAGTTGGTTCAAATCTTCTTCCAATAATGGTGCATCAGGCTTCTTATAAATTGCTGTGATTTGCAAGAGGGTTTTTCCATCTGGTTTTATCAAAATTGAAGTATTTTCCAAGTTTAAAGTATGAATCAGCATATTTTTATATTTAAAAAAGGATTTTATAATGATGGCTGTTCCCCCACCCTTTCCTGTAATTCGATCAGTTCTAATGGTTTGATAGTTCCTGAACTTTAGATCAATTGAGGGTTTAAGGTGAGTTTCACTGAGCAGAGCAATGTCAATTGAGTTATCTTCTAAAAAGTGCAATAATTCTTCTTTCTTTGGTCTGATTCCGTTACAATTCCAAGCAATAATTTTAAAAGGTAATTTGCAATTCATTGTAGGTATGTTTTGATTACTTGCATCAATTTTTCACACAGGTCCTTAGTTTCAGAACGAGAAGTTTTTCTTGTCACAACCTCAGCATTGCTTTGGTTTTGTTGTTCTACAATTTTCGGCAGTGTTTCAGAACTTTTTGAAATCGGAAGTGGGTTGTTAGGTTTGTACTGACCAGGGTATCTTGGCTGTTGCTGATGTACTCTTGGAAACTTAGGGCATCCGCGGTAATTGGCTGTGTGCGCTTCTTCGCAGTTTGCACACTTTGGGGGAAGTTGTCTTGACTTTCTTGGGCAGTCCTTCGAATGGTGCTCCTCGGCACACTTGACGCATTTTGGTTTCAGGAAGCAGTTAAGTTGACCGTGCCCGAAACCCTGGCAGTTGAAGCATTGAGTCACACGGTTTGTTGTTCTGAAAGATTCTACTGCAATTTTCTGATAGAGAAGTTCAGTTATTCCGTAAATTTTCTTGTTTTGTTCATTTTTCGGTAATTCTACCAGTACTAAATTCATTGGCCTTTTAGTTGATTGTCTATGAAGTCTCTTCACCGAGGTCTCAGTAAAGCCCATTGTTGCAAGTTCTATTGCTATATCTTCAGTCTTGTAGGCTGTTGTCACGCCCTTTAATACTACTTTGAGCGGTTTTTCTTCTTGGAGTCTATAAGAGTAGCCGCCATTGTTTTTTTGAACATATTCCCTGATTTTTTTGAAGTCTGAAATATTTTGGCCTTGATAATGTGCTTATTTCCTGAGATCGTGCATTGGAATTTATCTGTGCACAGGTCTTTCAGCTCTTGGCAGAGCAACTTCCAGTCTGTTACATTTTCTGCTATTACAGGTGGTATTCTTGGCTTTTTTGCATGTGTGACTTTTGTCCAAGGACCATCTTCATCAATGTCTTCTTCGTTAACCTGAGATGGGGTAGCTGCGGACGTTTCTTGAGGGACTTCAGTTACCTCGTTCATGGAGACATCGTTTTCATTATGCTGTGAGCCAACTTCCATTCTTGGTGTCTTATGGCTACGTGATGTTGAATCTGATAGAGATTCGTGAGTTCGTTTCTTTGTTGAAAGAGTTTCTTCTACTTTGTACTCGATGCCACATCTTTCAAGAATTTTTAAAAGTATGTTGGTTTCGATTATACTGACCTTTTCGCCAGCTGGGCCGATCGTTGATTTGATTACAATAGGCTGCATATTTTTCCTGAAAAAATTAGCGCCTACTCTGGCCCTCGGGAAACAACAGCAGTGAGTTTTTATAAGGGAAGCGTGACCTCTGGCGGTCGATTTAGCAGAGTATTTGAATCTATGAGATATAATTTTAAATAAAATAATATTTTGATATAACATATATATATCCATTAAGAAAGGTCACCTCTTCCGTCAAAATAATGGCAAAATATTAGCGCCATCAATCTGTGCAAACTTGTAATATCGGATAAATAACAACGCCCCAACACCAGCTTTAGACAATTCAGAACGCCAGTGACACTTGAGTAAAAGCACAAATAAACGTATAAGCAGATAACAGTAAAATATAATGTTTATACTCATTCATTAATTTTAAATAAATTCTAAAAGGTAAAAATTCAATTTAGAGACACAAAATTTCAAATAAAAGATCATACCAAACACACACAATTGCCACATCAAATACCAAGTAAATGGTTGAATGAAGATTGAACCAAGGTCGACGACCCTGCAAAGTTTCAACTTGGTGCAACAATATATCATTTTTTACTTCCATCCCTAATATGCTATAACACTATAAGAAAAACATGACAAAGCTCTTTACTTTAAATATTGAAACAACATTCAAGAAAACTTATTTAATCTCCCCTTATCATGGGTAAATTGAATTTTGGATAGAATTTCCACGTTTTTTTTTTTTACTCTTAGACGATATATTTCATTTTTGAATTTTAGCATTTTTTTACTTTTAAAACCACAGATTTATATTTAATTTATTTAGGTCTTCTTTTAATGCCTATATTTTAAATTGTTTGAACCATTATATATTATAGAAAGTATATAATTTTATGTAAAATATACACTCATAGACAAAACTTGAGAATATGGAAATATTTGTTGTGTTGCTGGTCGTCTCTATTTTTTTTTAAGGAGAAAGTTTTGTTCACACTTGGTTATCTCGTGTGCCTTCAATAAATGTCACTGTAATATCTTTCAGAGTTATTGTCTGAATACCGATATACATGCTAAAGGGTACAACTTCCTTAAGTTTTGTCCATGAGTGTATCTTTAAGAGTTATTGTCTTAATCCTGATATACATGCTATAAGGTACAACTTTCTTAAGATTTGTTCATGAGTGTATCTTTAAGAGTTATTTTCTGAATCCTGATATTCATGCTAAAAGGTACAACTTCCTTAAGTTTTGTTTATGAGTGTATCTTTAAAAGTTATTGTCTGAATCCTGATATAAATGCTAAAAGGGAAACATCCTTAAGATTTGTCCATGAGTGTATTTGTGAAATAAAAGTATATATCCCTATATATATAAAAGTCAGTGTATGTATGTATGTGTGTTTCTATGTCGGCTATACACGTCCACAATACGTAACTAATCTGACTGAAATTTTAACAGTATATAGAGTAGAATCTGGAAAAAACTTATAGTGAAAATTTCAGGTCTCTATTTCGAATATTCTTCGAGTTATTGCCAATTGCGTTGCAAATTTGCCCTTTCGCTCGCAAGCAGCGCCTCTAGCGGTGAAGATGGGAAGTAATATCAGCTGACCTAATGTACATGTAAAACGTGTTTTATTAGGACATAGAGAAAAATCTGGAAGAGATATTTTTCGCATTTTTAGGTAAGAAAATTTGAAATTGACAGGTTCTGGGCATTAAAAGTTGTTTTTTTAGTCAGAAAATAATGATGACAATATTGCTGTATTATGTTTGATTATCAGATACAAAATTATATCTGGAAAAATTCCAAAAAGCAGAGACCACGGGTGAAACCAGTTCATTTTTTGTACGCAGGAACAAAATTCTAACAGAAAACATTTATTCGAGCAGAAAACAAAAGCCAGATCATCTTTCTATAAAAATATCGCTTCTCAGACACAAAGTTTGGAGCGGGACGTTTCACAAGAGTGACATCCACGGCGCAAATTTATAATTGTAACGAATAGTATTTGAAAATCAGAATAACATAATTTTCAAATATCGTTGTGAAAATTTACATTTTTATTTTTATATTTTGAAAACACACAAAGTTTGGAGCGGGACGTTTCACAAAAGTGAAATCCACGGCGCCAATTTATAATTGTAACGAATAGTATTTGAATAAAAACATTTAATCGAGTAAAACCCGGGTGTTGCCCGGGTCATTCGGCTAGTATATTATACAAAGCACAATTATTTCTTTCAAAACCAAAGTAAACAAACTCTGCTGTCTTTCTAACCCCTCTCAATATATTTGTCGTTTCAGTAAAGACGGTAGAGATTTGTGTTCATTAGGTTTTGGAGAAACATTCATATACTTTGTAGTTTTATATTAGTTATATATTTATTCTTAATTCCGCAACTCGGAAATCAATAGCATTATGGATCATATAACAATTTGAAACTCAATATTCTCAAATTCAAAGAGATGGAAGGGTATATCATTGTTTTGAAAAATATTTAAAAATTGAAACAAATTACGGCTTCTAAAATTGATTTATATTTTAAATCGCAGAAAGAAGACAGTAGAGGTTTATTTTATTTACAAAAGAGAGAGAGAGAGAGAGAATTTTGACAATTGACATATTTTTATTGACATCTTGTCAATACATGTAAAGTGCACAGTCCGCACTAAGAGAGAGAGAGAGAGACATTTGTTCCTTGATACTCTTAATTCCCATATATAGATGGAACGTGTGTTTTCTACTTATATATTTGCCTTATTCTGTCTGTCTGTCTGTAAGTCTGAAGCTCACGGATAGAATGCGCGCCCATTGGCTGCCAGCGAACACGTGGCCTCCCTGCCCCCCCTCTAGACAACCCTGTTATCAGCTGTGCGATACATACACCTGTCTATAGCGGTCACTCTAGGCAACCCTGTTATCAGCTGTGTGATACATCCACCTGTCTTTACAGACCACCCTGTATATGGCGGCCATTCTAGACAACCCTGTTATCTGCTGTGTGATACATACACCTGTCTATAGCGGCCACTCTAGACAACCCTGTTATCATCAGTGTGTTAAATTCACCTGTCTATACAGACCACCCTGTCTATAGCGGTCACTCTAGGCAACCCTGTTAACAGCAGTGTGATACATACACCTGTCTATACAGACCACCCTGTCTATAGCGACCACTCTAGACAACCCTGTTATCAGCAGCCTGTCTATACAGACCACCCTGTCTATAGCGGTCACCTTTGGCAACCCTGTTATCATCAGTGTGTAACATTCACCTGTCTATACAGACCACCCTGTCTATAGCGGTCACCTTAGGCAACCCTGTTATCAGCAGTGTGATACATCCACCTGTCTATATAGACCACCCTGTCTATAGCGACAACTCTAGACAACCCTGTTATCAGCTGTGTGATACATCCACCTGTCTATACAGACCACCCTGTCAATAGCGACCACCCAAGACAACGTTTTTAAAATATATTCGCACTCGGGTAAACCCCGGGCGTTGCCCGGGCCTTTCGTCTAGTCGTCTTATAATTAACTATAACTAACTGGCCTTATTGTTTGCGGGAGAGCATTGTTTGATGCAAATATTTAATGTAATTCTACTGTCCTAAAAGCTTATGTCCATAGTAATCTTGAATACTATTTATGATATTCCACCCTTCAGTGTAACATATAGAATCATTTAATTAAAAAGGCATATTTTGGATCAAAATATCATTCATTTTAACAATATTTCAATTGGCTGAACGCCAACCTTTATCAAGGTGTTAAAACATATAAGGTTTTTCATTTCTTTCTACCCTGCGAAAAATTACCGTTACTAGAAAGGGCGATATTCATCTTCTTTTTTATTCTATGATTTAAGAATTGTATACCTGAAATTTAAACATGATCTATTGGGTTTAAGATAATATTCGGCATTTTAATTAAAAAGTTTTAGGTTTATTATGTAAATAAAGAGTAAATTCACGGTAGGGTGTTGATATTAAAAACTAAAAAAGCATTTTTTTACCGCTCATATGAGCTTTTTTAGATGGCAGAGCGCCATCTAGTGGAACAAAAATTAACTAAACCTTGATTTAACATGTTACGTGATATTTGTTACAAAATATTTTCTTGATAAATCAAGGAAAGAAAACCACGTACTGCTTTGTACTAAGATGATAATTCTAAATGCTTTTTTAATCTTCTTCTTTCTCATCTGCACCCAATCATATTAGGGTTTCAAGCTTGTAGAGTTTGTTGATGGTGTCTGTTTGACAACCATCATGACTGGGTGAAGTAGAATTCGTCTGTCTTTGTCATTAAGACTGGGAGCACTACTCAGTGGCAGGCCGACTTAGTTCCAAAAGAAATGGCCGCCTCTGACATGAGGAACAGACGCCATGTGCACCCGCTTCTAACATGGAGTACTAACGCTGCTCATCCTGTATTCCTGGATTAGGAGCCCTAACAGGGTACTATCAGCCAGGCCAGCCGAACCCAGCTTTTTTAGTGAGCTTGTTACAGCTCCCCTTTCTTCTTTTTCATCCGGGCTTGGGACCAGCAAAGGAGGAGTTTGCTTTTGTAATGCATTTTTGAAGGGAGAGGTACCAATTTTAGTACATATATTAATATTAAATGTCACGTAAAAATTAGGAAAGACAAACTTCAGAATGACACATCGTCCATCTTTTACGAAGATTTTGTTATGAAGCACACAGCAGGTCGCGGTGAGCCACAGACGTCTTACAAGCTTGATGGGCGATATCCCATCTATTATATATATTGTAAACAAACTTGAATATGACAAAGGAAAACCAATGAAATATATGAAGCAATTGAATTAATTAAAGAAATAAATATCAAATAAATATGAAATCCACACACACACACACATCAACAATTATAATTATTTATAATAAATATAAAAAAAATGCAATAAATATGAAATAATATATATATATCTATATCTCTATATATATAAAAGTCAATTTCTGTCTGTCTGTTTCGCGATAAACTCAAAAACTACTGAACCAATTGGTACCAAATTTTGCATGTCGCTTTTTATAAACCTGAGGAAAATTTTCGGCTACATTTTAATTAGTATTTTTGGCTATTTCTTTTTTTTTCATGTGAAGAACTTTTATTTTACGCGGAGGAAATACGAGGCGAAGTAACAACACCAGGCTAATTAAGAGACCAATGAGCGTTCTGCATTTTTTTAAAAGTTGCTTGCGTACTTTTTTTGAAATATCTTTTTATACAAGTGTTAATTTTTTTCACAAAAGTATTGAGTATTGAGAGGGAAATTTATATTACTAAGTTACGGTAGGTGCACCTAATGCAATTTAAAAAAATATTTTTTACAAAATTAACGTTACTGTATGTACAAGGTATGTCCCATAAGTTCCCGGACTGGGTCCATAAAAAAAAGGTAAGATTTTTTTTAATTTTTTTATTAAAACTTTTCAAAGTAATCCCCCCTTGCTTCAACGCACCAGCGCCATCGTTTCTCCCAATTGTCGAAACAGTTTTTATAGGCCTCTTTTGGAATGCTCTTCAATGCCAGCAGCGATTTTTCTATTATGTCTTCCCTGGTGTCAAAATGTCTTCCTTTTAGAACTGCTTTGAGTTTGGGGAACAGGAAAAAGTCATTTGGTGCGATGTCTGGGGAATAGGGTGGTTGAGGTAGGATTTCTGTCCCGTTTTTTCGCCAAAAACTCGTCACCAAGTGCGCTGTGTGAGGGCGGGGCATTGTCATGGTGTAGGATCCAGTCACCATTAGTCCATTTTTCAGGCCTTTTTTTTCGAATCGCTTCCCTTAGACGGCGAAGAATGCTCAAATACATTTCCTTAATAACTGTTTGGCCTGCAGGAAGATACTCGTGATGAACAATGCCCTTGTTATCCAAAAAAGCGACCAGCAACACTTTGTTTCTGGATTTCAATATCTTGGATTTTTTGGGTCTAGGCTCACCCTGACCTCTCCACTCGGCAGATTGACGCTTGGTTTCAAGGTCATAGCCATAGACCCATGTCTCGTCGCCTGTGATTATCTTGTCTTTCCATTCCGGATCCGTTCTTGTCATTTCCAGCATGTCCTCACAGGTTGCAAGCCGACACAGTTTTTGCTCATTAGTGAGGAATCTTGGGATGAATTTTGCAGGAGTCTTTTTGAGCCTCAAATCTTCGGTTACGATCCTTCCAATCATTGTTTTAGAGATGCCTGTGTCTTGCTCTAGCTCCAGCAAAGTGGTTCGAGGATTTTCTTTTATCAAATCGGTGATTTTTTGCACATTTTCATCGTCCTTTGAAATGTTGGGCGTCCTTGACGAGGATCATCTTCAATGGAAATTCTGCCAGCTTTAAATCTAGAATGCCATTCAAAAACAGTTGTTCTCTTTGGGGCGTTATTGGGGAATGCTTTATTAAGCATTTCAAAAGTGTCGGTTGCTGATATTTGAAGTTTCACACAAAATTCTATGCAAATCTACTGCTTCAATTTTTATCCATCGTAAAATCGCCGCAGCGCAAGGTGTAACCTTTAAATAAATTAGAATAACTTTGGCGCGCGCGCACGTACCGCATCGATATTGGTACCCACCGTGTTGCCAGATATTTTTTCTATAATAAACTGTCAAATTTATTTAAATTTTTCATTTATTTATTTTTTTATGGACCCAGTCCGGGAACTTATGAGACATACTTTGTAAATAATGGCTTTCGTATTTTTCATTAATTTTTGTTTTTCCCTTTTTTTTTTATTCCTTTAAAAAAATCGTTTAAAATGCAGTTGCAGTCATTAGCAAACACATATGTTTGCCTAAATCCGATGTACTCTTTTATTTTTTACATAAAAATATTTACATGCCAGTATTTTGGATTAATATTTTTATAAACCTATTTTTCTTATTCTTACTGAGAAGATGGGCATCTCAGTCAAGATCCATCGCAGTCACTCACTCAATTCGGGCAATATCAAGGGTTAATGCGCTGGGGCCAATACCTCGGGGAATGGGTGGAAAAGCTGCCAACTAAATGGATTGCAAAAAAATAATTAAATCAAATATCTAAACACTAATATAATACAATTTTTGCCATCACACACACTTTTTTACTGTGGTGTATGTGTTACTTCTGTATTGCTATTCTATGGCACTTCTACTATTTATTATTGATATACTTTTAGTATGAAGGAAATTGCACTCGGGGGATTTCTCGGGCGAAGCTGGGTCATTCGCCTAGTATATTATATAATCTAAAATGCAAATATACATATTTTTAAAACATGTATTTTACTTACATCATTGACTATTCTTTTTTTTTACCATATATTTTGAATATAACACTTTGAATATTGTTGTAAATATGCATAGTTAATCTACCTATTTTTTAATTCACGAATTATAGAATTCATTTTATAAATTCTATATGACTGTGAAAAATAATTTTATGTGTAATTTACTTCATGTAATTCAAAATAAAAACTACTTGATGAGTAAATAATTATCTTTCCTATTTTTACGAGTGCACCTTTTAACTGCATCTTTTTAACATAAAAACAATATATTTTATAAACAAATGAGATTTTCTGTTGATTTTTCATCATTTTGAGGATTATGGTATGGTAATGTAGTCGAGGTTAAAAATCTTGAAAGAATAATAATAAGAATAGTTTTGATCAGATATTCCTTCAATTGAACTTACGAGTATGAATGTATAAAAAACATAATTTGATCAAGTACTAACTGGCTCAAGGCGAGTAGAATAGGGAAAACAAAAGATTATTAACATAATGTACAAAGGTTTTGAGCCGGCCAACGAGGAACAACAACAATGAGTATTTATAGGGGAAGCGTGACCTCTGGCGGTCGATTTAACAGAGTATTTGAATCTATGAGATATAATTTCAAATATATTAATATTATAATATAACATATATACATCCATTAAGAAAGGTCACCTCTTCCGTCAAAATAATGGCAAAATATATGTGTGATCTATCTGTGCAACCTCATAAAATCGGATAAGTAACAACGCCCCAACACCAGCTTCACCCAATTCAGAACGTCAGTGACACTTGAGTAAAAGCACAAATAAATGTATAGGCAACAGTAATATATAATGTTTATACTCAGAAATTAATTTTAAAGAGAAAAAATTCAATTTAAAGAATTGTCATACAACAAGCACACACAATTGCCATTGTTTGGTGCAAGTATCCCTTGCTGGATATAGCGCTTTGGAAATAAAATAATTGCAATATATAAATCTAAAAATTACTGAAGAGGATACTAGCTCATATGTATATTTAGGTTTCAAATTTTAAACATTTCAGATTAAAAGGTTTGTAGAAATAGTTTTTAATTGCATTTAAAATATCCCACTAAAACTAAACAAGATATATAACTTACTTTCATGTAAAACCTAAAATAATCCCTATTTATATTTTATAATAAAATGAACAATTTATCAACGTGATACATTAGCGCGCCGTCTGTTATAAAGAAATTTAACTATATTTGATCCGTATGGTTCTTTTTGAAATAAAACAATTTTCTCCTTTATTTACTGTAGTGATAAATTAATGGGATGGCCTGGCTCATCGGTGGTAAACCCTCAGCGATTTCGCTAGTTTAATCTATCATACCGCTGTAATATTGCATTGGGTTGTTCTGTTTTTATGATACTGATGTTGACCTCTTGTAAAAGGTATTTATAATAAATATGGACATAAGTACTGTCCTGGTGTGGAACTAACACCTACCTACATATTCTCATGTCCAGCAATGGCCGCAGCCTTGCAGAAAATTGACAGGGACTCAGAACAGCAGCTTTACACACCCAATATAGTGGAAATTGCTGCTGCTGTGATAGAGATGTATGGAGACATCTGAGGCTCTTCATTGGACACGAAAACAACAACATAAAATTGACATGGACCCAGAGCAGCAGCTTTACACACCCAAGATATTGGACATTGCGACTGCTGTGATAGAGATGTATGGAGACATATGAGGATCTTTATTGGACACGACAACAACAACATAAAATTGACATGGACCCAGAGCAGCAGCTTTATACATCCAAGATAGCGGACATTGCTGCTGCTGTGATAGAGATGTATGGAGACATCTGAGGATCTTCATTGGACACGACAACAACAACATAAAATTGACATAGACCCAGAGCAACAGCTTTACACACCCAAGATAGAGGACATAACGACTGCTGTGATAGAGATGTATGGAGACATCTGAGGCTCTTCATTGGACACGACAACAACAATACAGTATACACACCCAATATAGTGGACATTGCTGCTGTTGTGATAGAGATGTATGGAGACATCTCTTCATTGGACACGACAACAACAAAATAAAATTGACGTGTACCCAGAGCAGCAGCTTCACACACCCAAGATAGTGGACATTGCTGCTGTTGTGATAGAGATGTATGGAGACATCTCTTCATTGGACACGACAACAACATAGACATAAGGTTTGAGGACAGTAGTATTACATGTAAATATGTTTATAAAGCAATAGCACGCCATCTATATATAAGAAATGGAGTCATTAAAGCACGGATGTTTCTTTTACATAAAAAAATTATTTCTACTGTCCTTACTGCGATTAAAAATATTGGGAGGGCATAGCTCATCAGTGGTGAACCCTTCCAACGGTTTCACCAATTTAATCTACCAGATAGCTTCTTTAGAGCTCTAATACTGTATTGGATCACTCTGCTTTTATATGGTACACTGAAGTGTGGAATCTTAGAAATGGTTTTCAAGTAAACTATGGAAATATACGTTATTAGAACAGTAGAATTACATATAGTATTCTACAATACTGGGTTTCCTTGCAACAGTAATAGTTTGATTTTTCAAAATCTCTAATTGTTGTCAAAAATCCTTTAAAATATCCGTGGATTGTTATGAACTGTGTATTGTAAAGGTTAGAATGGAAAATTGATGGAATTCTAAACGGTAAAAGATTTTGATATTTTCATTTGTTTTAATAAATAATTTATTCGTTTTTGAACTCAAAAAGGTTCTGAATATACTTGGATAATGTGGTTTAAAAGCATTTTGATCATTTAAGAAAATTTGAGCCAAATCATATTTATTTATTTTAGATTCAATCTGTGAGAAGGGGGATGTTAGAAAGACTATAGACACAGTTGGAAGATGTAGTTTTGTAGGCTCTGCTCACCCAAAGAAGAATTTGTTTTTGAATAGAATTTACTTTTTGTTTTCATCGACTATTAATAAATTTTTAGAAAATTTCTGAACTATACGTAAGAACTGGTCTGATGATCGTTTTATTAAAAATTATTATTTTTCGAATATTTAACCCCACAATTTTACACTAAGTGAAAACATAAGGTTTTTCATATTTTCGGTCCTGCGAAAAATTTCCGTTTCATTAAATTTCAAACTTTATCTTCTTTTTTATTCTATGATTTGAGAATTGTATACCTGAAATTTTAACGTGATTTATTGGGTTTAAGATAATATTTGGTATTTTAATTGGAATATTTCAGGTTTATTATGTAAATAAAGAGTAAATTCACGGCAGGGTGTTGATATTAAAAACTAAAAAGGCATTTTTTTACCGCTCACATGAGTTATTTAGATTGCAGAGCGCCATCTAGTGGGATAAAAATTAACTAAACGTTTATTTAACATGTTACGTGATATTTGTCACAAATCATTTTCTTGATAAATCAAGAAAAAACAACCACGTACGTGCTTTGTACTAAGATGATAAATTTAAATGCTTTTTTAATCTTCTTCTTCTTTCTTATCTGCACCCAATCATATTAGGGTATCAAGCTTGTAGAGTTTTTTTATGGTGTCTGTTTGACAACCATCATGACTGGGTGATGTAGAATATGTCTGCCTTTGTCCTTAAGACTGGGAGCACTAATCAGTTGCAGGCCGACTTAGACCCAAAAGAAATGGCCGCCTCTAAATGAGGAACAGACGCCATGTGCAGCCACTCCTAACATGGAGTACTAACGCTGCTCATCCTGTATCCCTGGATTAGGAGTCCTTACAGGGTACTATCAGCCGGGCCAGCTGAACCTAGGTTTTTTAGTGAGATTGTTTCTGCTCCCCCTCCTTCTTTTTGATCCGGGCTTTAGACCGGCAAAGGCGGAGTTTGCTTTATTAATGCATTTTTGAAGGGAGAGGTACCAATTTTAGTACATATAATATTATTAAATATCACGTAGAAAATTAGAAAAGACAAACTTCAGAATGACACAGCAATTTATTTAAGGCACAAAAACAAAATCAACATTTAAAAGATACAAGTTAAGCAATGAAGGAAGTTTCCAGAGTAGCAAAATATAAATAATATAAATATCAAAAATCTGTACAAAAAATATAATAGATACTTTGCTACAATATATAAAAATCTAAAAATAAGGCTCATTTTGGATTTTAATAACATTATTTATTAATATAATATTTCGATGGACCAATCGTCCATCTTTTACGAGGTTTTTGTTATGAAGTATACAGCAGGTCGCGGTGAGACACGGACGTCTTACAAGCTTGTTGGGTGATACACCATCTATTATATATATTGTAAACAAAATTAAATATGACATTTGAAAATTATCCCGCATATGTTTTTTTCAACGAAAAATCAAATTTTATTTTAAGGAGAAATAACGATTATTTCTAACCTAGGGATGAGGTATGAAAGGATGAATTGTGAAGTGTAATGATAAACGGAAAAAAAAAAGAGAAACGCATGCGGGATAATTTTCAAATGTCGTTTTACAATCACAAGCTGCATTATATTATTTTGTATTAAAAATTAAATATAAACAAGCCCAATGTCATGTATATAGCAATTGAATTAATTAAAGAAAAAAAAAACAAGTAAATATGAAATCCATCAACAATTGTAAATAACTATGGGGGAAATATATATACATGTTATATAAAAAAAAGATTTACTGTTGATTTTAGATTATCTTGAGGATTGAGCTATATTAATGCAGTCGTAGAGGTAAAATTAAATATAATTAATAAAAATAGTTATCAAAAATAACTTTAATTGAGCTCATGGAATATAGAAAACATAATTTGATAAAAGTACTGCCTGGATAAAGGCGTAAGAAAATAAAAAAACATATTTACATAACGTACAAAAGATTTGAGCCGGCCATCGGGAAACAGCAACAATGAGTTTTTATAGGGGAAGCGTGACCTCTGGCGGTCGATTTAACAGAGTATTTAAATCTATGAAATATAATTTTAAATAAAATTATATTTTAATATAACATATATATATATATCCATTAAGAAAGTTCACCTCTTCCGTCAAAATGATCGCAAAATATATGCGCCATCTCTCTGTGCAAACTCGTAAAATCGGATAAGTAACAACGCCCCAACACCAGATTTACCCAATTCAGAACGCCATTGACACTTGAGTAAAAGCACAAATAAACGTATAAGCAGATAACAGTAAAATATAATGTTTATACTCATTTATTAATTTTAAAATAAATTCTAAAAGGTAAAAATTCAATTTAGAGACACAAAATTTCAAATAAAAGATCATACCAAACACACACTATTGCCACATCAAATACCAAGTAAATGGTTGAATGAAGATTGATTCAATACAGTATTAAAGCTCTAAAGAAGCGGTCTGGTAGATTAAATTAGCGAAACTGCTGGGAGGGTTCACCACTGATGAGCCAGGCCCTCCCATTATTTTTTAATTGCAGTAAGGACAATAGAAACTTGATTTATTTGTGAAATAAATATTCGCGTCTCAATGTTTTTCATTTTTCATATATAGATGGCGCGTTATTGCTTTGTGTTATAAAAAATAATTGTTTATCTCTACAAGGAATTATTTACTTTAGGAAATAGTTATAAAACGGCTAAGTGGAATATTCTATGTGTTGGAATATCACACAGAGAAATAACGGCTATAGATGAGCTCGTGTTTAAAAAGGAACTTGTATGTATATAATTGAAGACTCTAGCTGTCATTGTGGCAACGAATTCCAAGACTCGAGAAACCTACTGCTGGAATGTCCACTCATCTTCACTGCTAGACAACAGACAAAAATAACGTTGTATATCTATATCAATTCGTAAATAGCAGTTAGAAATATCATAGATTTAACTATTTCCGTAAATATATTCATGATTTTCTTTCAAACCTGAAAGGCTCAGGTTCCTAATATATATATTATTGTTTCTCCTTTTATTTCGATTACTTTTTCTTGTATAATATGTTTATAAATGTTTCTGTTTAAAAAAATGTAAATCGACGCAATTTTCCCTAGCCGGGAAATCTCGTTTTGAAATAAAATGAAAAATATATGATGTTTTTTTGTTGTTTTCGTGTATAAACATATACCAAGATTTGTTTTGTGTAATTGCTATTAATATTAAGTAATATTTTAAGTTAAATTGGTTATGGATTCTTCTTTCTTGGTTACTTTTACAACCTAACAATATGTCTAAACTGCATATTTGATATTTCCCCAATACACTATACCTCAGAGATATATATGTCATTTTTACCTCCATCCTTAATATGCTATAAAACTATATGAAACATCACAAAGCTCTTAAATTTAAATATTGAAACATTATTCAGGAAAACTTATTTAATCTCCCCTTACCATGGGTAAATTGAATTCTGGATAGAATTTACACATTTTTTTACTCTTAGACGATATATTTCATTTTTGAATCTGAACATTTTTCAAACTTTAAAAACCACAGATTTATATTTAATTTATGTTTAAAATGTCTATTTTCAAAATTGTTTGAACTACTACAGTAATCCCTCGTTAAGACGAACTCAACGGGAGAACGAAATACCCTTTTCGTCTTAAAAGAATTCGTATAAACCGAATTCGTATTAGACGAATTGAATTGGTGGTATCCGGGGGTTGTACTTATGTACTACTGATGAGTAAGAAAACTACATTTCTGAGGAATAATGAATAAATTTATTTGAAAACAATATTAATGAAAATATTTTATAATTTTAAGGAACAACAATTATGTATATGTATGTACATAAAGTATTTTATTTTAAAAGACAATTTGGATAATATAATCACAATGTAAGGCAATAACATGAGAATATAAGTTTATTTTAAAACACAAATAAAAAAGAACAACAAAAGAAACAACTTACATAATATACTTGGTACATAAAATCTTTATGTGTATGCAGCATATGCAGTATGCATAGAGTATCCTATATCTGTGTTTTCTCTGCAGGCTTTAGAAGGTCTGTTGTAGTTTTTTGGTGGTATTTGATTGGGCACTGTTTCAGACACTCCCTTCTTATTTTATACAGGTCATCTTCAAAATGAACATCAATATCCGCAGAGGTTTTGGACAGCTTCTGGAGGGTTTCGAGGGCCGCGATTACTTCCCCTCTAGTAGGAATCATTATCTCTTCTTTCACCTCATCGTCTTCTGTTTCTTCTTCTTCTTTCTTCTTTTCTTCTAATTCGGGTGAACCGCAAATTTCCAACCCTTCATCCAGGGCAACATACTCCAGGAAAGTCAAAGTCTCAGCTGGGTTTGTAGCTGAAAGGAGTTTGGTCCATTCTTCAGGCTCATCAAGCATTGTTTCTGGAAGTGAAAACGAATCAGCTGTTTTGCCTTCAACAGTTGGCCAAGCTTTTTTAAAGCAATTTTTGATTGTTTGACTAGATACAGAGTCCCATGAAGCAGCCATTGCACGCATTGCCTGCAAAATATTCCATTTTACTGTTGTTTGCTCGGATTTTATACCAAGTAAGGCATTTTTAACGAGCCTTGACTTAAAATGGCACTTGAACGCAGCTATTATCCCATGGTCAAGTGGTTGGATTCGGCTTGTACAGTTTGCTGGGAAATATACAATCCGGACATTTGGCAGATCCAAGTCTTTTGTATAATGTGCGCTGCAATTGTCCATTGTTAGAAGCACATGTCTATTTTCAGCTGCCATTTTACGTTGAAACTTGATGAGCCACAATCTGAATGAATATGCATCCACCCAAGCACTTTTTTGAAGCGTGTAATCGAAAGGTAAAATTAGTCGATTAATTTTATCCAAACATCTCGGGTTTTTGTACTTTCCGATAATCCAAAGTTTTGATATCTCTGAACCCGTAGCATTACAGCATAGAACTACCGTTAAACGTTCTTTACTTTTCGAAGTTCCGTGACACTTGGTACCTTTAAAATCCAACGAGCGATCAGGAAGTAAGTTATAAAAAACACCTGTCTCGTCGATATTAAAAATGTCCTCATCTTTGTAATCATTTTTAATTTCTTCAAACTTAGTCAGCCAGTCGGTAACCGTTTCTTCGCTTACTTTGTTGATCTCACCACTCACAACAAGAGACGCAATTGTGTTTCTTCTTTAAATCTCCAGAGCCATCCGTCACTACACTTAAAATTTTCCACACCCAATGAGACACTTATTTCTTTAGCCTTTTCTTTGACAAGTGCGCCGGATACAGGAATATTATTTTGTCTACTTTTTTTAAACCATTTTAAAAGCTCATCTTCCACGTCTTGATGGGATGCTTTTCGAAGTCGTTTTGAAGAGCTCGAAGACCCTGAGGCAACAGCCGCATCTATTTTTTCTTTGTTTTTTAGAATGGTTGATAATGTGGATTTCGCAATTTGAAAATTTTCGGCAATTTGCGACTTAGATAACACTCCACGTGCAACTTCGTCCAAAATTTTCCTTTTTAAGGCAAGATCAATGGCGCTTTTTTTTCGCGGTTTAGATGACATGTTTATGTAGGTTTTTTTATGGAAGCTCAAACAATTCACACTTCGATCATTTAGAATTTAATAATTTTTATTTCAAGCGCATTATTTTATAATACAATCAATTAGTCGGTTATAAAAAAGATTTAACAAATAGAAATAAGTCCTTTTTCTTCCGAGAGATCGATTTACACAGATTATTATTCACGGAATATAATTTTATTATTTATATTATATTTAATATTTTTAAATATATGTTTTGTATAAAAATAAGAATAATATAATATGCTGTGAAATTCCGTGAAAGCGTGCGCTCCTTGGCTGCTGGCTGGTAGGGGTCACCATGGCCCCTACATTTATCAGTCGAGAAAAACAGCAATACTGGCACAATAGAGTCGATATTTTCCACTGATTGAGTACATGGAACGACCCCAAGGGAATGGTTTCATATAAATGAGTCATCATAACAAACAAAGGACGAATGTTTACACAAAAGACAAAGAGAGCCAATACTTGATATCAACGGAGTTTTTGTTGTTTTAATAGTTTATTGTTTTAATTATAACTCGCCTTTAAAAACATATTAGAATTCGTTTTAACCGATTGATTAGTTCTGCTGGGGGCTAAATTTAATTGGTATTTCGTCATAACCGAATATTTCGTCTTAACCGGCAAAATCTCTTTGGAAAGCATTGAATTTTAACTGGGGAAAAGAAAGGGTTCGCGCAAACCGAAAGTTCGTATAATCCGATTTCGTGATAACGAGGGATTACTGTATATATTATAGAAAGTGTATAAGTGAAGAAGTGTAGAAGTGTAGAAAGTGTAAAATATACATTCATGGACATATTTTAAGGAAGTGAAAATATTTGTTGTGTCGATGGTGGTCTCTATTTTATTTTAAGGAGACAGAGACAATTTTGTTAACACTTGGTTATCTCGTGAATCTTCAATAAATCTCACTGTAATATCTTTAAGAGTTATTGTCTGAATCCCGATATACATTCTAAAAGGTACAACTTCCTTAAGTTTTGTCCGTGAGTGTATCTTTCAGAGTTATTATCTGAATCCCGATATACATGCTAAAAGGTACAACTTCCTTAAGTTTTGTCCCTGAGTGTATCTTTCAGAGTTTTGTCTAAATCCCGATATACATGCTAAAAGGTAGAACTTCCTTAAGTTTTTTTCCATGAGTGTATACACACTTGGTTATCTCGAGTGTGTTCAATAAAGGTTACTGTAACATCTTACAAAATTATTGTCTGAATCCCGATATACATGCTAAAAGGTACAACTTTAAGTTTTGTCCATGAATGTTCTTTCAGAGTTATTGTCTGAATCCCGATTTACATGCTAAAAGGTACAACTTTAAGTTTTGTCCATGAATGTTCTTTCAGAGTTATTGTCTGTATCCCGATATACATGCTGTAAGGTACAACATCCTTAAGTTTTGTCCATGAGTGTATCTTCCAGAGTTATTGTCTGAATCCCGATATACATGCTGAAAGGTACAACTTTAAGTTTTTTCCATGAGTGTATCTTTCAGATTTATTGTCTGAATCCCGCTATACATGCTAAAAGGTACAACTTTAAGTTTTGTCCATGAATGTATCTTTCAGAGTTATTGTCTGAATCCCGATATACATGCTGTAAGGTACAACTTCCTTAAGTTTTGTCCATGAGTGTATCTTTCAGAGTTATTGTCTGAATCCCGATATACATGCTGTAAGGTACAACTTCCTTAAGTTTTGTCCATGAGTGTATCTTTCAGAGTTATTGTCTGAATCCCGATATACATGCTGAAAGGCACAACTGTAAGTTTTGTCCATGAGTGTATTATGTGAACATTTTATAACAACTATTATAATAGCGTTTCATTTTTTATTTTTTTAATCAAATCATTGTTTTTTCAAATTGAAATTTGATGACGCATGGGCATGTAAGTTTGTTTTATGTTTAAAAGAAACATACGTGCAATAATGTTTTTATTTATTATATATAAATGGCACGTTATCAATTTTTCTTAATAAAATTTAATCAGAGCATTACCCCATTGCACATATCAAAGACAGCAAATATTTCAAGTACAGTCAAACCTGCCTATAACGCCTCCCTCTCTATAGCGCCCGATTCTAAATACGTAGTACGAAGCGATTTACATTAAAAGTGACCGATCTATAGCACCCTCTCTCTATAGCACCCTATTTTGTTGAGTCCCAAGAGGGGGGCGTTATAGACAGGTTTAACTGTATATTTAAACATTTTAAAAAATGTACCGTTATTATAAAATATTTCTATAATTCAACACTGAAATAATTTGAAATTTTGAATATTAAAAAACTAGAAAGTAATTTCAAATTTTATAATTCAAAAATGTTTAAAAAATCACGAAAAGGTTTTTAATCCCAAAGTAAATAAACGTAGAAATTCGATCCAAAATCCTATCTAGGTACGTTGTGATGAAATACTTCCTCCCTAGCAAATGTTATTATAATATTTGATGTTAAGAGCATTACTGCGTTTCCCCATAACATTGGAGATTAGTGGGAGAGTGTTGGGATAACAAATTGTACCTTACTTAGTTTAATGGCAAAATATTATTTTTAACATTTTATTTTTTCTTCTCTCTTTTATATCAACCATCATTCTCCTGCTGAAATTACATTAATCGAGATTAAATTACATCTATAAACTATAAACTGATGCTAATTATAATTATGGACAAAACATAAGGAAGTTGTACCTTTTAGCATGTATATCGGGATTCAGACAATAACTCAGAAAGATACACTAATGGGCAAAACTTAAGGAAGTTGTACCTTACAGCATGTATATCGGGATTGAGACAATAACTCTGGAAGATACACTCATGGACAAAACTTAAGGATGTTGTACCTTTGTGCATGTATATCGGGATTCAGACAATAACTCTGAAAGATATACTCATGGACAAAACTTAAGGAAGTTGTGCCTTTTAACATGTATATCGGGATTCAGACAATAACTGTGAAAGATACACTCATGGACAAAACTTAAGGAAGTTGTAACTTTTGGCATGTATATCGAGATTCAGACAAAAACTCTGAAAGATATTACAATGATCTTTATTGAAGACACACGAGATAACCATGTGTGAACAAATTGCCTCTTTCTCCTTAAAAAAATTATATTCCTAATTCATACGCGTCTAAAATAGTTTCATATTTTATATTATCGAATTATATATTTAAATACTATAATTTATTCAATCTCCATAATTATACGTTAAATATTCAATACAAAATATAAATTTTGAATAAAGAATCTAGATCTTCTCTCCAAATATGTCTAAAAAGAGATTCTAGTTAATACCTAGGTGAAAAGTCAGATACTATCCTTAGACCAGGGGTTGGCAAACTTTTGAGTCGGAAGATTCAAAAATTACAATTTACAAAATTTCTAAGTTTTTTAAAGAGCCACAAAATGTTTTCTTTCCAACAATAAACAGTACTCACATAAATAATATTTACGTATGGAACTATATAAAGAGCTTCACATCCAAAGAACCGCATGTGGTTCGCAGGCTTCAGTTTACCGACCTCTGAACTAAACCATTATAAACATAATGTACGTATAAAAGAAAAGGTAAAAGCAATATAAAATTATATAAAATGAAAGGATTTAAAAGCACGAATGTTTCTTTTATACACAATAAAACTTTTACTGTCCTTACTGCGATGAAAAAATATTCGTGCTTTTAAATCCTTTCATTTTATATGTATAGATGGCGCGTTATTGCTTTGTGTTAATATAAGATTATATATACGCAATTAAATATAAATAAATATATATATATGTATCCTGCAATTATATAATATAAATAAAATGTCTTCCCTCATTAAAACTAATTAATTAATTCTGTTTAGAAAGGTTTGCATTATCTTTTATTATATTTTCACAAATTAACTATACAATCTCTAATGAGATTTATTAAAGGAAGAAATAAAGACAATTTTCTGGATTTATTTAAACATGTTTAAGATTTCGAAATAGTTGTTATTCTCTTATGTAAATTTCGAAAACCCATTTGCTAAATAGGCTTGAATCAGATAAAAAGAAAAGCTTCCCTTTTATCGTCTGTAAATAAATTGAAGAATTCCACATTTAAATTATAAATGGAATTTATTTTTACTTATGTGGAATCCTAATTGGCTTTCTCACAAACCCACGTGGTGATTTATGGACGAATTTAAAACTTTACATCTAAATTTTGATGGTAATTTTGTTTGGTGGAAGGATGGTCTGTTGTTTTTCAACCATACGGCTTGGGTTCGAATCTCTTTAAAAAAAGCTCAAATGACTCCAATTCTATATTCATGATTAATTGTTAAATTTCTTTTTTAAAATTATAAAATATTTCCACAAGATGAGTATCTTTTTATTATAAATTGCTAGATTTCAAGTGATAATCGCTCTTCAACGGGCTTAAAAATGTGTAAATTAATTGGTAGGGCTTGACTCATCAATGGTGAAATTTCCATCGGTTTCGCCAGTTTAGTCTACCATACCGCTGTGGTATTGCATTTGAATGTTTTACTATTATCCCGATATAAAAGTAGATAAAATATATTTATTTTTAATAGTACTCCAATTCTTGCAAAGGTCCAACCCCACCAGCGAATGTAAGTAACCAAAAGGTTCTCTGACATATTTGTAAATGTAAAAGTCGAACTGTTTTTCACATATGTAGACCTATGGTTCATTTATAGTAAACTCATTGAAAACCATTTCTGAGATTCCACCCTTCAGTGCTGCGTATATAAGCAGAATCGTCCAATACAGTATTAGAGCTCTTAGAAGCGGTCTGGTAGATTAAATTGGCGAAACCGCTGGGAGGGTTCACCACTGATGAGCCAAGCCCTCCTAATATATTTTTTTCATCGCAATAAGGGCAGTATAAGTTTATATTATGCATAAAATAAACATTCGTACTCTTAAAAACTTTCATTTCATATGTATAGTGAAAACTGTCGCTTACTACCAATCACGATTATCATGGCCTGTACCACGTGTACTATATTATAGGGAAAGCAGAGGTTAAGTAAGGTGATGTGTTGAAACTCTACTTCCAAGTAACATGTCAGCTTATAACAAAATATTATTGTTAAAACAACTTTTGAACAAAAGGCTCTTACACTGGCTTATGAAAGCTAGTAAAAGCAGTCTATTTATAAACACCTAATGTTTACCTGTATACGCTTTAAAATGCATAGTGACCATTTGGGAAAAACACATTGACTATATTGTCAATCATCTTGTAATATGATCTCCAATTCCAGATCAAAAATTACTTTATCAAGTACCGATTAAAAATACCAACACAGCTCATGATATTCACAAAGATTTATATGTAAAACGAAAGAAAAAATAAAAGATAAAAAGATCAGGTGTTGAAATCAATATTAAAAATGGCATATCCTGACCAGGAGCACATGTGCTTTACAGAAGGCAGAGCGCCATCTGGTGGAACAGATATCAACAAAACATTGATTTAACCTGTTCCCTGATATTTGGCCAACCCAATTTCTTGATAAATTAAGAAAAGCCATCCACGTTGGGTTGGCCAAATATCAGGGAACAGGCTAAATCAATGAATAGTTTATTTCTGTTCTACCAGATGGGGCTCTGCCTTCTGTAAAGCACATGTGCTCCGCTTCAGGATATACCATTTTTAATATTGATTTATATATACAATATAGTCGATATGATACACTAGCACGCCATATGTTATAATGAATTTAAGCTATATTTTGAAGCATGTTTTTTTTTATAAAATAAAATAATTTTCTACCGTCCTTTCTGCAATTACAAATTAATTGTTAGGGCTTGGCTAATCAGTGGTATACCCTACCAGCACTTTCGCCAATTCAATCTACCATAAAGCTTTAATATTTCATTTGAATGTTTTCCTTTTATACAGATATAAAAGTTGGTTAAAATATTTGTGTTAAATAGTACTAATTTTAAAAAGTAAAATTAATATTTTAAAAAATATAAATGTTTTATTTTTTATTTAAATAATGTATAAATAATACATAGCAATAACGCGCCATCTATATAATTCAAATGAAAACACCAAAACGAGAATTTTTCTCTTCACAAATATATCAAACTTCTACTGTCCTTACTGCGATGAAAAAAATATATTGGGAGGGCTTGGATCATTAAAGAATTAGAATGATCCAATACAGTATTAGAGCTCTAAAGAAGCGGTCAGTTAGATTAAATTTGGCGAAACCGCTTGGAGGGTTCACCACTGATGAGCCAAGCCCTCCCAATATATCTTTTCATCATAGTAAAGACAGTAAGATTTTGATATATTTGTGAAAAGAAACATTCGCCTTTTGGTGTTTTCATTTGTATTATATATAAAGGTATTTATTCGTTCGAACAATCATTATGCAGATATGTGGTATATAAAACATATTTGAATATTAGTACAAAATTTTATTAATAGATGGCGCTCAAATTCTAGTCAACTCTAAGGGTTATTTATTTATATGAATTGCTTTTATTTCTATGTTTTTATCACTATACAAACATATATCGAATTTCAATCAAATATATATAATTCCTTGTATATAAAAATAGAAAAATTAAATGTATTAATTACGATTCCAGAGATAGGTTTCTTAGGAATCAACAGAATAGTTTATATTTATTCCGATAGATGGCGCAAGCAATCATCAACTTACAACAAGTCGGTGGACGAGTGGGTAACCCCCTCGATTCCCGACAGTCATGAATCGGGATTGAATCCCGCGTTAACATTCTGTTTAATATGTGAATAACCTTCACATATTATTCATTGTTTCAATTATCATAAACTAGGTTGCTCTTGTTGAGCGGCACCTATTAATGTAATTTTGAACCTTGAACCTTGATCAACTTGCAGTTGCATGAACAGTTACATTATTGGTAACTCAACACTATGTGTCGACACCTTTATTAAATTAAGCCTGAAGAAAAACAAAATACCCGAAAGCTTGCTTGTTTAAAAAAGAAATGTCTAATTATTGTTTATTTCTTATTCTCTATATGTTTCACATTAATAAAAAGGCATATTTTGGATTGAATAAAATATTTATTTAGAAATATTTCGGTTGGCTAAACGCCAACCTTTGTCAAGGCATTACATTTTTTATAAAGTTTATAAAAATATAAAAGGTTTATAAAAAATGTAGTGCTTTGACAAAGGTTGGCGTTCAGCCAACTGAAATATTGCCAAATAAATATTTTATTCAATCCACTATATACCTTTTTATTTTCTACTGATTCAAGTATGGGATGCTCAATTTTCATAATGTTTTACAATTCAAAGTTGATTTTATGATAATTCATAAATAAATTATATTTGATGATTAACTAGAAACTAATATTAAAATTCAATAACTCTTAATCATAAAGAATTATTTACAAATTTTAAATCCATTATTTTAAATTTTCCCATCCCTTGACACTTTATTTTTCCGATTATCATTACTCTTCACTCTTCATCCTTACATACTTCATTCCTAAGGATAGAAATAATCGTTATTTCTCCTTAAAATAAATTACAATTTTTCGTTCAAAAGAAATATTTGCGGTAAAATTGTTAAACGTCGTTCTATAATATCATAGCTGCATTATATTGTATTATAAATATCGTTTTATAAACCTGAATATTGGTAGAAACAGTAGTGAATCTAGCTATTAACAATCCTGTCAACGTCAAATGACTCGGCAGTTTTCATCCGAAACTATTCTATTAAAATTCAAAATGTCAATTTCACTTCTAAATTGATAGGAAATACATCTCGAAGAGAATTCCTTTTGTTAAATTCTTATTTTTAATGATCCCCTTGTCAGAGTTTTGAAGGATTTGAATTCTCGGGGCAGTTTGAATATTAAGAAGGTTGAAAAGATTCACAAATTCTATTTTTAAAAGTGCAAGAATTCTTTATCTTAAAACATCTTTAGTGATATATATTCGATGGAACTTAAGTGAATTATTAACATTTCAGAATAATCTTGGAATTTTTTTTTTTTTTGAAAACTAGGATCTGAAATCTACTCACGATTTGAAATACACTCATGGACAAAACTTAAGGTAGTTGTACTTTCTAACATGTATATCGGGATTCAGACAATAACTCTGAAAGATATTTGATGCACAGTAACCTTTATTGAAGACATACGAGATAACCAAGTGAGAAAAAATTACCTCTGTCTTCTTCAAATAAAAAAATAGACAACCGACGACATCAAAGATTTTACACTTTCTTAAGTGTTGAGACCATGAGTGTATCTCGTTATTTTCAATCAAGGTCATTGTGATATATTTCAGAATTATTGTTAGAATCCCGATATACATGCTATAAGGTACAACTTCCTTAAGTTTTGTCCATGAGTGTAGCTTTCAGAGTTATTGTCTGAATCCCGATATACATGCTAAGAGGTACAACTTCCTTAAGTTTTGTGCATGAGTATATCTTTCAGAGATTTTGTCTGAATCCTGATATACATGCTATAAGGTACAACATCCTTAAATTTTGTCCATGAGTGGATATTAATTTATAAAATAATAAAAATAATTTAAAATTCACACACAAATAGCTAATCGTAAATCAATAAGAGTTTCAAATTCGATATTGAGATTTAATAAGCTCTCAAAAAAGAGAAATATAAATAAAAATCTTTTCTTTTTTTAGGGTCAATTATTAATAATTGAAAAAAGTAAAAAAAAAAAACAATCACAAGAAATAACATTTTTATCACTTATAAATCAAAAACAAACAAAGAGAGACCCCGAGCAAAAGGGTCAAGCGCAATTAATTTCCTTGATATAAAAAAAAACAAATACACAGTTGTTTTTGTAACTCTTATCATCACTAAAACAATAGTAAATCACTGATAAATACAATAAGATATTTTTATATCAATATCCACTGGATAAATATTTAATTTCCCAAAATAATATGTTTGAATATTCAAATAATATTGTTGGTTATAAACAAATAGGTTTTACATACAAATAACAATAGTTATATCATTAACTTGTTAACCTGCCTTATTTGAATATACACTCATAGACAAAACTTAAGGAAGTTGTATCTACTAGCATCTATATCGGGATTCAGACAATAACTCTGAAAGATACATTTAGGGACAAAACTTAAGGAAGTTGTACCTTTTAGCATGTATATCGGGATTCAGACAATAACTCTGAAAGATACACTGAAGGACAAAACTTAAGGAAGTTGTACCTTTCAGCATGTATATCGGGATTCAGACAATAACTCTGAAAGATATACTAATGAACAAAACTTAAGGAAGTTGTACCTTTCAGCATGTATATCGGGATTCAAACAATAACTCTGAAAGATACACTTATACACTTATGGACAAAACTTAAGGAAGTTGTACCTTTTAGCATGTATATCGGGATTCAAACAATAACTCTGAAAGATACACTCGTGGACAAAACTCAAGAAGGTTGTACCAAAGATATTTGATACACAGTGACCATTATTGAAGATACACGAGATAACCAAATGTGTATAAAATTTACTCTGTTTTTGAAAATAATAATAATAATAGACGAACGTCGACTTCGAAGACTTTCTACTTCCTTAAGTTTAGTCTCCAAATGAGAGAGAGAGAGAGTGTGTATGAATATTTTTTATAAAGAATACAACTATTAAGCACGATTCTTTTCATTGGCGAAACCGCTGGCAGTGTTCACCACGGATGAGCCAGGCCCTTCTAATATTTTTTCATTGTAGTAAGACAGTTCAAAGTTGAACAGTATAAAGTTCTATTTTATTTGAACAAAAAATGTGTGCTCAATGGTTGTATTTTTTATATATAGATGGCGTGTTAGGGTAAAATTAATTTTGAATTTCTAAAAAGTTTGTTAATATTTTGAAATGTAGCTGTACGATTTTAATTATAAGTAAAAGTTGCTTGAAATTTTGGTAATTTAAGGATATATTTTGTTGCTAAAATATCAATTATTGGGAGCTTTCGGAACTTGTTTTTTCTCAATCTTTATTAGCAAAACTATATATTTTATTTATTGTAACAACAGTTGATGAAGGGCAAGTCCTGAAGGCACACAAATAGTTTTTTTTTATTTGCGGTAAATTATCTATTCAATTTTTATCAGTAAAAGTTGCATCCAATAATTTCCCGGACTGAAACTAATAAAATAATTACGGCATAGATTTTACTGATTTCCTTTGACTGTATTATATAGAATAAAATATTGACTGTACGAAAGCGAGTGCTATTTCTAAAGACACTACACACATGAACGAGCTAGTATATCGTTTTTTTTAAGGTAAAAAATAGTTCTAACGGTAATTTTTCAATGAATCTCAACTTCAAATATAGGATTTACATATAATTTTGTGTCAAAATTGAAAGAAAAATTCAGCTTATATTACTTTGGATTTTAATAAGATCATTTATTAATCCAATATTTCGATGGACCAATCGTCCATCTTTTACGAGGTTTATGAAGCATACAGCAGGTCGCGGTGAGCCACGGACGTCTTACAAGCTTATTGGGCGATAAACCATCTATGATATATATTGAAAACAAAATAATAGTACTTTGGATGTATTAAAAAATACGCCAACGACGCTCTTAGGCAACGGGAAAGTTATATTTCATTTTTGTCATTTTTAGCTATGCATTTGTAGGGAACATGTAAATTATTCTTTGGTATTTCTGTGTTATGTAAATTTTAATTGTTTTAAAAATAAATCATATTTGTTTGTTGCAAATATGCAAAATATTTATTGTCTAAATTATATATATGTCGTATTGTAATTTTTCGAAAGTTCAATGTGTGGAAATGACAATTATGCAGTCGTTTGTGGCTCTCTCCACCTCATTAATCATCGTCTTTATTTTTTCAAATCTTTTTAAACAAAACAAAAATTTACATACACCATTTAATTAAATCTTTAGAAAAAAAAAATAGAATAAAATAAAATTTACATTCTATCATTCAAAATGTATCACTACCCCCCACAAAAAAAAGAAAAATTTGTATTAAATTTTCTTCCTCAACGGAGGTTGGGAGGGGATGGAAGGCAAAGGATGAGATACATTTCGAAGGGGAAAAAGAGAGAAGAAAAAGAAAAAAGAAAAAAAAAATGCAAAAATTATATTACACAAGTAATTATATTGTTAGAGGCAAAAAGGCGACCAAGACCTGTTAGGTGGGGAATTCACAGGAAAAGGTGGCCTTACAAAACCTAACTAACATAATGCAGACAACTGGGGAAAATTTTCTAAATATCAAGCACTACATGTTTACATACCCTCATACACATAGGTATAATCCCATTCAATAGCAACTTTTATTGCTGAATGGAAGTATGCAAAATTTAGGGTTTGTAGTGGAAAAACTTGCCTGTTAAGCTAAGTGCCCAAGCATTGTTCCAGGTCCTCTTCTTGAAATGGAAAAATTGTGTGTAAGTTTTCCTCGGTATCTTCAAATACTGGTTCCCAGAGTCTTATTTTAGAAATATTAACTATTGTTGTACGTTTATTTTCGGGTTGACATGGCTTATCTATTTCTATTGTTTGGGGGGAAGGTATGGCAATTATCGTATAAGGTTCTGGGTAAAAAGCTGGCATAAGTTTACCTTGGCCTGATTGGTAAGGGATCTTATACAGTACCTTATCTCCTATTTTTAAATTGGGTGTTTTATGGGATTCATTATATCTTTTGACTAATTTAAGATGTAGTTTTTTTGTATTATCATTGGCGGTTTTCCTAGCTTCTTCTATGGGGGGATAGGCTATTGTTAGGTCACTGGTATAAAATGGATTAATGCCGAAAAGTAAATAAACGGGAGGAATTGTAGTTATTGAATGGGGAGTATTCCTATATTCTTCTAATGCTTTTTGTAATAGCTTGTGCCATGGAATTCTGGGATTTTGTTGATGGTGGAGTCTTAACTTCGAAATGATAGTGGCATTAGCCCTTTCTACCAGCCCGTTACATTGTGGATGAGAAGGGGATGTCATAACGTGTTTTACGCCTTTTTCCTGTATGAACTTATTGAATCTTTTGGAGACAAATGAGGGATGTCTGTCTGTAACAATAATCTTTGGCTTACCTATACTTAATAACTGATTTATAATATTTATATACGTTGCTATCGAGGTACTCTTAGAAAGAAAAGCCCAAATGTATCTAGAGTGATGATCAACCACTACATGAAGACAATTTTTTGTACTATTATATTCTCCTAGGCCTAAAATACTATCAAGAGCAACTACATCAAATGGTTTCTCAGCTAGCGGTAAAGTACCCATGAGTCCATATGAGGGTGTAGTCGGCTTCTTTACAGATTGACAGGTCCTGCATTTCAAAATATAATTTTTTATTTTACCTATCATACCTTTAAAATAATATTGTGTTGATATCACCCTAGCCATTGCACTAATACCTGGGTGTCCTAAACTTTCATGAGCCTTAATTATCAATTCTTGTTGTAAGGATGGTGGTACTACTATTCTATCTTTATTTTTTAATCGAATATAAGAGATATTGTCTTTATTGAAATATAATTTAGATGAAGGTTTAGCTAAGGATTCTTGTCCTTCTTTTAAATCTTGTATGGATAGGAAGCAAGAATATGGTAAGCGGGACAACATGTCAGCTTCATAATTTTCACATCCTTTGTTATATTTGAATTCCAAATCATATTCTGATAATCTTAATGACCATCGAAATAGTCTACCATTTGTATGTTTGAAATTATTTAACCAAATTAGTGCTTGATGATCAGTGTGAACTATTACCCGCTGACCTGAAAGGTAGGGATGGTATCTCTTGCACGTTTCTATTATTGCTAATAATTCCAGCTCTGTAATGGTATATTTGGATTCTGCCCCCCTTAAGGCCCTACTATAAAACGCTATGGGTCTCATTGTGCCATCAGGATACTCCTGTTTGAGCACGCCTCCTAAACCTGCAGTACTAGCATCACAAAAGATATGCGTAGTTAATAACGGATTATAAATTTGGAGGATTGGTTTCGAAACTAATGCTTCTTTAAGAGCCTCAAAACTTTTTTGGCATTCGTCAGTCCATGTAAATTTTATATCTTTTTTCAAAAGATTATTTAAGGGAGCTCTTAATTTATTAAAATGATTTATAAACTCAGCATAATGTGTAACGCTTCCTAAAAATGATCTTAAGCACCTAACATTACGAGGAGGTGGCAATGATTTAATTATATCAACATTAATGCCCGAGGGAGACATTTGGTCTCCAAAAATTTCATAACCTAAATAATTTATCTTTTTCATAAAAAATAAACACTTTTCCTTCCTAAGTTGGATACCCTCTTTTTGTAGAATTTCAAATATTTCCTTAAGATGTTCCAAATGGGATTGCGTATCGTTTGAAAAAACCAATATATCATCAAAATAAGAAATTACATTTTTAAGGTCATATTTTTGTAATATTGAACTAAGTATCCTATTAAAGATGGCGGGAGCTGTACGTAGACCAAATGGTAGTCTACACCATTGATAGGAACCTTCTGTGGTGGTAAAACATGTCATGTATTGATCCTTTTCATGCAAGGAAACAGTCCAGTATGCACTTAAAATGTCAAGACATGAGAATACTCTCGACCCTTGAACCTTCTGGATGATATCTTCAATTAACGGAATTGGAAAACTGTCACCCATTAATTTTGAATTTAATTTTCTAAAGTCAATACATAGTCTAGTCTTATCACTTTCTCCTTTTTTACGGGCTAGGGTTACTGGTGAACTGTATGGTGATGAAGCAGGCTTAATTATGCCATATTTCAACAACTGACTAATTTGTTCTTTAATTGTTCCGTTATCCTTTAGATTATGTCTATAAGGTCTGAGACAAACAGGAGTCTTATCTCTGAGTGTTAGTCTCGGGGGATCTACCTTTAAAGGTCTAACATTATACTTATTTTCACCAAAAATATCATCATAGTCATTCATCAAAACATGGAAATTATTTCCCAGTCTGACGTCATTATGTATATAACTATCTTCTGAGTTTGGTAAAGGCAAAGGTCGGAAGTTTGGTTGATAAATAGGTCTCGATTTAAAACAAGAAGGAAAATATATGTTAGATTGATTTATAGTTTTACCTATGGCATGTACATTTTTTATACGATTACATTTCCCTGATAGTTTTAAACAATAATTATGTTTGTTGCAATATTTAGACCTAACAAGACTTAAATAATTTTTAGAATTATCATATTGTAAGGCATCAAGTTCTTCTTTAGAAAAAGTATAATCAAAATTAGATAAAACACCATCATTTTGCATAATAACATTTTTATCAAAATCAATCTTCAGTTTAAAATATTTTAGGTACTTTGTGGACATTATCAAAAGTTCAAATTTAGATTATCAATAATATAAAACAAAATATTTTTAGTTATAATTCCAATTTTTATATTCAAACAAATCTGGCCTTTTATGTTAACATTATTTGATACAGTACTTATTTTATCGTAACTAGAAATATTTATGTTATTTGAAAAATATTTGGCCAAAAAATGAGTAGGTAAGATATTAATCTCACTACCTGAATCAAACAGAATCATAAACATACCCAGGAACCATGAGTCTGCTGTCCCCACATCCGCTCTGATCCCCGGGCACCGTCAATATCCCACTTGGTCTTGATTACCGGGGTTCGACGCACTTTGTAGGCCGATGGATGAAGTCCCAGGATGGCCAGGTTCGTGGAGTTGGCCGGCGTTGACATCTCCATGCTGCTGCGTGATAGATCGCCACCGCGAGGCCATGTTGGGGCGATTTCCTCCCGCAAAGTTGTTCCTCCGTCCGTTATTCCATCTTCCGTCTCTTTGTTGAGTGGTGTGCTCCAGAGATTCGGCAATACGAAGCCAGTCCTCTAAGGACTGTGGCGAGGAAGCAATCAGAAACTTCTCGAGTGGGCCGGCACCAGATGTAAGAGATTCCAAGACCAAATCCTTTGGCATGTGCAGCTGTGTGCCAATTTTTACCTTTTCAAAATAATAACCACGAACTGATTGCGTCTCTTGCTTAGTCAGTTGCCAGAACTTTTTATGTAGCCCGCGTTCAAACTCTGGGAAGAAGGTCATCATCCTAGAATGTAAATCTTCCAAGGTGTCAATTTCGTCACAAATGGTGGCATAAATCTCAAGAGCATTGCCCTTAAAAAGAGTGGGTATCATGAAAAGAGCATCTTCTTGTTTGATATTCCGGAGGTTGATCTGTTGGTTGAAAACCTTCAGACATTGCGAGTATTTAAGCCCTTCTTCAGGGTTAAAGCTTGGTATCATATCTTTGGGATAATATTCCATATTCGAATTTTCTTTAAGATCAGTCTTATTAATAGATGAAGTAATTTTTGGGCTTGCCTTCCTCTTTCCCATGCCCTGAGATTAAATAAAATTTCCGCGAGAAAGTTCGAATCCTGTCGACTACTTTGTCGTATTGTAATTTTTCGAAAGTTCAATGTGTGGAAATGACAATTATGCAGTCGTTTGTGGCTCTCTCCACCTCATTAATCATCGTCTTTATTTTTTCAAATCTTTTTAAACAAAACAAAAATTTACATACACCATTTAATTAAATCTTTAGAAAAAAAAAATATAATAATAAAATCAAATTTACATTCTATCATTCAAAATGTATCATATATATTTCCTTTTTGATTGAATTATTAATATTGTTATTCTGCCTCTCATTCTGTTGGTTGCCTGAACAAAATAGCCATAGCGAGGTGTAGCCATAGTGATTCTAATAAAAGGCTTGATGGCTTGAAGGCATGTAAATACATTTATTTCATTAATAGTTCAAATATCTTATAACAAATATGGCTCTCTAAATGCATCAAGTTGTATTTATATATAAATAAAATAAATACAAGGGGTAGCTGTACATTTCCTGTTTGGATGGGTGTGTTTTTAATTTAATTGATTTTCAAGATATATAAAAACACAGAAAGGGATTGTTGATTAGATTTTATATGGGAGAAGACATTCCTTCTTTTGTATTTTACTTTTATTTAGTTTACTCTTCACTTTTTTCTTTGGATCTAGTTTAATAATTAGTTTGCTAATCTAAAATGTATTTTTTTTTATCAGAAAACTCATTAAACCTTTTTAATACTGTTATAGGTATGTATAGGCTTTGATTGAACTTTGTTTGTTGTTGTTGTCGTGTCCAATGAAGAACCTCAGATGTCTCCATACATCTCTATCACAGCAGAGTCGCAATGTCTTCATTTTGAAGGTGTAAAGCTGCTTCTCTTGTTTCATGCCAATTTTCTGTTGTTGTTGTCGTGTCCAATAAAAAGTCTTAGATATCTCCATGCATCTCTATCACAGCAGTCGCAATGTCCTCTATCTTGAGTGTGTAAAGCTGCTGTTCTGGTTTCATGTCAATTTTCTGTTGTTGTTGTCGTATCCAATGAAGAGTCTCAGATGTCTCCATAAATCTCTATCAAAGCAGTCTCACTGTCCTCCTCTATCTTGGATGTGTAAAGCTACTGTTTTGTGTCCATGTCAATTTTCTGTTGCTGTTGTCGTATCCAATGAAGAGCCTCAGATGTCTCCATGTTTCTCTATCACAGCAGTCGCAATGTTCTCTATCTTGGGTATGTAAAGCTGCTGTTCTGGGTTCATGTCAATTTACTGTTGTTGTTGTCGTATCCAATTAAGAGCCTCAGATGTCTCCATGTATTTCTATCACAGCAGTCGCAATGTCCTCTATCTTGGATGTGTAAAGCTGCTGTTCTGGGTCCATGTCAATTTTCTTTTGTTGTTGTCGTGCCTAATAAAGAGCCTCAGATGTCTCCATGTATCTCTATCACAGCAGTCGCAATGTCCTCTATCTTGGGAGTAATGCTGCTGATCTGGTTTCATGTCAATTTTATGCTGTTGTTGTCGTGTCCAATGAAGAACCTCAGATGTCTCCATAAATCTCTATCACAGCAGTCGCAATGTCCTCTATCTTGGGTGAAATGCTGCTGATCTGGTTTCATGTCAATTTTATGTTGTTGTTGTCGTGTCCAATGAAGAACCTCAGATGTCTCCATACATCTCTATCACAGCAGTCAGAATGTTCTCTAACTTGGGTGTGTAAAGCTGCTGTTCTAGATCCATGTCAATATTATGTCATTGTTGGCGTGTCTAAAAAGAGCCTCATATGTCTCGATGTATCTCTATCACAGCAGTTACAATGTCCTTTATCTTGAGTGTGTAAAGCTGCTTTTCTGGGCAATACCAATTTTCTGTTTTTGTTGTCGTGTCCAATAAAAAGCCTCAAATGTCTCCATACATCTCTATCACAGCAGTCGCAATGTTCTCTATCTTGGGTGTGTAAAGATACTGTTCTGGGTCCATGTCAATTATCTGTTGTTGTTGTTGTTGTCGTGTCCAATGAACAGATGTTTCCATACATCTCTATCACAGTAATGTTCTTTATCTTGGGCGTGTAAAGCTGCTGTTCTAGGTCCATGTCAATTTTATGTTATTGTTGTCGTTTCCAATGAAGAGCCTCAGATGTCTCCATACATCTCTATCACAGCAGTCGTAATATTCTCTAGCTTGGGTGTGTAAAGCTGCAACGTTATAATTTGTGTGAATATATAAAATCACTACAAATTCATTATTATAAATTATATTTCTTTAACATACCCTGTTCTACTCGGATAATCATCTGTATAAGACCAAAAGGTCTTAATGAATATTTTTGTTGTATTTATATTTCTTTAACATTTCAACTATCCATTAGAGATTGCTTAAAACATGTTTACTCTCGGTCTCTCCTTGAAGTGGTCTCTTATTGGAGGTTGTGAAATATAATAGATTAAGTCCATTTTTATTTAAAAAATCTGTTTACCTTAAGTGGATGTCATTATATAAAATGGTAATCAAAGTTGTTTCTCTCTTAATTTACTTCACTATAAAACAACACAAGTTTTTTATTCTCATTGTCATACATACACAGTAATCTTTATTGAAGACACACGAGAAGTGTGAGCAAATTTGACTCAGTCTCCTTCTTCTTTTAGACTTCCAGACGACCGGCGAAATCAAAGACTTTCCACTTTCTTAAATTTCATCCATTAGTGTAGGTATACTCAATACGTAAAATAAAGAAATATATTGATATTAATTTAAATATTAAGTACTTATAAATATATTTAAAAATAATGTGAGAAAAATTGAAAATATTATAGACGCGTATAATTCTTTTAAAAATTAAACAATTTCTAATGCCCTTACTGCAATGGAAAAATTAATAGGAGGGTCTGGCTCATTGCAGTAAGGACAGTAGAAATTGTCCAATTTTAAAAAGAATCATACGCGTAATAGTTTGGTATTTTCATAACAGATGGCGCGCTAATGCATATTAAAAATAATGTGTATTTATTTGATTTAAAAAGGGAATAATCTCTAAATCATTGATTTAAGCTAACATCTTAAGAGAGAGAGAGATTGAGATTGAAACTACTTTATTTCAAAGTCCATATATGATTATATAAGGTTAAAAACATAAAATGAATAAATAAGATTAATAATGATAGATATATGAATGAAATTGGTATAAATAGATAAAATATATAATAAATATAAATATATATATAAATATATACAAGGTCTTCATTGGTGGCGCCCACCACGAGAAAGACTCCGCCACCGATGGACTGCGAGAGTTCACAGAGTGGACAGGTCGATGTGTTGGCTGGCATTACCCAACTCAAGACCAAGATGGTACTTGTAGATGGTAGCCTTCGCTACACTTGTTAGCTTCACTGCCTCGGGATGGAGGCCGACGCCGAAGAGCCAGGGCTGCAAATCCAGGGGCAAGTCGCAAGAGAGAGAGAGAGAGAGTTAATGGGAGTGGAATTCAGCTAGAAATGTTTGACAAAGATTTTGACAGGTGTCCAACTGAGTTATTGAACTAACGACACCACGTTAAAATCGTTGACAAATTCTATTTGTTTCTCTGACAACATGGCAGATGTCCCCAATTATGATCGATCACTAATTTTTAATACTCCATAAATCTTCTATTGGCTATTGACTGAACAATAACAGATCGTATTTTCTTGAATAAACATATAGCTATCCTATTATTATATATTATTTATAGGGAGTCGGTGGAAGGGTGGTCTAAACCATTAATTTTCGACCACTACGACCCGGGTTCGATTTCCGCATTGGACACTTTTTTATGTTGAAAAGGAAATGTTCCAATGGCCCCCGATTCTTGCAAAATTCCAACCCCACCAGCGAGTGCAAGTAACCAAACTGGGCTATGGCATATTTGTAAGTTCAAAGTCGAACTGATTTTCACATGTGTAGACTTGTGGTGCACTTGCAGTAAAAGCAGTCGCCTTCTTCTACCCACCATGATTATCATGGCCTGTATTATTTATTATCATCAAATCAGACGCAATATCCCCACAAAGAATGCTTTCGTCAAGTAATGACTAAATTTAGATACTACACTGGTGTCCAAAAAATAAGAAACTTAACCAATATTGAAATTTCTCAAAAGCTAATTTATTAACAAATATAAAATTTAGTATACAAATAGTTTAAACTATGGAGAATTTGACTAGCTATATGAAAATTTAAAAAATATTTGAAATTATGAAATATGTGTGTGCAAATTATTACCAACATACCCAAAGCTAAGGTTCAAGATCTTAAAGAAATAAGATATCAATAGGGAGTATGATCACCTCTAACAGCTATCAAGATCTCACAGCGAGCCCTCATACTGTTTACCAGGCTTTGGAGAAGGTCCAGGGGTAGTAAACCCCACTCCTCCAATAGAGCAGTTCTTAGCTCAACGAGGGTTCTGGGAGAGGGGTGACGAGCTCCAATACGCCTCCCTAGAGCATCCCACACATGCTCTATTGGATTCAGGTCTGGCTGGAGAGATCTGGCTGGCCAATCCATCCTTCGAATATTCTCACTCTGGAGATATTCATTGACTAGCCGAGCCCTATGCGGACGAGCATTATTGTCCATAAAAATTAAATTGTGACCAATTTGATCTCTATAAGGTTTTAGATAGGGCTCAAGGATCTCGTCCCTGTACCTTTGGGCAGTTAAAGTGCCCCCAGAAAAAAATGTGGAGGGGTGTGCGTCTTCTAGAACTGATGCCAGCCCAGACTAAGAGACTGCCCCCTCTAAAACTGTCTATTTCCCTGATGTTACTGGGATGATAGCGGGTTCCAGGCTCCCTCCAGATGAAAACTCGTCGATAATCTGTGTTTAAACTAAATCTTGACTCGTCACTGATGAGAACATTGGCCCACTGATCATGAGTCCAGGCGTGATGTTCTAAGCACCAATTCAAGCGGGCTCTCCTGTGAGCAGAGGTTAAAGGGATACAGACCATTGGTCGTCTTGCATAAAGAGCACCTTCGTGAAGCCTTCGGTAAACAGTTTTTCTTGAAATTCTCGTTCAAGTGGCACTTGAGAGTTCATTAGAGAGTTGAATAGCTGTCATCTCCCTATGGCGCTTGGCAGTTACGACCAGATAACGGTCTTCAGAGGTAGCTGTTTTTCTTTTTCTACCAGAACCTTCTTTTTTTTTGATGGTTCCTGTCTCAATTAACTGTTTCCATATTTTGCTGACCACAGATTTATTCACATTTAGCCATTTTGCTACTTCAACTTGTGATTGCCCTGCCTCTATTCTTCCAACAGCTCTCCATTTTAAATCATCTACTAAAATTTTTCGTAAACTAATGATTAACTAAGGATTAAATAAAATTATAATTGGACAATTCTTAGATGGGGTAAACGAAACGCCAAATAGCACACTTATAAAGACAAGCAAAAATTTGCTTATTTTCAATATTACCGAATCGAATGGTTGCGATAAATATATTCTACGACTTAAAATACCTCATTAAATTACTTTTTAGCTTTTAGCGTTGTATATTTTAAAACATATCATTAAAAAACAAAAGTTTATTATTTTTTGGACACCAGTGTATATTACATAAACAATTGGTGAATTACAAGGTTTGAATAGAAGTTAAAGAAGAAAAGATATTAAAATAATGATTGATTTTACATCCAGCCCAGGAATAACCGAAGAAATAAATATAAATATATAGTTTAGCAATTACGTTTATTTTTTATTATTTATATTTATCAAGAGATTACTTTTATTATTATCCCAAGTACACGTGGTACAAGCCATGATAATCATGGTGGGTAGAAGTAAGCGACTGTTTTTACTGTAAGTGCACCACATGTCTACACATGTGAAAAGCAGTTCGACTTTGCACTTACAAATATGCCAGAGCTCCGTTTGGTTACTTGTATTCGCTGGTGGGGTTGGACTTTTACAAGAATTGAGAGCCATTGGAGCATTTTTTTTATTATAAAAAGTGCTGAATGCGGGATTCGATTCCGGGTCGTAGCGGTCGAAAACCAACGGTTTAGACTATTCCTCCACCGACCCTCTAAGTTTTAGAGTGAATTACTGAAACCAGCGAGGTTTACCAAACAAAGATCTTATACGGTAGTAAAGGTAATACAAATCTCAATTATTTAACTAATGTTCATACTTCAATAAAATATTTCACCTGTATCAGTAGTTTAAGGTTAAATCATCATGTTTCCAGGGATATGTTTCTTTTTAAAGAATTGAATTTAGATCTCTCTAACCTTAGGATATGAAAACCTTTCTAATGGAGAAAAGGTAATACAAATATCATTATTTAACTAATGTTCATACTTCAATAAAATATTTCACCTGTATCAGTTGTTTAAGGTTAAATCATCAGGCTTCCAGGAATATGTTTCTTTATAAAGAATTGAATTCAGATCTCTCTAACTTTAGGATATGAAAACCTTTCTACGGGAGATAAGGTAATACAAATCTATTTATTTATGTATCAATAATAAGATGAAATCATCAGGATTCTAGCAATATGATTCTTTTTGAAGAATTGAATTCAGATCTCTCGGATATGAAAACCTTTCTACGGGAGAAAACGTAACACAAATCTCATTATTTAACTTATGTTCATACATCAATAATAAGTTGAAATCATCAGGATTCTAGGGATAAGTTTATCTTTAAAGAGTTTAATTCAAATCCTTATCTTACGGACATAAAAGCCCTTCTACATGTTTTCTCCTATATAAAGGATTTCATCCCTGAAAGCTAGAAATCTTAATTAAATTCTTTAAAAATGAAACTTATCCATTGTATCTCTATGGATATCTGATATTTTACCTTTATAACTATTTCATTATTATGAAATTAAATATAATTCCCTTGTCTATATATCCTGTTGTATCAAGGCACTCCACACTTAAGACAATTGAGCTCATAAACAGAATAGCGTGGGTAAAAGTCAGAGGAAAAGAATATAAAAAGATACAAAATAAATAAAAGAATAGAAAAACACTGGAATTTACATATACATGCATACATAAGCTTTCACACAAAGATCTTTCGTCTCAATAAAGAATTCCTCAGTTGATGAATAAAGGTTTAAAAATCTGAAGTGTAACTTTTTTTCACTATTTTCATTCATAGTCAAATTTTTTCTTATATCTTAATATTAATATTTCTATAAATAGTAAGCAAGAGAAAATATAGATTTTCGTTGTTGTGGAAAAATATAAGATTGGGTCACCGAAACGTTTGAAAAATAGATATAAAATAAAAAAGTATAAATAAATGTCTTTATTAATTCAAAGTTCTTTGTTTCGGATAAATAATTATTGTTGTTGTTGTTGTTGTCGTGTCCAAAGAAGAGTCTCAGATGTCTCCATGCATCTCCATCACAGCAGCAGCAATATCCTCTATCATGGGTGTGCATATTGTATTGTTGTTGTTGTCGTGTTCAATGAAGAGTCTCAGATGTCTCCATACATCTCCATCACAGCAGCAGCAATGTCCACTATCTTAGGTGTGTATATTGTATTGTTGTTGTTGTCGTGTCCAAAGAAGAGTCTCAGATGTCTCCATACATCTCTATCACAGCAGCAGCAATGTCCACTATCTTGAGTGTGTATACTGTATTGTTGTTGTTGTCGTGTCCAAAGAAGAGTCTCAGATGTCTCCATACATCTTTATCACAGCAGCAGCAATTTCCACTATCTTGAGTGTGTATACTGTATTGTTGTTGTTTTCGTGTCCAAAGAAGAGTCTCAGATGTCTCCATACATCTCTATCACAGCAGCAGCAATGTCCACTATCTTGAGTGTGTATACTGTATTGTTGTTGTTGTCGTGTCCAAAGAAGAGTCTCAGATGTCTCCATACATCTTTATCACAGCAGCAGCAATGTCCACTATCTTAGGTGTGTATATTGTATTGTTGTTGTTGTCGTGTCCAAAGAAGAGTCTCAGATGTCTCCATACATCTTTATCACAGCAGCAGCAATATCCACTATCTTGGGTATAAATAATTATTGAAAGGTTCAAAAGGTTAAAACCTACAGCTAAAATAAAATTTAAGAACATTGCATTTTTTTGTAATAGTGGTAATAAGGAAACTACTAGTAATATAATTAAGAGCGAAAGGCATATTGCGCCATCTGTCGGAATAATTAATAACTAACCGTTCAATTATTCCAGAATTGACGAAATATCCTTTCTAGATTAATCAAGAAAAGCTAACCAAACGTACGTGTTTCGGGCTGTTGGTCCTCAAAGTTTAATTGAAACTTCTTCCGACAGATGGTACAATGTATTTTTGAATATTAATATATTATACCTCAAAATACAAATAATGAATAGTTACGATATAAAATTTACAAAACATAAATGAATACAAAGCAATAACAAGCCATCTATATAAAATGAATGAAGACATTAGGACGCGAATGTTTCACAAATAAATCAAACTTTTCCACTGTCCTCAATGCAATGAAAATATATTGGGAGGGCTTTATTCATCAGTGGTGAACCCTCCCAGCGGTTTCGCCAATTTAATCTACCAGACCGTTTCTTCAGAGCTCCAATACTGTATTGGACGATTCTGCTTTTATATTCCACACTTATACTCCACTTATGGTTGAGTGTCATATAGTGTGATAAAAATAAACTGAATATTTATTTTTTAGGTTTGTTCAATAATATATATTTTTATTTTTTTTTTCTTTTTTATTTCTCACGTTTATATATAACATATATTTCCCAGGAGTATCGTAAAAAAAGGTATAAAAATAGAAACATTCCAAATATATATAAAACATTATATACAGGAATATATTTTATCCCTTTTCTATATATATACTTCTTTAAAATATTAAATAAAGGTCTTTCTCCCTCCAGAGAGATCTAATGGAACCTTCCTATGTGAAATGTGTTTGTTGTATTGTATAAGATTTTATCTACACAGAATGGAAGATATTATTAACATGAGATTTACCATTAAAAGGTAGGTAAATAATACAATTTTGTAAATAAACTTTTTAAAGTAATGTTTGTGAAGTATTTTTAAACACACATATTTTTATCTGTTAGTATATAGAAATAGAAAGGGTAATTATGTAGAAACCTTTTTAAAATGTAAAATATACAGTCGTTATATTTATTTTTATATAATAATACTTAAGTTATTGATGTAAATAATAGGTTATTGCGTCCTCGCGTGCACTATTTGCTTATGCAAATTTAGGCGCCAAATTTGCATGAAATAAACAAATATGTAATACATTATTATCCTTGTCTCTTTACAATTCAAAAAATTAGAAGCAATCCAGGTTTAAGTTTCTAACACCATTTTTATACCTCTAGCTTTCGGGATAACATACCCATCAACATGAGAACTAGAAGAATGACTTCCAGCTAACTATGCATTCATAGGATATCAGTCTCTGCATTCATACATTATAAAATATTGTAGCAAATTATTTAGTATTTTTATTAACATATAACCAATTTCGATTTTAAACGCGTAAGATTCTTTTTTAAATTAAACAATTTCTACTGCCCTTACTGCAATGGAAAAATTAATGGGTGGGCCTGGCTCATCTGTTATGAACCTTCTCAGTGGTTTCGCCAGTTTAATCTACCACATACCGCTGTTATATTGTATTATTACGCGTTTAAAATAGTTTCGAATTTTGATAACAGATGGCGCGCTAGTGCATCATAATATAACCAAATTGGATATTAATATTTAATACTCTCTGTAAACTTCCTTCATTGTTTCTCTTATATTTTATAAATTTGTTCTTGTGCCTTGAATAAAGTGCCGTGTAATCTCGAAGTTTGTCTTTCTTAAGTTTCTACTTGACATTTTTGTGAAGATGTTGGGTAAATTAAGGATGACAAAATAAAGATCGCCGAGAAGACTTAGAGGCCATGGGTGATGTGAACTATATTGTCAGAAACTGGCTCCAGGATTTCACCGCCATGTTAAAGCCAAGACTAACTCCAAAATGACGATGTCCCTATAGACGATACGACGACAAAGCCGCTCTTTACGCCGCAAGAAAAAGGACGCAAAGGTACTAGGGACAAAGTTCCAAGACTCTGAAGTAATCCTTGGCAGAAGCACGTCAGATCCATGTCAGTAACTACAATATTTTCAAGCTATGGGTTCCAGCTCCAATAAGAAAGTTGCTATGTATATATTCTATGTATGCTATTAAGAAAAAGGCATCTCCTTATCTTGCATTGAAAGTTGCTAATGGCTTGCGCCATCTATCTGAAAAAATATCAACTATTCATTGAATTTTAATTATTCCAGAATTGGACAAATACTCATTCTTGATTAATCAAGAAAAGCTAACCACGTACGCGTTTCGGGCTGTTGGGCCATGTATGTATGCTATATATGAAGATGGTATGTAGTAAAGTATTTATTTTTCCTTATTAACATATTATGTATTTTGATATTTATAGTATGTTACTCTGTAAACTTCTCTTCATTGCTTTTCTTGTATTTTTATAAATTTATTCTTATGTATGTATGCCCTAAATAAATCTTGGAGTTTATCTCTCTTTCCTAATTTTCTACGTAACATGATGTATTTAAATACTAGTACTATAGTGTATAAAATGACACGTTTGTAAGTGCAAAGTCGAACTGCTTTTCACATGTGTAGACATGTTGTGCACTTACAGTAAAAGCAGTCGCTAACTACACACCATGATTATCATGGCCTGCACCACGTGTACTAGGGATAATTTAAAAAAAAAAATATATATATATATATATATGTAGTATATTTCGAGTAATATAGTTCACAGCCTTATTCTAATATTTGTTATAACACCATACCTATGTAAAAATATGTATCAAACTTGGAATAATAGAAGTGACAAATAAAACAAAAGGAGTAGAGGTAGTCCAGACGACAAAGGCCAGACGTGATAAACAACCCAGACTAACAGGTGTTTATGCTAATGAGTTCATTCCCCCGTCCGCAGGTGGCCGAACAGGTGGCCAGACATAATTTATAACCCAGCGCTTGACAGGTGGCGTGATTACGGGAACCAATCAGAACTCGCCGCCATCTGCGAGCGTCCAATATATAAGGTCCCCCAAGATGGGACAAAGTTAGTAGTTAGTTAGTTGGTTTTCAGAGCGACGCCGTCATACGGTCGGGTTTCTCACCCCTATCCGCGATGTAGGGCATCCGTGACGCCCGTGGTCCGACTGTCTTCGTCCGTGGTCTACCTCTTCCTCTTGGAGTTACCATCTAGACCTGCCTCTGTCTCTTGCTGTCCCTGTGCGGGAATCCCATCACGCACCCACTACCACGACTGCCCAGTACATTCCACATCGGGATTACTACAGAACCCGTTAAAGTCGACAGGATAACTGAGGACAGCAGCATGCAGAGGATGACGGAGGTCAGGGACGATTACGTCGCGGATGCCCTCACCAACATGCAACCCCACTGCGACGACCTCGTAGGCCGCCTGGCAGACGCCATGCGGGGACAAGCCGTGCCTAGTGCGGACGAGGCCATTATCTCCTCTTTCGACGGATCACACGCAACAAGCAGCCTTCCTCCAAACAGCCATCTCCAGAGATCAACTCCAGCCAGCATCAACCATTTCAAGGTACTTTAAACTTTGTTTCTGCCATTTTCCCCATAAATTTTATTCTTATATTTTCACCTTAAGCATTTTAAAATCAATTATAACCTTTTTTATATCATTTTTATTCAATTTTTAAAACTTTCATACTCTCATTTATCATTTTTACTTTTATTTTAATCAAATTATAAATTTTAATTCATCATTTTCAATTTTAGTATTAAAAATATTCAATCACGCATTTTTACCAATTTATTAATCTTACATTCCTTTCTTAAAGTCACTTAAAATGGCATTATCCAAATATGCAACTTTCAATTTTGCATAAAAAAATCATATTATATTTTAATTACTCGAATCATATTTTCTAAATTTATTTGTGTGTTTTTTTTAATACCTTATTTGTGGCCATAGTATTAATAATTAAATTTATTACGCTCTTTATTTTACTTAAAATGTTACTATTCAAATTGATATTTCTCAATATTTAAAATAAATTCTCAATATTTAAAACTAGTCCTAGAATTTGTAATTTTATAAATATCAATTTTAAAATTATCTCATCTCATAATGTGCCTCCCATTTTTCCCACAATTACAAATACAACTATAAATGTAATATGCGAAAACTAAATAACATACCATAAAATTTCCATATCCCATTGCATTTCATTCCTGCCTGTGTTAAATTGTTATTTACGTATTAAATACATTTTTATACCGCACTTCTACATTGTTCACATCAATTTTAATTCCTCTCGCATATCCCATATCCCATTAACACATTTCGCATAATCATAACACATTTATTTATACAATAGTTAATTAATTAATTATTTTATAGTCTACCTTTTCCCAATTATTCACACCCACGATTTCAATATTACAGATTAAAGTTTATATCCTTCTAACAGAGGAACCTGCCAGATTAAAACGGATAGGAAAATGATATAAAATCCATTTTATAGCAAATCTTATTTTATAATGTTATAAGATAGTTTATAATTTTGTCAACCCCGTTTAAAAATTAGGTCCCCACCATCTCTAAAAATCGATCCTGTACATGACACCATATGAGACGTCATCTTGGCCTACATTAAAGAACAATTAATTCCAGTCTCCATCCCAACGACAAACAAATCAAGGACGCACTGATCTCCCCCTAATTGTTTTTTCTACTTCGTCTTTCCCTCCCTACTTCTAAAGGGGTGGAATGACCTTGTACTCACCATTAGCAGATAGCCCTTCCTACTTCAACACTCTTACCTGTCAAACATTCAATTATAGGACTTTTGGGTACTCTTAATACGAACATACACGACATTACCGGCTCCCCTGTTAGGAATCAAAAAGGTTTTATTTTTTTGTCAAATTTGTCGCCTCTCATTTCCCTATATGTAACGTAATGTTACATGGAGAAAAGTTCTATTAAATTAATATTTTAAAAGATGTTCCCCAAACGTAACAAGCCGGCGTTTGGGTAGGCTCACCTAAAAACTTTGCAGACCAACTGCATAAAACGCTCTGCAATCTTTTTAGCGCCTAAGACATGCACTACATTCTACATGTACCCAAAGTCCTATCTTCCACTACAATGACATCATTTTAGGGATCAAGATCGCTCCCCGTCTGGTCTCGCATAATATAATCGGGAAGATCTGGCAAAGACCAACTTCTCTGACCGGACCAAAGCGACATAGGGTCACCTTGCCTCCCCGTAGGTCAAACTAGAAAGACGTCAATAATCTTGCATCTACACTGTGTGTAAATATGTTCCCTTTGTTCAGGAACGAATATTTTTGTTTTCTTTTAACTTTTCTCTCATTTATTGTAAATAGACTTACAGTTTACCTAGTTTTGTGGTATTGGACTTTGTTTTTTTTTTTAACTTACCAATATAGATAAAACATTTCACTATTAATCGATAATATCATTTTGTTTATTAATCAACATTAATGCCTTAAACTACCAATCAACCCTTTATATATTATTACCTTTAATATTTTTATTTTCTCTTTTTCTCATCATGTTCAGACTTAGCAATTTACAACTTCAACTATCTTAGGCACCTTTTAAAAAACCTACACCTAACAATATTTATAATATTTCTTGAACAGATAAAACATTTATCATTTTATTTTTCTTTGTAGATTTCAAAATGTTATTTTTGACGCTTCCCTTACAACCACTAACTCTATCCCATGAACCTTTCCTCCCAACTTTTTACAGCCATCAAGAGATTATTGTTCGTCAGCCATTTTCTTTTTTTTTTTTTTGTTGATTAACTAACTAGAAGACCCTTCCTCGCTGTACATTTCCCCACAGTGAGCTCAGGAGACCCAGTTAGAATTTTTTATTTTTTTTCTCTCATCGTCCGGCTCATCATTTTTTTCATTTTTCATCTTTTTCTTTTCACCACACAAGCCGGACACAATCAAAATTGAAAGCAATAATTCTCTTACACCCACCTCTCCTTTTCCGCATCCTTCAAACCTCCAACCTTCAAAGGGATTCCAGTTCGCCGAACATTTTTGTTTTTTTTTTCATTGATTAATCCGACTGGAACAATCCTTCCTCGCTATACCATTCCCGATAATGAGTTCAGGATATCCAGCGCGATATTTTTATTTTTTTTTTCTCATCGCCCGACGCATCATATCAATTCATCATTTTTTCAACTTTTCACTTTTTTTTCACAATTCAACTGGGCACAATCATTATGGACAACAGGGATCCCTCTTACCTCTACCTCCCCCTTTTACCTCCATCAATCTTCCCACCTCTTTCCGCTGTCTGAGCTAATGATGCAGACGGAATATCTTGGGCCTTCTGTTAATGAAAACAATGCCTCACTTAAACAAGTTCGCATTGCATTGCAGGATACTTGGGATACTACTTTTGCAGAAACATGCTCAGATACCCCCTTTCCCTTTTCCAACCTTAGCGTCACATTATAAGTTCAGTCAATAAACTAACTTCATTTTTTTTTCTCTCATCTTTAATACAATAAGATATTACTTTCCTTGTACGATTCATTTTACCATAGTTACCATTTTGTATTATATACCTTCTCTTAATCTTTTATCATTCATTTTGTACGTTTTTATTGATACACCACCCTTACAACATCTTTCTCCTTTTAACTTGTAACTTCATAATAATTTTAACTAATTTGTATACAAATTATTTATTTTATTTTTTTATAATAGGTTTGTTAGGTTATCATTCTTTACATGTCATTCCCCCAACCAAACCTTCATCACTGGGGACACATTCTGTAGTATATTTCGAGTAATATAGTTCACAGCCTTATTCTAATATTTGTTATAACACCATACCTATGCAAAAATATGTATCAAACTTGGAATAATAGAAGTGACAAATAAAACAAAAGGAGTAGAGGTAGTCCAGACGACAAAGGCCAGACGTGATAAACAACCCAGACTAACAGGTGTTTATGCTAATGAGTTCATTCCCCCGTCAGCAGGTGGCCGAACAGGTGGCCAGACATAATTAATAACCCAGCGCTTGACAGGTGGCGTGATTACGGGAACCAATCAGAACTCGCCGCCACTGCGAGCGTCCAATATATAAGGTCCCCCAAGATGGGACAAAGTTAGTAGTTAGTTAGTTGGTTTTCAGAGCGACGCCGTCATACGGTCGGGTTTCTCACCCCTATCCGCGATGTAGGGCATCCGTGACGCCCGTGGTCCGACTGTCTTCGTCCGTGGTCTACCTCTTCCTCTTGGAGTTACCATCTAGACCTGCCTCTGTCTCTTGCTGTCCCAGTGCGGGAATCCCATCACGCACCCACTACCACGACTGCCCAGTACATTCCACATCGGGATTACTACATATATATGAAAAAACGAAATAAAAAAATAAAAGATAAAAAGATCAGGTGTTGAAATCAATATTGAAAATAGCATCTCCTGACCACGAGCACATGTGCTTTACAGATGGCAGAGCGCCATCTGGTGGAACAGAAATCAACTAAACATTGATTTAGCCTGTTCCCTGATATTTGGCCAACCCAATTTCTTGATAAATCAAGAAAAGCCAACCACGAAATATATATAAAAGCATAGGGCGCCGCTCCCGTTAAAAATAAACGCCAAATTTAGACGACCACTAAGTGAAACGCTTCCCAGTTTACCAAAGCTGGTGTTGTAGCTTTATCACCGACCCGAGGCCGTTAGTAAGCAGCGACGGTCAATAGATGGTGTCTATATTTGACGTTTATTTCGACGGGAGAGGTGTTCTGTACTTTTGTAGATTAATTTCCTACCGGTACGATTTCCACCAATATCAAAATATATTGAACTTTTTTTATGTTTTCGAGAATCTTCAAAAATCTATTAACGCACTTAATTAAAATCACCTTTTAAAATATCTCTTTTTAAATTGATGAACGCCAAAAAGAAGATACTAATCGATGGTTAAATCAATATTAATTAAAATATCGATTTTCTAATTTTGAAAATATTAATTACTCCACATTTATATTTGATAGATCCTAAGTCAATGTTTACGTTGATTGAAGAGCAATTATAATTTGATGCCTTAACGCGCCATCTGTTATAAAAAAATGAAACTATAAAACGCGTATGATTATTTTTTAGAATAAATTCATTATCTACTGTTCTTTCAAAAGAACCAAAAGCGTCTAAAATTGTTTCAGTTTTTATAGATAGGAAATGTATTTATAGGGATGAGTGTTGTTTTTTATTTAATTAATGAAGATTATATATAATTGTATAATTTAACGTTATGTGGCGTCGAGTTTGTTGTTGACACACTTTAAAATGTTATAATACCTTGATAAAGGTTGGCGTTTAGCCAACTGAAATATTGGTGAAATAAATGATATTTTGATCCAATATATATGCCTTTTTATTCAAAGATTTATTTATGGATTGCTCTATTTTTTCAAAAATAAATAATTTAATTTAATTATCTTTCTTAAATTTAAAAATAGGTATTTAAAATACATAAAAAATTAATAGAAAAAAAAGTCAGATGTTGATATTAAAATTTAAAAAGGCATATCCTAACCAGGAGCACATGTGCTTTACAGATGGCAGAGCGCCATCTGGTGGAACAGAAATCAACTAAATATTTGGGTTGGCCAAATTTAAGGGAACAGGCTAAATCAATGTTTAGTTAATTTCTGTTCCACCAGATGGCGCTCTGCCATCTGTAAAGCACATGTTTTCCTGGTTAAGATATGCCTTTATTAATATATGTATAAAAGCACATGTGCTCGTGGTCAGGAGATGCCTTCTTTATTTTTAATATCAACACCTGACCCACTTATCTTTTATTTTTTCTATTGTTTTTTCATGTGCTAAGGGTCTTTACGCAAATTTGGCCTTAAATACCCATTTCTTTATTTCTCAGGAAGCCTCTGGGACCAAAAATATTTTGTTCGCAATGGTACAGCCTACTCCACGCTGACGAGCGCCAACAGCGCGAAACGCGTTCGTGGGTGGCTTTTCTTGATTTATCAAAAAAATTGGGTTGGCCTAATATCACGGAGCAAGCTAAATTAATGTTTAGTTTATTTTTGCTCCACTATATGGCGCTCTGCCATCTAAAAAGTACATGTGCTCGTGGTCAGGAGATGCCTTCTTTATTTTTAATATCAACACCTGACCAACTTCTCTTTTATTTTTTTCCATTGTTTTTTCATATATATGTGTGTGTGTGTGTGTATTTCTACTGTCCTCAAAACTTATGTCCATATTTCAATTAAAATACCTTTTCCAAGAAGTCAGCCCCAGTATCGGTATAAAATCAAAACAGTCCAATGCAATGTTACAGCAGTATAATAGATTAAACTGACGAAACTGCTGGAAGGATAACCAGTGATGAGCCAGGCTCTTCTTTTAAAATCATCATTGCAGTAAGAGAAGTAAAAAAAAAATACTTTAATTTTAAAAATAACCATACGCGTCAAAAATAGTTTAAATTTTTCATAACAGATGGCGCGCTAATCTATCATGTTAATATTTATTCATTTATTCATAAAATTATTACAGTAAAACCTGTCTATAGCGCCCCCTATAAATAGCGCCTTCCTCTCTATAGCGCCCCATTTTAAATACGTAGTACGATGCGATTTACATTAAAAGTGACCTGTCTATAGCACCCCCTCTCTATAGCATCATATTTTGGTTTGTCCCAAGATGGGGCGCTATAGACAGGTTTAAGTATATATATAAATAACTGTTGTATAACTGTTTCACGTCAAACGTTTTTCGAATGGTCAGAAGTCAAGGTTTTTCAAGGTAAGTGAGAACGTATTTATTTAATTTTAAATATTTATTTTTTACACACACCTCTACACCGCGTGGCCCGCGGCAAATCCAAATATTTGTATTTAGGTATTATTTGCATATTCAATATTTGCATAACTCTTTGCATTTATTAGATAAAAAACTTTGTTATGCTAAATCACGTAAATAAAGTATAAACATACTGTGGGGTGTGTACCAAAGTTAAGAAACTAAGAATAAATTAATGATCTCATCGAAATTACAGAAATTATATTGTCAAGAAGCTCCATCCAGATGGGACACCTGTCAATCATCCCAGGACCCCCGGGGGGGGGGGGGGACCACAGGTGTGAGGGGTTTTCGGAAGCTGATCTGTAAATAAGGAAAACGGGGACGGTGGCTGACGCCGTTCATTAGGATTATCTTTAACTTGGGGTAAGTTGTACACTCTCTCTCTCCCCCTATAAATACACCTTATAATAAATTATTTATTGCCAAATTTGACCTTGCTTTATTTATCTCCGTGACAATATTAATTTAAATTTTCATATATATTAAATACTCTAAACTATTACTATGCAAATACAAAAATATATATATAATACTTGATTTTATGTTTCATGATAATGTATGTAAACAACAATGTATAAATACTGAAAACAAAAACACATTTAAAATAGTTCTTTAAAAAATTAGACATTTCAGCCAGCTGAAGTTTTATTTTCTCAATAATTTTTAACGTCCCACCAAATAATTTATTTTTATTTATTACTCCTGACGAAGACAAAATATATTTGTTGAAACATTGAGAAAATAAAAACTCTAACTGGTCGAAGTGTCTATTTTTAAAAGAACTATGAATACCCCGGCCAGGCTACCTCTATCTTTACCTTATAAATACATAAAAATACAATAACATCATGTTCCTTGAATTTTTCAGATCAATGTATACATTATAAAATTCCTTTATTTCTAAAATTTCTGTAAATATTGACCACTCTATATTTAGAAATAATGAAAGGACACTTCCTGATCGTATAAATACATTTTTCCGATAGTTATTATCAAATTATATTGACAAACATAGGCAGTTTTATCTCAGTTTTTAGCGGGAAGATTGTTGTTTTCATTTGTTAGTGAACCGATCTCTCAAGTCTTCTTATTGGACGAATGTGGTCATGTGGTCATGGCCTTGTCCAATGAAAAGTCTCAGATGTCTCCATACATCTCTATCACAGCAGTAGCAATGTTCTCTATCTTGGGTGTGTATACTGTATTGTTGTTCTTGTCGTGTCCAATGAAGAGCCTCAGATGTCTCCATACATCTCTATCACAGCAGTAGCAATGTTCTCTATCTTGGGTGTGTATACTGTATTGTTGTTGTTGTCGTGTCCAATGAAGAGCCTCAGATGTCTCCATACATCTCTATCACAGCAGTAGCAATGTTCTCTATCTTGGGTGTATATACTGTATTGTTGTTGTCATGTCCAATGAAGAGCCTCAGATATCTCCATACATCTCTATCACAGCAGTCGCAATGTTCACTGTCTTGGGTGTGTTTACTGTATTGTTGTTGTTGCCGTGTCCAATGAAAAGTCTCAGATGTCTCCATACATTTGTAGGGGACATGTAAAAATTATTGTTTTGTATTTCTATTTTATGTAAATTTTATTTGCTTTTTAAAATTTTAATTTTGTTGCAAATATGCAAAATTTTTATTATCTAATTTATATATATATTTTTCTATTTAATTGGAGTCATTTTTGTTTGTTGTCTGAATATAATAACAATTACAAGGTATAACCTTGGTGATAACAATAAAAACAAAACTTGATTTTGCAAGTAATGTTTATGTGGATTATTGTTAATTAACCACCATACATCTCTATCACAGCAGCAGCAATGTCCTCTATCTTGGGTACGTATACTGTATTGTTGTTGTTGTCGTGTTCAATGAAGAGCCTCAGGTGTCTCCATACATCTCTATCACAGCAGCAGCAATATCCTCTATTTTGGGTACGTATACTGTATTGTTGTTGTTGTCGTGTCCAATGAAGAGCCTCAGATGTCTCCATACATCTCTATCACAGCAGCAGCAATATCCTCTATCTTGGGTACGTATACTGTATTGTTGTTGTTGTCGTGTCCAATGAAAAGTCTCAGATGTCTCCATACACATCTATCACAGCAGCAGCAATGTCCTCTATCTTGGGTGTGTATACTGTATTGTTGTTGTTGTCGTGTCCAATGAAGAATCTCGGATGTCTCCATACATCTCCATCACAGCAGCAGCGATGTCCTCTATCTTGGGTGTGTAAAGCTGCTGCTCTGGGTCCATGTCAATTGTATGTTGTTGTTGTCGTGTCCAATGAAGAGCCTCAGATGTCCCCATACATCTCTATCACAGCAGCAGCAATGTCCTCTATCTTGGGTAGAAGGGGCTATGGTATTGAAAAAGAGAGCCCGATTTATCTGTATCTGGTGATCTCCTCGCATACCTGTGTGACCCCTGTCCGATCCCTGCCAACGCTACAATGAAAGTACTGTTTTGTTTTTATATAGCAATTCGTGAGTCTTTATTTACCTCCCTTTTATTGTTGATGTAGTACCCTTGAGTGTACGCTTTTCTCTGTGTCATTTACTTTTGATTTAGATCCTAGTAATTTGCATATTGTGTGGTAACTCGACCAGTAACTTTTGTCAGTATGTCATATATATTCATTATTTAGCCTATATATATTCCTTTTTAATTCAAGTAAAACCAACCAAGTCCGCGTTTCAGGGATGTTGGTACTCATCAGCGGAGTGCAGTCTGTATGTTGAAGATCATCCATGAAGAGCCTTAGCACCTCATTTTATGTCATGAAAAGATATTTATTTAAAGTCAAAATTGTTTATATGTTTAACAAACCTATTTAAAGAACAAATTCTGTTCTCGGAAGACCAATTGCTCCAAACATATTATATAATTATAATTTATATGTATTTCTGATGTTTTCAAAAATCTTATGTCTATTGTAAATTTAAAATACCTGTTACTAGAGGTCAGCTTTAGTATCACTATAAAAGAAAAACAGGCCAATCTGCAATATTACAGCGGTATGGTAGATTAAGCTGACGAAACCGCTGGTAGGGTTCACCATTGATGAGCCAGGCCCTTTCATTAATTTTTTTTTACAGTAAAGGCAGTAGATAATGTTTTATTATGAAAAGAATCATACGCATCATAAAAAAAGGTGTCAGTTTATCATAATTCAAATTTCTCTTTAGAGTATAACCATAAAATATTGACAAGTAAATTTAATATTTAAAATAAATATTTGGTGTATTTAGGTCGATTTAAAAGTAGGACTATATTTTATGCTTTATATATTTAAATGACTTTTATTATATTACACTGTATTAGATGCAAGCTTAAGAAATACAAGTTAACAATCGAATTATATGATGATAAATTATATGTTATGATATTGTTGCACCAGGTTGCGGCTTGGCAGACTCTTCAGCCTGGATTCTCTCCTGTGCTGGGTCCTGCATCTTACCAGAGCGTGTTTCAACCATCCTACAAATTTATAAAAGGGAATAACGAGATAAGTCTTCTTTAAGTAGCCACCAGAATCCTTCCTTTATTTTCTCACATCAAAGAGAGCAGTGAAGTCACAGTGTACCTAAATACAAATGATGATAAATTAATAATCTGTTTTAAATAAATATCATAGAATATTTTATATAAAAATAAATAAATATATAATTTAAATTTCAAATATATTAAAACTAATATAAGAAATACGCCATTAATCATGATGTAACACTTCTCCCTCTCCAGAGGTCGTCACGTCCTCGTGATTGACCTCATCAATTCTTTCAAAATAGGGTTTGATTCTTGAGACATGGACAATCAATGGGTCTTGGCCAGGATTATCTTTTGGTTCAATTAAGTAATTTACGTTGGACAGCTTCTTTAATATTCTATATGGGCCAAAATATTTTCTCAGTAGTTTCTCACACTTTCCTATTTTCCTAATTGGTGTCCAAACTGCTACTAATTCTCCTGGTTCGTAGCTTCTTTCCATGTGTTTCTTGTCATAGTTCTTTTTCATTCTTTCTTGAGTCTTTATTGTGTTGTTAATAACTAATTTTCTTGTTCTGTTTATTTTGTCTAAGTGATGTTTTATGTATTCATCATAATCATCTTTGTCAATGTCCACCGAGATATTCCTGTCGTCCAAAAGAGACGTGGGTTCTCTTCCAAACATCAGGAAAAAGGGAGAATATCCTGTGGTTTCCTGAATTGTAGTATTGTAAGCGTGAGTGATGAATGGGAGTATTTCGTCCCAATTTTTCTGATCAGTGTTCACATACATACTGAGCATATTGATCAATGTTCTATTTAACCGCTCTGTCAATCCATTAGTCTGGGGATGATAGCTCGTTGTGAAGCAATGTTTAATCTTGCACGTTTTCATCACCTCTTTCATTAAATTACTGGTAAATTGAGAGCCTCTGTCACTAATAAGATATTGTGGGGCTCCGTGCCGAAGAAAAATATCCTCTACTAGAAATTTAGAAACTTCTTTCACTGTTGCTTCCGAGACTGCTCTTGTTTCTGCATATCTAGTGTAGTAGTCCGACAGCACGATTATCCATTTTTTCCTGTTTTTCGTAGATGGTAGTGGACCAACAAAGTCAATTCCAATTCTTTCGAAAGGAAAGTTGGCTGGGGGGATGGGCTGTAGTAGTCCAGAAGGTAATTGGTTTGAGCCTTTCCTACTTTGTCAAAGGTGACACGTCTTAACGAATTCTGAGACATCCTTTAGCATGGATGGCCAAAAGTATTTACTCTTTATTCGGTACATGGTTCTGGCGACGCCCAGATGGCCATTCGACATATGATTGTGATATTCTTTCATAATTTCTCTCTTTTTATTCTCTGGAACCACAAGCAACCACGCCCTGCCTTCAGAGTTCGGGTTTTTCTTAACGAGGCATCCATCTTCTTCTTTAAAGTTTTGCGCAATTGATCGCCTGCTTCCATTAAGGTTTTTCTTAACACTTTCGATAAATTTATCCTCTTCGTCTGTTATTTGATTTAAAAATAGCCTTTCAAAATCCTCATCCCAATCAGTTTCTGGTAAGGGCCCCCTAGATAAGCCATCGGCGTCCAGATGCTTCTTTCCCGATTTATGTATTATATCGAAGTCATATTCTTGAATTTTCAATGCCCATCTTGCCAATCGACCTGTTGGATCCTTCAAGTTTTTGAGCCAGCATAAGGCGTGATGGTCTGTTACTATTTTAAAGTGTCTTCCATAAAGGTAGGGTCGTAATTTTGACATTGACCAGACAACGGCCAGACATTCTTTTTCAGTGGTTGAATAATTGCTCCGCTTTACTTAGGGTACGACTCAAATATGAGATCACCTTCTCTTCACCACCGATGTCTTGGACAAGTGTTGCACCTATGCCGATGTTGGACGCATCAGTATGAACATAAGTAGGTGCATTTGGATTGAAGTGACCTAAAATTGGTGGACTTAATAGTGCTGTTTTTAGGGTTTGAAACGCTTCCTCTTGTCTTTCTGTCCAGGTAAATGATACACTTTTTTTTATAAGGTTGGTCAAAGGGTCAGCAATTTTTGAAAAGTCTTTGATAAATTTTCTATAATATGAACACATTCCCAAAAAGGATTGTACTTCTTTGACCTTTTTGGGCCGAGGAAAATTTCTGACAGCTTTGATGTTATGTTCCGCGGGTTTTATACCATGTTTGCTCGTTATATAGCCGAGAATCTCCAATTCTTCAAAAGCAAATCGGCATTTTTTGTCGTTTAACCTTAAATTAGATTCACGAAAACATCTAAAAACAGCTTCAAGTCTTTTGAGGTGCGTTGGAAAATCCGGGCTATATATGATAACATCATCCAGATAACACAAACAAATTTGCCATCTCTGATTTCCAAGCATATTCTCCATATTTCTCTCAAAGGTAGCAGGCGCGTTACAAAGTCCAAAAGGCATCACGTTGAATTCATATAATCCATGCGCTGTAGTGAAAGCTGTTTTCTCTTTGTCTCTTTCTTCGACTTCAACTTGCCAATATCCAGATCTGAGGTCTATTGCTGAGAAGTGTGTAGATCCTTGGAGAGTATCCATAACTTCGTCTATTCTAGGGATCGGATAGACATCTTTTACCGTCACATTATTCAGTTTTCTGTAGTCCACACAAAATCTGTATTTACCATCTCGCTTCTTGACCAATATTACTGGAAAAGACCTGGGGCTAGAAGATGGCCTAATTATGCCTTCTGTAAGCATCTCGTCAATTTGCTCTTTTATAATATCTCGTTCTTTAGCACTTACACGGTAAGGCTTGTGTTTAATTGGCTTCGCGTCTTCTGTGTCTATCCGATGTTTTGCCAAATTGGTTCTCCCTAATCTCGATGAAAAAAGATCTCCATACCTTTCTAAAACTTGTTTTAACTCCTTCTGTTCCTTTGGTGAAAGATTTTCGTTTATTTGGAATCTAGGTTCTTCGTTCTTTTCTACCTCTCTTTCTCGACTCACATTTATTTTCGCTGGACTACTTCCAAAAGCCAATGTTTGGTTTTTCATTATTTTTAACGGTCGAGGATACGGATTAGTTATCCAGATGTGTGTTTCCCTATTTATAACATTGATCAAGCTTCTTGCTAGACGAAGTCCATTTGTTTGAAACATTTTGCTGCTCTCTTCGATAATATATTCTCCATCCTCTGTTTCTACCAATGCCTTGATCAATTTCATGGAACATTCCGGTACAATGGAATCCTTGGCACTCTTTATTTTCAACATTTCAAAATTGATTTCGTCATGATTATTCGTCAAATCATATTTTATAGTTTCTTGCTTACAATCTATTTCTGCGTTCATTTTCTTAAGGAAATCTCTCCCAAGAATTAATGTCCGTAAATGCGTTTTCAATATCACAAAGTTGTGTGATAATGTTTCGTCATCAATTTTTATATTTAAAAAAATACTTCCTACCATGTCCAATTTTTTTCCATCGGGTCCTGCACAAATTTTTGCGAGTTTACTTATACCATGGCCTGTATCGAGGGCCGTTCTGAGGTCGACCACTGAGAGGTCAGCACCTGTATCAACCAAAGCTTCAAAAGTCCCTATCTTGTCCACATTAATTTTTAATTTGTATTTAGGGTCCAACTTCTTGATTCCGTTTATGGTCGACTTGCTTTGATTGACAGATTCAGGCGCGACGCTTAGTTTAAATCTTCCAACACGGAATATCTATTCCGGGTAGGAATATTTGTCTGTGTGCTATGACATACATCAGCATAAAGCCGAGGTCCTGATTTCTCTGATGTTTCATTCATTTGGCATTTTTCTTCGACCTTCTCTTGGGTATCTGCTGGATCCTCTTCTAGGATTCTTATAAACTTGACCCTACAATAACGGGCCACGTGCCCTGGCTTGTTACATTTAAAGCAGATTGGTCTTCCATCTTCCGTCCTATTTTTGCTCACTTCTTGGCTTTTATTGTAAGTGTTTCTCTGAAGGTTTGGTTTCGGCACAAAGTTAGGATTATAAGGACGTCTAGGGGTAGAGGGCTGGGGAAAGTTGTTTCGATACTGTCTGGGGGTAGGAGGGGAGTCGTTCTTGTAATTATTGGAAACAGGGGCTTGGGGCCTGGAAGTGGTCTGGTAGTTTCGTGCGGCAGTCGGCGGCACGTACCTCGATTGTTGTTGGGGTCTAGAATAGCGTGGACCGTTATATAGGTTTCTGGATTTCTCCACACGTTCCCGATACTTCTTTTCAAAATAATCCATTTTCTTGCACACGACAAGAAGGTCATCGGTCGTTTTAGGAGGGTTCAGGTAGAGCGCGAATGAGTACTCTTTTTTCAGTCCTCCAATAACATGTTCAATTTTTGTTTCTTCTTCCATTGCGGGGTCAACCTTGTTGCACAACACTAGAATGTCTTCCGCGAACCTGATTGCTGGTTCATTCCAGTGTTGCATTCTGTTGAGCTTCATTCTAAGTTCTTCTTTATTCGCGTCCAAAGAAAAATCCTGAATGAGGCGGATTTTAATATTTTCCCAGCTCGTGAAACTAGCTTTGTGTAAATTCAACCAGGTTTTAGCGCTTCCCGTCATGTTCATGGCGGCATAACGAGAGATAATGTAGTCTGCCCAATGGTACAAGAAGCCAATTTCTTCAAGAGATTCAATCCATGGGCGAGGGTCTTCCGTTCCATCATACTTGGGGATGTCGATGTTGGGATTCAGGACAACTGGGTCGGAACTAGCATCTCTACCAATTGTTGCACCAGGTTGCGGCTTGGCAGACTCTTCAGCCTGGATTCTCTCCTGTGCTGGGTCCTGCATCTTACCAGAGCGTGTTTCAACCATCCTACAAATTTATAAAAGGGAATAACGAGATAAGTCTTCTTTAAGTAGCCACCAGAATCCTTCCTTTATTTTCTCACATCAAAGAGAGCAGTGAAGTCACAGTGTACCTAAATACAAATGATGATAAATTAATAATCTGTTTTAAATAAATATCATAGAATATTTTATATAAAAATAAATAAATATATAATTTAAATTTCAAATATATTAAAACTAATATAAGAAATACGCCATTAATCATGATGTAACAATATATACGATATATCGCAGAATCTGTGGATTTAATATTATTATTATATTAATATATTATATATAATATTATATTTATATAATTAAAATATAATAAAACGACAATATAAACAACTAATTTTACTCTTAAAACCGTTTTTATTCATATTAAGAGGCTTTTTACTAACTATTTTAATAAAGTCGGAGAGTATAAAAGTTTTTATTGTTTATTCATCTGTAAATTTGATGGGAAACAAATGAACTGTTTTAAACGTTTTACTTGAACGATTTCAAATCTCACAATGTAATTTAAAAAATAATTTATCGAGAGAATTTCATTTAGGATTTTTAATAAACCCAAAACCCCCTTTTTTCATCTTTAATATTGAATTCTAAATAAAAATTACATATTTAATTTAATCTTAATACATGCTGTCACAATATTTAAAATTTTTCATAATATAAAAATATTAATTCTTAATTCTTCGTCTGTTTTTTAACCTTTCTTCTTTATTGTTTTTATATTTTATTAATAAAAAGCTTAGGCTGAAAGAATCAAATACATTTTCGTGAATTCACTGAATTGTGTTTTAAAACAGCTATATGTTAATTATTCAAACTTTATTTATTTCAACACACAAACGCGATATTCCAGCTAGGAATAAATGCGTCGATTTACAATTTTAAAAACAATATTATACAAGAAAAAGTAATTTAAAAAAAGAGAAACAATTATTATAATATACAAGTATCAGAGTCATCAATCAATTCTGTCATCGTTTGCTTCTGTGGATGGAATAAATACACAAATATGGCCATTTCTTATAAGCATCGGTGGTTCAGTGGTAGAATGCTCGCCTGCCACGCGGGCGGCCCGGGTTCGATTCCCGGCCGATGCATTTTTTTTTACCATTTTTAAAACTCATTTATATTAATATTATAATTATTAAAATATACAAGTATCAGAATCATCAATTCTGTCATCGTTTGCTTTTGTGAATGTATGTAAAAAATGGATTTCATATTTTTAATTAATTTTTGTTCTGGCCTTTATTTGTTTAAATCTCTTTTTAAAACCGTTTAAAATGCAGTCGCAATCATTAGCGAACACATATGTTTGTCTAATATTTCCATATGCTCTTTTATTTTTTTACAGAAAAATATTTGAATGCCAGTATTTTGGATTATTTTTTTTAAAAACCTATTTTTTTTATTCTTACTGAGAAAATGGGCATCGCAGTCTGGATTCTTTACAGTCAGTCACTCAACTCAGGCAATTTCAAAGGTTAATGGGGTTTGATGGAAAAGCTGCCGTCTATTTAAACTATATTAATTTTGAAACAACTAAATGGATTGCAAAAAATAATTAAAACATATACCTAAACACTAATATAATACAATATTTGCCATTAAACACTTTTTTCCTGGAGTTTATGTGTTTCTTCTGTATTGCTATTCTATGGCACTTCTACTATTTATTATTGATGTACTTTCAGTATGAAGGATACTTCACTCGGGGGATTTCTCTGGCGAAGCCGGGTCATTCTTCTGGTAATATATATTAGGAACCTGAACCTTTCAGGTTAGAAAGATAATCACAAATATATTTACAAAAATATTTAAATCTATGATAATTCTCTCTGTTATTTACAAATTGATATAGATCTTCAACATTATTTACTGTCTGTTGTCTAGCGGTGAAGAAGAGTGGGCATTCCAGCAGTAGGTGTCTTGAGTCATTATCCAATATGATTGTGTTGAGAGTTACAATTCCGGATATTTCTACGATAGAATAGTACATTATTCTGTGTTTTTTTTTATTATACCTAGTACATGTGCTACAGTCCATGATAATTATGGTGGGTTGTTAGCGATTGCTTCTACTGTAAGTGCACAACATGTCTATACATGTTTAATGCAGTTCTGCACTTACAAATGTGTTAAAGCTACGTTTGGTTACTTGCACTCGCTGGTGAGGTTGGACTTTTGAAAAAATCCGGAGCATTTTTTTTTTCAAATTAGAAAAAAAGTGCCCAATGCGAGATTCGTTCCCGATTCTTATTCTGTGGATTAATTAAATTATATATTAATTAAATATATATTTAATATTATGGCGAAGAAATAATTAATATTTTATTATTTTATTTTATTTAATTTAATTATTCAATGAAAATATTCAAAAGATTACATAAATATATATTACTCTGCTAATGTAAAATCATCATCAAAATATTACCTAGCTTCCTTCTTCAATATCCTCTAGCTGTAGATAGTTTGGTTGATTTTTGTCGACTAGTCGTACTAACGTCATCAATAAATACATCTTAAGATATTCCAAGACTTTATTTCTACGTTACAATATTAATATATTACAGCTATGGTGAAATGGAAGATGTCTCTTCAGCTGGTTTCTGTATCACATCCCATGTACTGAAGAATCCTCTATATCAGACATCTGTAGGAGCCCCATGTCACCCAATATTGATAATGTTAGCTTTTTTATAAGTTGTTTTTCATAGATGAATAAATTAGTATTGTTGACCAATTGACTGGGCTATTTTGCATGTATATATTTTGTTTTAGAAATAAGGTAAGGTATTTAGTTATGAAAGGAAATTAAGACGAATTAATTTCTTCGGAGTGTTGGTCATTACTCTGCTCGATGTTAGAAAGTCTTAGTTCCTAACAGTTAACAACTCACACTGTCCCTTCGCACATACCCTGAACACCCACCTGTTGGTAACAGCAAAATTGAAATTAGTTATTCAATTTATTATACACTGTAGTTCAGAATCTCCGTGATGAAGAGCATGTTGACCCGAAAGATCGAGAAATAAAAGAAATGAGAAACGAAACCCTTAATTCCTTATTAATTGAATCGAAGGTGAAATTGTACTTCAGGATCTCTATGTTGAAGAGCATGTTAGCCTGAATAATCGAGTAATAAAAGAAATAAGAAAAGAAACGAAAATTTTGATTCTTTATTGATTGAATCAAAGGTGAAGTTGTACTTCAGAATCTCCACGTTGAAGGGCATGTTAGCCCGAAAGATCGAGAAATAAAAGAAATAAGAAACGAAAACCTTGATTCTTATTGATTGATTCAAAGGTGAAGTTGTACTTCAAGATCTCCATGTTGAAGAACATGTTAGCCTGAAATATCGAGAAATAAAAGAAATAAGAAATGAGAAACGAAACCGTTGATTCCTTATTGATTGAATCAAAGTATAAAAGAAGGAAAGAATCTATATAATAATATTGATAACATGTTTTCATTGTTAATAATTTTAGAACTGTGTTGAGCAGAATAAATGCAGAAAAAATAAGCTTTTCCTGATATTTGACTTACCTCTGAACCCCTAACCAAAGATATTGGCTATCATTATAAAAACATTGCTTCATAATTTGTACATTTGAAGCATTATTTATCCGAATATTTTATCCATTTAAAAAAAATATTAGAATTTCCAAAAGCTACTAACAGAAAAGTGAAAAAATAAAAAAATATATATATAAAATTTTATTATTGCATGTTGGTGTCAGGGAAGCATGAGATGTATTTTAATAATTGGCTTTATTGGCTTGTTTTAGGTATATTTTTATTATAACAGATATATAACAGATGGTTCGCTGATGCATCATAATATAATTGTTCAAATAAAAGACTCAAAGTTTGCGGAAGAGCGATTGTTCGAAGCATATTATATATTTATAATTGTATGTAATTCTGTTGTCCTCAAAGCTTATGTCCATAGTTCATCTAAAATACCTATTCCAAGAGTCTAGTCTAGTTCATCACTATAAAAGGAAGTTCCAAATATGCAATATAACAGAGGTATGGTATATTTAACTGGCGTAACCGCCTTTCATACCTCATCCAAAAAGGTTAGAAATAGTCGATATATCACCTTGAAATAAAATTTTGATTTTTCGTTAAAAAGAAACTCATGCGGTGTAACTTCTCTCAAGTGTCATTTTACAATTACAGGCCGCAGTGTATTATATTGTATTATAAGTAGAAAATTTTTATGCGTTTTAAGTATTGAATATAGATAAATATACTCTATATGAATCAATCACACACATAAAAAATCTTGATTATAAATAAACGTTCTTCTGATTTATAATATTATGAAACAAATAAAACTTCCAGGGCTTAGTATCATAAGTATTTAAAATCCACCCATACCTCGCTTTTTGTCGGGGTTACGTTCCAAAAAAACACGACGCAAATTGAAACGACGCAAAGTGAAAATAAATTGGCGCAATCAAAAACAAAGGTGTTGCCATATTTCAGGAAAAAATAATAATAATAAATTGAAGACTCGAATCCAAAACAACGCAACTTCGAAAAATCTAACGACACACAGTGAAAAGCAGTAAAAATTAAGCAGCGACGCAACTTCGAAAAAAACGCAAAACGAAACGACGCAAAGCGAGTTATTGGTGTATATATATATAATAATTTTGAAAATAGAGCAATCCATAGATAAATCTTTAATTAAAATGGCATATATTGGATCAAAAAATTATTTATTTTACCAATATTTCAGCTGGCTGAACGCCAACCTTCATCAAGGTGTTATAACATTTTAAAGACACACTTTAAAATGTTATAACATCTTGATAAAGGTTGGCGTTCAGACAGCTGAAATATTGGTAAAATAAATAATTTTTTGATCTAATATATGCCTTTTTAATTAAATAAATAATAATGTGTATATAAAAATAATATTTATTATTAATTTTTTAACGTGATACTCCTGTCGAAGGACTGACAAGTCCGAAAGCTTGAAAATAAAAGGTTGTACAAGAAACTTAGCTCTGAAAGCTTCATTTATTTTATAATATAAAATATTTCACTTGAGATGAAATTGATATGCAGTTAAACCTGTTTATAGCGCCCCCTCTTGGGACTCACCAAAATTGGGTGCTAGAGAGAGGGGGTGCTATAGACAGGTCACTTTTAATGTAAATCGCATCGTACTACGTATTTAAAATCGGGCGCTATAGAGAGGAAGGCGCTATTTAGAGGGGACGCTATATACAGGTTTAACTGTATGATCTTTATGATGGAATTTATTGAGTAGGTTATGAAGAGAGGTTTAGATGTTAGATTATACGTCAAGTTATGAAATGATCAAAAACAATCCGTAATGAATTTGTATGTTAATTAGATGTATGTTGTAATGCGTGAAGCCAACATAACGTCGCAGTGGGCTTCTCATCCAACATGCAGTCATGGGGCCAGAGTGAGAGCGCACTAGCGTGAAGATAAATGAAGACCAAGGTATAGGAACATGGTTACTTCGGTTTAGAGGGGACAACACCCGGGAAGTTGAGATGGACTATGGGAGTCCTGGGATCACTCTGGTCAATATGGCAGCATGGCGACCTGGCTACTATCTATACTGTACTCCTATCCTATAGGCTCAGAAGGAACTCAGCTCATATGCTAAATATGACAATATAAAGGGAGAACCTTTTTGGGTGTATTTATTCTGATATTATATTGTATTTTTTCTAATCCAAACAAATTAACAATAAATAATAGAGCGAGATTATAAAAATAAGATTGCCAAACATTTCTTTCTTTTGTACACAGTTATTTTTTTCGTATTTTTTCTCTCTTTCTTATTGTTAACATCATACGACTATTCTATTAACGGGCTGAACATATTGTATATATATGTATAGACAAATGTAAAGGCATACATGTATGACAGCGTAAGTGTCCTTAAGAGGACATAGCGCTTTAAATTGAATACAAAATATGATGAATAGTAATATATAAATCTTATAAAAAAACACTCAAAGTAATATTATTATTATTCTGGTATAATTTATACTTTCTTCAAAAGTAAATTAACAAAAGTTGTAAAAGCTTCACAAAATATAAAAAAACTTCGTTTTTTATTACAAAACTGTGAATTTTAAAATATTGTCCAAACATCATATTTCTTTTTAAAACTTTTTAAATCAATATTTATGTAAGCACAACACAATTACAAATATTTATTGTACAGACTTTCTTTATAAAATTTAATTTCAATTCAATTTGTTTTTCTCATCATTATTATTGAGATGCGAATTTTTTGTTTATGAAATAGTTATCAAATATAAAAATACATTATCGATATTGTCATTATTTCTTTTATAGGTTTAAGCATCAAAGAAAATAATTTGTAATTGGAAGTTTTTTTCGTTGTGTAGTTATTGTTTATTTTTGTTAGATAATTGGTATAAAACTAGATCAATTTTTCATTTAATTATTTTTCCATATTGTTATTGTAAAATATATACAATTGTTTCTTCAAAAAGTTATTTGATGAGTGATTATATAATTTTTAATTATTCTTTAATATTAATCGAGTTTTCCTTCTTAGATATATATTTACACGTAGGAAATTAGGGAAGACAAACTTCAGGATGAGACAGCAATTTATTTAAGGCAAGAACAAACTATGAATGATAAACAAAAGAAAAGGAATAAGGGAAGTTTACAGAGTAGTAAAATATAAACATAAAAAAATGATATTATGTTAATACTAGTGTAAAATAATAAATACTTCGCTACAATATAATGACATTACACCACAATAATCATTCAGAGTTTTGTTTGAGTATTGTCTGAATCCATAAGTTTAAAGTTAAATCTTCCTAAAACAGGAGTCGGCAAACTGCGGTGGCTCGTGAGTCACATGCAGCTCTTTGGATGTGAAACTGAGGTTCTTTATATAGTTCCATATGTAAATATTATTTATGTGAGTACTATTTATTGTTGGCAAGAAAATAAAATTGTGGTTCTATAAAAACTTAGAAATTTTGTAAATATCAATTTTTGACTCTTCTGACTCAAAGGTTTTCCAACACCTGTCCTAAAGGTCTGTCCGTGAGTGTTATAATTTGGCATATCGGCATAAAAAACCTTTTGTAAATATATAAATACGTAATTAAGTTTTTTTATTTACATTCTTCTTCAAGTCTTAGGTCAGGTTTTTATTTCGTCCTCATATTATTTTATCAGCTCACAATTAAAGCAAATAGTAATATAAAATTATTTCACCTTTTCAAAAAGGTTAACGACTGCATAAAATTGTATTTAAAACAGCAAATAATTCAAATATTTAAATATTGGATTTAATAAAATATTCATTTTGCCAAATTATTAAATCCAATATATTACCTTTTATTATCTAATGAATTAAATATGGATTGCTCTATTTTCAAAACATATATATTTTTCTACTCTCCTAAAATCTTATGTCCATAGTTTTCTTGAATACTAATATAAGATTCCACCCGTCATTGCAGCCTATATAAGCAGAATCGTCCAATACAGTAATGAAGCTCTAAGAGAAGCGGTCTGGTAGATTGAATTGGCCAAACCGCTGGAAGGGTTCACCACTGATGAGCTAAGCCCTCCCAATATATTTTTTCATCCCAGTAAGGACAGTAGAAGTTTGTTTTGTGCCCGAAAATAGAAACATTTGTATTTCATAATGCTTCCATTTTTTATGTATAGATGGTACATTATCTCCTTATCTATATATAAATGAATGTATGTGTGTGTTTTTGTCTGTCCTTTATGCCTGACCAAACCACACATTGGAACGCCATGAAACTTTAGGAAGTTATTTAGTATAGTACTGGGAAGGTTTCTGAAAAATAATTTCTTCAATATCTTGAATATCCTTAGAGTTATTTGCAGATTTGTAGATTTAACTCTCAAGCAGCGCCACCATTGCGACGGAGATAGGCTTAGGTTTTGGCAGAAAGTCTGCTCCATGCCTGATGACCTTGGGTCTTTCAGGGCTAATATATTAAGTAAAACTAATTCAAATATTAGTTCTTTATAATGGCTATCTCCTTTAGGTTACCGATTTAAAAGTTTATTTTCTAATTTTAGATTATATAAGAAAAACATATTTTATTTTAAGTATTGTACTTTATTTTAAAAAGTTTAAATAATTGTGCAAGACGATATATACGATATATAAAAATCAGAAGAAATAAAATTCGAATAAATATAAATGCGATACTAAAAATTAAATAACTTTTATAGAAGCTTTTGCATAGTTTCGTCCTGTAAGCATACCAACTTGATTAAAGTTTCCTATTTTCCCTTTTAATTTGCTTGATACGAACCTCTATTCATTTTTGAATTAGTAGATAAAAATAAGTCGGTGGATGAGACGGTAAGACGCTCGATTCCCGACAGTCATGAACCGGGATTGAATCCCGCGTTAAAAATTGTTTAATATGTGAATAACCTTCACATATTATTCATTGTTCTATTAACATGAACTAGGTTGCTCTTGCTGAGCGGTACCTATTAATGTGATTTGAACCAGGTGAATTAGTAGAAATCAGACGATAACCATAGGTCATAGCCATTCAAAAGTTGGTTTAGGTCGTCAATCCTTTGCGAACAAATGGAAAAATCCACGCTGGCGCTCTCTCCGCAGATTTTTAAAATGATATCCCGTGTCTTTTTTTTTATATAATTTGAGAGCCACCCCTCGCTTGAAGCAAATCCTTTAATCCCAAGAGACTGCGCGAAAGACTTGAACATGAAACCGCCGACGGAACGTTTTGTCCTCTACACTGACGAAACCACTTAACCAAGCTCTGATCTCCGCTCGTAGAGCGTGGGAATTTTGCGCACAAGTCAAAGTTAATTTTATCATTTATCGACACGGCAATTTATTTGAGACAAGAATAATGATACAATTCCAAGGCAAAGATACTATTCCTTTAACTTCCAATAACCGAGGGAACCAATTAATATTGATTTTATTCAACTTATCTAGTATTTTTCAAGGGACCGGGGAAAAATGTTCACTAGATAAAACGATGATTTTGTAATGTAGAAAATTAGGAAAGACAAAATTCAGGATGACACGGCACACAGGGACCGGGAAAAAATGTTCACTTTATCGAGAGATTCAAATTTACGAGTTTCAAATTATCAAAATATATCTATTATTTTTTAAATAAGTTTATAGAGAATTGTTTTAACAAATGTTCGTTAGACAAACCTTTACTCGGGTAAAACCCGGGCGAAGCCGGGTACATCCGCTAGTATTTAAATATATTGCCACGTGGAAAATTAGGAAAAACAAAAACTTCAGGTTGAGACAACAATTTATTTCAGGCAAGAACAAACTATGAGTGATAAACAAAAGATAAGCAAAAGAGGAAAAAGTGTACAGAGTAGCAAAATATAAACATAAAAAATAATACTCTGCTAATAAAATGATAAATACTTTGTTACATTGGGAGCTGTGACCCACAGCTTGCAATTATTGTAGTTACCGACATGGATCTGAGGTGCTTCTGCCAAGGATTTCGTCGAAGTCTTGGAATTTGTCCCTAGTACCTTTGCGTCCTTTTTCTTGTGGCGTGAAGAGCGGCTTTGTCGTCGTATCGTCTATAGGGACATTGTCATCTTGGAGGGTAGTCTTGGCATTCACACGGCGGTGGAATCCTGGAGCCAGTCTCCGAAAATGTAGATCACAACACCCATGGCTTCAAATTCTTCTCGGCGATTTTCAGTTTGTCTTCCCTAACTTACCCAGCATCTCCACCAAAATGTCACGTGGAAAATTAGGGAAGGCCAACTTCAGGATGAGACAACAATTTATTTCAGGCAAGAACAAACTATAAGTGATAAACAAAAGATAAGCAAAAGAGGGAAGTGTACAGAGTATAGCAAAATAAAAAAATAAAAAATAATAAATACTTTGTTACAATATATATGTTGCATTTTTTTATGATAGAATAACTTTATGTGTGTGAGGAGTACAGCATATATGTTATATGAAAACCATTATTTCATATTTCAAATTATATTTCTTATAGAGATAAATCCACTCTATAAAGTCGACTACCAGATGTCGCGGCTTCAGAACGTATGGGCCACTCTCTATACTCACTCTTGTTGTTTCACTTTGGCCGGCACAGATATACTGTAATAATGTAAATACCTATTTTATCTTTTATATTTTATTATATATATACGCCTTTCACACCCCTGTTTTCACACACACATATATAATATTATAAAGTGACTAAAGCTTCCAGGGTTAAGTTTCTTGTTCAAATTTCTATTTCCAAGCTTGCGTACTTGTTAGTCCTTCAACAGGAGTATCACGATAATAAATTGATGATATATACTATTTATATATATATATATATACAAATGATTTAAACATATATAATATTGTATAATACCTTGGAAAAGGGTGACGTTTAGCCAACTGAAATATTGGTAAAATAAATTATATTTTGATCCAATATATGCCTTTTTAATTAAAGATTTATTTATGGATTGGTCTATTTTCAATATATATATATATATATTTTTTTTTTAATTAAAAAGGCATATATTGGATCAAAAAATTATTAATTTTACCAATATTTCAGCTGGCTGAACGTCAACCTTTATCAAGGTGTTATAACATTTTATATATATATATATATAATTCAACAAAATAATTTTAATATATATTTAATAAATATATATATATATATTTATGCAAATTAATATAATAATAAAACAGCAGAAAATATGTAAATATATAAAATACTAGTCAATAAATTCGTGTATTAATTAATAATTAAACTTAGTCAAGATGAAGTTTCTGGCTCAGAGGTTCAAATCAAATCAATTTTCGAAGCAGAAGAGAATTCTCTCCTTCTAAAAAAACGCCAAACGATTAAGTTAAATAAAAAGATTATAAAAACGAAGAGAAAATTATTTATTTTTACTATACATGGGCTACGAGCTTTCGGGCAGCCTCGCCCTTCTACAGGTAAAGATACATGGTGGCAAAAGGCTTTATATAAGATTCCATTTTTAAAATATATTTACATATAAGAAGAATATAGGACGGTTAAAATATAACATAAGATAAGAAATATTTTGCAAATCTAAAACTATTGTATATGATATTTACAAATATGCTAATCATGTAATGTCATATGACAATCAATTGGCAAATTAGCAGATGGTTATACTATGAAAATTACAATGAAACCGGACAACGAATGTTCAACCCGCCATCAGCGGCCACATTGGTTTAATGGTTATTTAGGTTATTACATATGTCTTGGTATTGTGTAGGCAAATCTATGTGTCGGTTAATGCTGTTTGTTGATATGGATAATATGGCCTCTATGATCAGTCTTTGGTATTTATTGGAGATATTATTGTATATGGTGGTGGGAGAAGTTAGATTGAATGAGTGGCCGGTGGTGTTAATATGATTGAAGATAAGCGACCTGTTGTCTCTGTTGGTAATGCATCTACCGTGTTCGGTCATCCTGATGGCCACGGACCTACCAGTCTCGCCTATGTAAGATGCACTGCAATCGTTACATGAGACTGAGTAGACCGAGCCACCAGAGGACCGAGCAACGGTAGATCTAGGTAATCTGGTGATAGGGTGTCTGAGGATGGCACCTCAACTTCAACAAGATATGCCAAAGGGCCCGTTTCATCCCCCCATCTCTCAGAGTCGCAGATCCTGTGGGAAATTCTCATTCGAACAGGGTTATCCTCCGATCCCAACGCCAATTACTATGGGCTAGAACCCAGGGATGTTATTCGCGAATACGCTGCTTGTCCAAGACCATTAAAGGCGTCATTTCCCAAGTCACCAATCTCATATCCCAATCCAATATGGTTGAACTCCTTGGTCTCCTCACCGCCGACATCAGACAGCAGGACAGCATCATTAAAGGGCGTCAATACAAGAAGCTATCCTTTTGGATCAGCAAATATGGCTTCCCAGAGGAATTTCACCCCGACAACCAACCGGTTCCCACTCTCCTCAAACTGTCATCTACAGTGTTGTCTCCTTCGCAGACCGAGGTTCTTTCCTTAGGCCTCAAGTACCGGCCTCCCACAACGCCTGACATTCCTAGAATTATTTCTGGTGTTGAGCCCGCCATCAGCTCCCTTTCCCACACAGCCCAATATGACATACGGAGTTCCATAGCCCATATCCTCCGGAAACCCACCCCTACTCAGTCCCAATCCCCTTCTCAGTCCCAATCTCTTGGTAAGTACCGCTCCCTGGCTACCTTAAGGCGAAACCATAACATTATAATCACCAGATCGGATAAAGGTTCCCAGACCGTCGTCTTGGACACGGCTGACTATGCCTCCAAGATGACGGAGATACTCAGCGACCGCAATACTTTTGTTCCCATTACACAGCCTGATGCATCTACCTCAACTAAATCTTTCAGATTGGGGTTATTACGTTTGAAAAAATCGGGTCACATAACACCGGATCAATATAGCACTTTCACCTCCGACCTTAATAATACCCCCTATATCTATGGTCTTCCTAAGACCCATAAGCCTGGCATCCCCCTACGCCCCATCATAGCCTACCATCTTTCACCTGCCTATAAGCTGTCCAAATATCTGACTGGCCTACTCACACCTTGGGTGAAGGCCATTCCACAATCCTCTGCCATTAGGGATATCCCTTCATTCGTGCAGTCCATTAACTCTCTCTGCCCTGTCCCCAACACCGTTATGGTGTCTTATGATGTGGTTGCCATGTATCTTTCCCTCCCCCACCAGCTTATCATTAGGCACTTGACTAGTTTCTTACAGGATAACCAGGTAGATCACCGTACCGCAGAGTCCATAGTCGCACTATCCTCACTGTGTTTGGACTTTACTACTTTCACATTTAACAACCAGTTGTTCAAACAAATCAGAGGCTCGCCCATGGGCAGCCCACTATCCTCCCCACTTGCAGAAATAGTCATGGCCAACATAGACCACTGGGTCCAACAGCAAATTGCACCGGGCATTCACATGTGGCGGAGATATATTGATGATATCTTCTGCATATGTGATACCGGACAAGAAATCAATATCTTAAACTCTCTAAACTCCTATCATCCCGAGATCTCTTTCACCCTAGAATTGGAAAACAGGTCCGTATTGCCGTATCTTGATATACTGGTCATCCGTACTGCCTCTCATTACCACACCACCGTATACCACAAGGTTAACAATCCCACATTTTATACAGACTACAAATCTTCATGTCCCCTATCGCATAAAATAAATACTGTCCGTACTCTTACCAAGAGATTGTTCACCCACTGCTCCCTTCCACTGTTTAGAACCATTGAATTTTCCCTAATCATTAAACAGTTGGCCCGGTCCCAATACCCCCCCCATTTCATACATAAGTATAAATTTGACCCTTCTTCCGTTAGACCCCCTGCAATCACCAGAAACAGTTGTATACTTCCCTTTTCCACCCAATCAGTCGCCATCTCCCGCATCCTCAGAACCCACGGAATTAACACCCACTTTACTAATAGCAATAGCATCGGCGCCATCCTCAGACACCCTATCACCAGATTACCTAGATCTACCGTTGCTCGGTCCTCTGGTGGCTCGGTCTACTCAGTCTCATGTAACGATTGCAGTGCATCTTACATAGGCGAGACTGGTAGGTCCGTGGCCATCAGGATGACCGAACACGGTAGATGCATTACCAACAGAGACAACAGGTCGCTTATCTTCAATCATATTAACACCACCGGCCACTCATTCAATCTAACTTCTCCCACCACCATATACAATAATATCTCCAATAAATACCAAAGACTGATCATAGAGGCCATATTATCCATATCAACAAACAGCATTAACCGACACATAGATTTGCCTACACAATACCAAGACATATGTAATAACCTAAATAACCATTAAACCAATGTGGCCGCTGATGGCGGGTTGAACATTCGTTGTCCGGTTTCATTGTATATTTTCATAGTATAACCATCTGCTAATTTGCCAATTGATTGTCATATGACATTACATGATTAGCATATTTGTAAATATCATATACAATAGTTTTAGATTTGCAAAATATTTCTTATCTTATGTTATATTTTAACCGTCCTATATTCTTCTTATATGTAAATATATTTTAAAAATGGAATCTTATATAAAGCCTTTTGCCACCATGTATCTTTACCTGTAGAAGGGCGAGGCTGCCCGAAAGCTCGTAGCCCATGTATAGTAAAAATAAATAATTTTCTCTTCGTTTTTATAATCTTTTTACAGTTCTATAAGAGAAATTTTCATGATTCAAGTTATGATTAAGTTAAATCATTCGAAGAATAAATACTTGAGTTGTTTGATCTTTTGGCTTAATAGGATTTAATCACAGATCTGACCTGGAATAACCCGTTAAATACACCTCACAGAACGTTTCAATTAATTTCCTTAGTTAGAAAAATAGATCTTACGAAATTCAGTATTATTATTTATATATTGTAATGAAATAAATATATATTATATAAAACATATTTTCTGCTGTTTTTTGAATATTATTTATAGAATTATAACCTGCTGATTTATTTATAGAATTATTGATCAATTGCTTGATCTCGGAGCATGTGACAGTCGTGGCAATAATACTAAAAACAGTTTAGATCAGAATTAGTTTTAATTGAGCTTATGGAATATGAAATACAGAATTAAAGAAGAAATACCTGATTTGAGGCGTAAAGAAGAAAATAAAATATTACATATTTACATATGTACAAAAAGATTTGAGCCGGCCAACGGGAAACAACAAAAATAGGTTTATATATGGAAAGCCGCGACCTCTGGGGGTCGACTTTACAGTATATTATTCTAGAAATTTTAATTTTAAATTAAATAATATATTTATATAACATATATATTTATTTATTTGAATAATTCAATCTCTCTCTTAACTATTCTTTTAAAACAGGAATAAATCATCATTCTGTACCTTTTCGAATGTAAACATTTGCTTTTTAAAATATGCCTAAAAAAATAATATAAGATTAATTTAGTAAATTTATAAAAGTCGAAATTAATATAATTTTATTGTTTGTATATTATTCTATTGTTTTTAAACTAACAAAACAAAAACTTTGACTAAAATAAACTCTTCGAGTTAAAGTAGCAAAATAAAATGAAGATTGAAGAGAGGAGTATCTTGTGTGGAATTTATTAGCAAGCTTTCGGACGTCCTTCTACAGGCTTTTTTCGATAACTAAACAAAAGACGAGATGAGTTTTAATAAGATAAGATATTTTTGCATACGAGATAAAAATACAGTATTTATAAAAATAAAGAAAGAGAAAAGTGAAAACGTAAATTTCGTATATACAGAAATTGATATGCAAAACCTGTGCTAAGGACGTTATCGTTTATTGAATATAAGTGTTGAAATTGTGACAATTATTGCGTATTTCTTGCGCACTCAACAAAGTAACTGGAAATTAAGGTGAATATTTCTAATCATTGAAAAAAAGGAAGTTAGGAAAAGGAATTGATTTCTGGAGAATGTTATTGAACAAGGGCTTTAGACTCAAAGTCAACAACCTCATACTGAAAGGAAGAGAACGCTTACACCTAAATAGCAAACAACATCAACTTATATACTGTGAATATAAAATCACAGAGTAACAAGTCACTGGTCAAACAGTATTATTTCTTGAGTAAAAAAGTTGCTGATGGCTTGCGCCATCTATCGGAATAAATATAAACCAATCGTGGATTTTTTAAATTATTCCAGAATTGGCCAAATACCGTTTCTTGATTATTCAAGAAAAGACTAACCACCATTCTTGAATAAACAAGAAACGGTATTGGGCTAATTCTAGAATAATTAAAAAAATCAACGATTAGTTGATATTAATTCCAATAGATGGCGCAAGCCATCAGAAAAATTTAGTTACACGATCAGGAAATGCCCCTTTTTATCAATTTATTCACCTGATCCAAGTATAAATTCACTTTTGTACTATTTTTCACAATAATATTTATATTTGAAAATATAGTATAAATTTTAAATTGTACTGGGATAAGTGGATGGGGTGGTGTCTTGTCCAAGACCGACAATTTCTGATTTTTTAGCCTCATGGAAAGGACAGGTACCATTGCCTCATTAATCAGCCACATTTCAGAGTTCTCTGTTCCCGGTTACCTTAGTGGCTCGGGGCTCACGACACCGTACTACAGGACAGTACCTTACTTGTGCTGCTTCTCCCGCCCGCCACGTAGAGGAGGACTTCTGGGCAGAGATAAGGTGAATAAATTAAGAAAAAGGCCTCTCCTGATGGTGCAACTGTAAGTTGATGATGGATTACGCCATCTATCGGAATAAATATCAGCTATTCGGTGGATTCCTAAGAAACCTATCCTTGAAAACGTGATTATTATTGGATGTTATTGTCAAATATTATTCTATGATTGTAATAATCTGTGACTTAAATTCTGTGGTGTCAGGAATATATAGGTTGGAGTTAATAGAGAGGTAATTAGAGAAATATTATCAGTAATGTTAACTTAGATATATTTAGTAATTTATGTTTCTTGTACCTTCTATAAAGAAGATTTATATTTTAGAAAGAGAATAATTATTGAGATCCACCATCAATTATTTCACCTTATTATATCTATTTTGATATACAAAGAATTATATATATTTGATTGGAATTCGATATATGTGTATAATGATAATAATATAGAAATAAAACCTAATTATATTGTTGCACCAGGCTGCGGTTTGACAGATTCTTCAGTCTTGATTCTCTCCTCAGACATGTCTTGCATCTTTCCAGAACGTGTCTCAACCATTCTACAAGGTTAAACCAGTCAATAATAAGACAACTATATTTTTAGGTAACACCTAGTGTTATAACACCTTGATAAAGGTTGGCGTTCAGCCATTTGAAATATTGGTAAAATAAATAATATTTTGATCCAATATATGCCTTTTTAATTAAAAATTCATTTATATATTGCTCTATTTAAAAAATATATAAACATATAGTTTATCATTTAAGTTTTTTGAAACTATGTAATTGTATTTATTTCATGGTTGTTTCTAGGTAGGATGTGGAATCAAACATGATTATAGATATTGGACGCTTTAGGGATCTAGGTGAAGTATTGTTTCAAAGATCAAGCTTAAAAATCTTATTATAACTAAACCAATTTTAAAAAAGTAGTTTTCAGAGAATAATAAATAAAATGAAACTATTTTCATGGATTACACTTGTTTTTACTGAAGGAAAATAATAGAGAAGCTTTTTTTTACCTTTATAAATGTAAGGTATATGTTGTTCTTTCATCCTAAGGTTGTAAGAAATTTATTTTTATATTAAATGTCTAACTTTTTGTTCATGATCCTCTATCTAAAGTGTTTCTATTTCACGGAGAATGTTTATAATTTTTGTTTGGTTCTCCAATTAAATTCTTTGGCGAGGTATTTGATGGTTTTTACTGCGTGCTTGCCTTTGATAACTTCAACACCTTCTTTATTTTTAGGATTATTGCAATGTAATATCTGTAAACCACAGCCATTTCAGACCATATTTCACAATTTTACTCTTCATAATTTATTGTAAAAGAGAGGAAAACTAAAAATTTCGTTATGATAATAAATATTAATAATAAAAATAAAAACATTATTTCCCCAGTTGATTTTATAGTTTTAGTTATTAGATAATAAAAAGAAAAAAATGTAATGCCCTCGATAAAGGTTGGCGTTCAGCCAGCCGAAATATTGGCAAAATAAATATTTTATTAAATCCAATATATGCTTTTATTATCTAATGAATTAAGTATGGATTGCTCTATTTTCAAAACAGTTTTAGTTATAAATTATTTTACTGCTCAAACTTTTAAAAACTTTAACACAATATTTGATCGAACCACTGTGCCTCTCTCACAAATCAACCTACTCAAATATTATTTAAAAAGGATGAAAGAGGGTGTTCGAAACATTTAAATAAAGGTTTTAAAATCGTTAAAAAAGGAAGAGATCTTAAATATTAATAATAAAAATTGAAAACATTATTTTTACAGTTAACTTTATAGTTTTAGTTATAAATTATTTTACTGATCAACCTTTTAAAAACTTAAATCCAATATTTAATCGAACCACTGTGGCTCTTTTCAAGTCAAACTACCAAGCTATTCTTTGAAAAGGATGAAAAAGGATGTTTGAAAAGTTTGAATAAAGTTTTTAAAAGATTAATTAAAATCTCTCTCTCTCTCTCTCTCTCATTTTAGTCTTAATTCTTGTAATTAATGGAAAGTATTTAATATATAAGAGACACTTTGACCAGAAAAAGTTTAATTTTCACAGCGTATCAACAAAATTCTTTTGTCATGTGGTTGAGGAAATAAAACCTTTGCTAGCCAAATTGTCTCTTATTAAAGAAATATGAATGCCGGCCAGATAAACTCTATCTTTAAGATAATAAAAAATACTTCAACTTTAAAGGAGAAAATCATATTCTAAAAGAGATCTATTTCAAAATGGAGCTTCAAGAAAGAGAATAATTCCTTTCAAATTTTCATTTTAAGATTATTTTGCTTTGTAGAAATGGAAAGGTTGGCTTTCTGGTGTTTTCTTTTTTTAATAAAAAAATCAGGTATAGGCAATAATACCATGCAATATTTATTGTAAGAATAAATCCCTCTACATTGTCCTTATTGCGAATAGAATGTATTTGAAGGATTTTTGGCTCATGAGAGCTGAAGTCTTAAATAGGGGTCACCTATTTGATCTACCAAAATGCTTTGATACTGCAGATACAATCGTTCTAAATTGGTTTCATAGAAAACACGATATATTGCCTGATATCATTTTATTCAAATAATTTTGATTAATAACTTTTTCTAAAATTCTGTAGAGGGCCAACAGCCCGAAACGCGTACGTGGTTAGCTTTTCTTGATTAATTAAGAATGGGTAATTAGCCAATTCTAGAATAATTAGAAATCAACGAGAATAATTTATTATAATTCTGATAGATTGCGCAAGCCATCAGCAACTTTCAGATGCACGATAAGAAGATGTATTTTTCATAAAGTAGAAGGGTCGTTTAAAACCCGAAAGCTTGTAAACACGTTAAAAGTGTAATAAAGAGACCTCGGAGATTTGTGTTGGATTAATCTGATTGATACAGAGATTTATAAATCTAATAATGCCTGGATCTGGTTCAAATCACATTAATAGGTACCGCTCAACAAGAGCAACCTACTTCATGATAATTGAAACAATGAATAATATATGTGAAGGTTATTCACATATTAAAGAAATTTTAACGCGGGATTCAATCCCGGTTCATGACTGTCGGGAATCGAGCGTGTTACCCTCTTATCCACCGACTTTTATCTTTTTGATAATGCCTGATATTGAAAAAAACTTTTTTTTTCAAAATACCTGCGTCTTAGAAAGGAAGAATAAGAAGGGTCTCATTCGGGAAGTTCACTTGTAATAGATAATTCAATTTTACTAAACTTGTAAATTGAATTTCTTAGACGTTAGCCTTAGATAAAATACAATACAAATTATCATTGCAAATAAGGGCAATATAAAAATGTATTATTCTAGAAAGAAACTTTTCTGCGTTAGGAATATTTTCTACATTCAAATTTAGTTTTATGGTGTATATATTTTCATCAAATAAGACGTGATATCCATACAAGGGATGATTACGTCAAGAAACAACACTAAGATACTATATTACATAAACAATTGAATAATTACAAGGTTTGAGTAGAGTTTAAAGAAGAAAAGAAAAGATATTGAAATCATGCTTGAATTTACAACAAACTAATGGAATAAACACTATAAATATACCAAGTTTGGAAATTACGGTTTTTTATGGTGTATATTACATAATAACAATAATATATATAATAAGAGATAATGCTATTCTTTTAAATCTGCTATCGATTGAGAAATTTCCATAGATTATTTTTAGCTCGCAATTAGTAAATTCTTCGAATTCTAAAAGTTGACTCTTTTTTTTGGTTCATTCTTCTAAGGTTCAGTTCTTCGTTCAAAAGAACAAATATATGTAAATTTTATGTAAATTTTGCCGAGGGAAGACATCTTTAAAAAAGAATAATCTCTTTTAAAAATAGACGTGAAAATGTGAAGCAAAGTTTGCATTGATCTGATTGGACGGGAGATTCGTCTTTATCCAAATTGAGGAATTCTTCTTGGTGAATTTCTATTAAGATGATAGACATAAAATTGGTAATTACACTTAAAGAAAAATATTTAAGTTTTTTAAAATTCGTGTTATGTGAAAGACGCCATCTCAAGTATGTGATATCAATTTACTTCTATTTTGTCTTTTCAGAAGAAGTCCTATAAATCATACTTTTACAATACTAATTTTAAAGATAATTTGTTTATTGGTAGTTTGTTTGTAAAAATATATGGCTAGATCAACCAATTTGTTTATATTATTAATTCTTTTCGGTTAAATTATGAAAAAAAAAGAAAATTTTGCTTAGGGAAGATTTTCTTTTATATAACGGAAATACAAGCTACCGGGCTCAACAGCCCTTTGACAGGTATATCTATTCTATTAAAATTTTATTTTAGCATATAAATCAGGATTCAGACAATAACTCTGAAAAATATTACATTTACCTCTATTAAAGACATACGAGATAACCATGTAAGAAAATATTACCTCTCTCTCCTTCAAAAAATAAAAAAATAAAAATAAACAGACAACTGGCGATATTAAAGAATTCTACTTCCTCAAGTTTTGCCAATGAATGTAAACATCCTTTTCTCTAAATTATAAAATGAATTATTAAAATAAAAACATAAAACTTCCAGGGAAAAGTTTCTTTCAAAATATTTTTCATTTAAAAATATCTCGAGCTTTCGGGCAAGTACGCCCTTCTACGGGAGAAAATGCTTTATATGTTTAATACGCCAATAAAATATGATTTAAAATTAAATAAAGTCCATTTACTCTTTACATTTGTTTTAAAGCATGATCAACGCGGGCTTCTGTTTATGTGTTTATTTTAATATTAATTCAAGGGATTATTTCATCGAATTATAAAATGAATTGTCATTTTTTTCGTATAACTATCAAGTGTATTGATTAGGTATTTTTCAATTCTGTTTAGGTTATAGACTCTGGCTTTATGTGGAAATTCAAATTCACAATTGCATTTGTACTTCATACTGTTATTTTGAAGTATAACTATTAAGTCTTTAAATGCAAACAAGATCTGATCTGGTTTTATGAAGATTGGACACAAAGGCAACGGATACCTATACAACACCCACACTTTAAATACCAAATAGTCTAATAAAATATAAAACTTTCAGAACATCCTTCTTTGACATATGCAACAGATAGCTATTACATTTCTTTGAATGGAAAAATCTCGTTTGTAATATCTATTTAGCCTTTCAAATATTATTTACATGTAGAAAAAAATGAGTTTCAGAAAACTATATTCCACTCATAACCAAATCCTAAGGAAGCGGAAAGTATTTGATATCGCCAGTCGTCTGTTATTTTGAAGGAGACAGAGGTAATTTTGTTCACACTTGGTTATCTCGTGTGTCTTCAATAAAGTTCACTGTAATATCTTTCAGAGTTATTGACTGAATCACGATATACATGTTAAAAGGTACAACTTCCTTAAGTTTGTCTATGTGTATATTCAAGCTAGTAATTATTTATGAAAGCAGGAATATATAAAATAAAAAAAAAATTCGACTTCATTTATTGAGAGTAAAAATATAGAGAGATTTTTATATTATATTTAATACTTTAAAAAAATCAGAGAATTACAACACAAATTACCTAAACGAAAAAAAAAAAATTCCTGTAAATCTGTTTTCCCAACATGACACACGCTGTATTTATTTTCTCTTGTTATCTTATATAGTTTCTTTCATTAGGGTAATACTAGCACCGAAAAAAAAGTGAAAAATACCTCTCTATATATATACACTCATTGACAAAACTTAAGGAAGTTGTACCTTTTCAGAATGTATATATATAAAAATATTAGATAATGAAAAGTTATATATTGGATTTAATAAAATATTTTATCCATTATTTATTATTATCCATTATTAAATTCAATATATGCCTTTTTATCTAATGAAGAAAATATGGATTGCTCTATTTTTAAAACAATATATAAATATATTTTTAACACAATTCTATTAACGTTATGTGACGCTGATTTTTGTTGTTGTCATTAAATATGTTATAACACCTTGGTAAAGGTTGGCGTTCAGCCAACTGATATATAGGTAAATAATTTATATTTTGATCGAATATATATATATATATATATATATATATGTTATGAATATTATTTCTTTTTTTGTAAAGAAAGAATTGAAGGTGCAGTTGTGATAAAAGAAATAATTAATTATAAAAAACACTTTAAAAAAAAGCTTTTACTTAAAATGCACTAAAAATAACAAAATAAATATTTCTGAAGTATTGCTTTTTTTCTGAAGGTACCATTTAACAAATAAAATAACAGACTTAGAAATAAAAGCGGTGGGGGATGATAATCATTTATGCAGCAAATAGGTATAAATTTGATGAAAGGCATAATCTTGGTGATCATTTGCTTCATATAAAATCATATTGATCTCAAATTTATTATTATTGTACCCCACCGCTTCTATTTCTAAGTCTATTATTTTATTTGTTGAATGGTACCTTCAGAAAAAAAAAACAATACTTCAGAAATATTTATTTTGTTATTTTTAGTGCATTTTAAATAGAAGCTCTTTTTTTAAAAGTGTTTTTATAATTAATTATTCACGCTATTTTTAGTCGTATATATGCCAGTCCAAAAAAAAGCCTTATTACTGAGACGACGTTGGCCTTAAATAGCTGCAAGCCTGCTCGTAGCAGATTGGTCAATTCCTCGTGGGAGATCGGAAGTGACGTAAGCAAAATCCGTTACTAACAGAACTGCGTCTCTTTGCTTTTGGGAACCCTAAATTTATTGAATTATATTACAAAGTTAGAGACACCCAGTGTATTATTGTTAGGGGATAATTGGTACATATAAAATTTGAATTATAATTAAACAATTGATTAAAGAGTTAAAAGTAACAACATACTAATTGAAAAAGGGGAACTATTTAAAAAGGTGTCGTGAAATGTATGGTGGTATATTGTTACACACACACCTATATATATAATGAATATAAATATATGCGTGATGATATTGGAATAAGATGACTAAATTATAACAGATAAAATTAATATATTTGTTGGCTTTTCTCATTTATTTGCTTGTAATTACAAGGACGTTTTAGATAGGAATCTGAATATTTGAATTTCTAATTCCTTCCATGTCTTGAACATTTATTGAAAAAATCCTTTCGCAACCTCCAGCATTTTCCGATTAGATATAATGCAACACATAATAATAAAAAAGAAATATAGATAATGGTTCATTTCCCGCCTTCCCGACCACCCAGAAGTCTGAAAATTAGTACACTTGCATTGTTAATTGGACTGAGCGAGTATTGTGAGTTTCATTATTCTATATGGTCTGGAAGCATATTATTATTAAATATACAAAATTTGAAAGGGAATTTGTCCGCTCTTGGCCAGCCTGACAACCCAAAAGTCTGAAAATTGGTCAGCTAGCATTGTCATCAGGTTTAAACATGTGTACCAAATTTCATATTTCTAGGTGCCCAATAAGTATATTAAATATTGATTACACGATTTGGCGACAGACATCCAGACAGACATGGAGGCAAGTTAAATAAAAGCTTTTAAAAAATAGAAAATATTTATTTACTTATCAAGTAGTTGTTATTTACACTTACTTGGAATAAATTACACATTATATATTTTCACAGTTATATATAATATATAAAATTAATCCTGTAATAGTGAATTTAAAAAATAGGTAAATTAACTATACATATTTACAACAATTTTAGAAGTGGTATATTCTAAAACTATGGTAAAAAAAATGTTGAATAGTCAATGAATGTGAAAATAAAATATATATTTTTGGAAAAATGAAATAATTGAATTTTTAGATTATATAATAGTTACTCCTTTTGAAAACAAAAACTTTTAAAAAATAAAATTTTATAAAAAAATTGGTAATTACAAAATAATTATTTGAACGGAATCAAAATGTCTATAGAAATAATTAAAGTTTAAACAATAAAAATCAATGTCCAAATTTTTCGAAACAAAAAAAAAAGAAAGTTTGTTTATAAATAATTTTTATATAATTATGAAATTATAATAAAGGTATATATAAGAAATAATAATGATTGATTTATATAAAATACATATGAAACAAAAAGGTATTTAAAATATGTAATTATGTCATTATACCAGTTAAATTTCAAAATATTAAAAGGCAGAAGGAAACGTTTTTACACAAATAATAATTTGAAATGAGTTATTTCTGAAATATTAAAATTTGTATGCATTTAATTAAAAAGGCATATATTGTGGATCAAAATATAAATTAAATATATGTGAAATAATATATAAATGTATTTCTTAATAATAGTTGAATAATAAAATGCTAACAGAGAGAGAAATATGGAGTGACTTTAATATATTTTGTAGGCTTAAGAATTGGTGTTGATATTTGTTCTTCATTGTCCTTGTCCAAAATATGGACTTCCTGTAAAAAACATGGTTTATCATCAATATCTATTTACTTTATGTTAGAATTTTGGTTTACTATTAGGTCAATTTCTATTTTAGTGCTATTTTGAAATTTAAAAAAATATGTTTCTGGATAAAATAATTTAAGTTTATTAGAAAATATAATTTCTATTTGTTTTTTTAAGGGTAAATTGGGTTAATTATTTCATATGTGACTGGAGAAAGTTGTTTTAAAATTGTAAATGGGCCTATATATCTTTGAGTTAATTTGCCAGTGTTTGGATAAATAAAGGTTTTTACTAATGCCTGATCTCCTTCTTTAAAAATGGGTTCTGGGTGTTTAATATCATAAAGTTGTTTGCTGTGTTCATTGGATTTTATGGTTCTTTCAATGGCTAATTTTCTTGCCTTTTCTATTGGTATATGTGTTTCTGTGTCATGTTCTATATACTGTGGTTGTATTCCATAGTATAAGAACCTAGGTGTAAAGCTTGTTATGGTATGTACTGTATCATTATAGCTCTCAGCAATTTTAGGAATATACTTTGTCCAAGGAATCTTTAAATTAGTATTATATCCACATCTTAACCTATTAATAATAGTGGAATTTAGTTCTTCTACTTTTGCATTTGATTCTGGGTGATGGGCACTGGTGAGTAGATGTTTAAAAATATTTATTTCTAAAATAATGTTTAAATTTATTGCTAAGCTGCATTTCTGTCAGTTATTAATATTTCAGGTTTATTAATTTGGAATAAATTTTTCAAACAAGTTTTATAAGAATCAGTTGATACAGATTTAGAAGGAAAGGCCCAAAGGAATCTACTATGATGATCCACTTTCATATATGTCTAGTTGTCCCATAATTATGTAAACACCCCATTGTATCTAGTGAAAATAATGTGATCAATTTTAATACTTTCATTTCTTAATTATAAATCAGTAAAGAAATTTAAAAAAAATATGGCGTTTAATTATTAAAATATATTATATTTTATAAATTTACACAACTATTAGGAAATTAAAAAGGCATCTCCTTACAGTACAACTGAGAGTTGATGATGACTGCACCATCTATCGGATTAAATATCAATTATTCGTTGATTTTTTTTTATTCCATAAATTCCCAAATACCCATTCTTGATTAGTCAAGAGAATCTAACCACGCACGCATTCCGGGTTGTTGGTCCCCCTTTTCTACAAAACTATATTTCGAAGGTTATTTAAAACACCAACAAGATAGTATGTAAATTGAAAATATATTTCCAAACGATAAAAGTATTATTTTTTAATATAGCAATCTCTAATCTTTTGTATTCTTTATCATACACACAAAAAAAACACACTAAAGCATCTCTATTTTTCAAATGGTGCCTGAAAAACTCTATCAAAATATAATTTTAAAGAGTTTTTTTTTCTTCTCAATTTGCGTTTTCTAAAATTTGTCCAATGATACATATAAAATTATTATTCAAACCCTTTAATTTTTTTTCTGTATAAAATTTGTTTTCTCTTTCTTTTAAATCTACATTTCAATATTCATTTTTGTGAATACATGAAAAAAATTCAATAAAAAAACAATTTAACGTTTTTTTTTCAAGTACGTTTAAACAACCTTTTAGTTTTTATTTTTTTCCCTAAGATTTTATTCAATTCTATATATTTTATTTTAAAAAAGCGGAAAATGATTTATCTTTAAATAGTAAAATAACATTATTTGGAAATTTCGGGCTTATTATACACACGGTCGGCCTTACGTAAACAAATTGTATTTCAGATCAGATTTCCAGGTTTATTTGCTGTTAAATAAATAGACGTCCTGGATTATTTAGATTTTCTGTTTCTCTCAGTTTATTTCAACGGATATTTTATCTAGATTCATTATTTTTACCTATAACAGAGGATTTAAGATATTATTTTAATAAAATTATGTATTTTTCACACATACACATAGAGTGAAAGAAAGTCTTACTAAAACAAACTCTATATTATGAAAAAGGCATCTACTTATCGTGCAACTGAGCGTACAATATCACATTTGTACAATTTTTCCACACTTATATTGTTTATATCAATTATAATATTTAATTCAGACAATAGAATAATATTTAAATATATAAATATATATATATATGAAAAAATAATAGAAAATATAAAAAATAAGTGGTTCAGTGTTGATATTGAAAATAAAGAAAGCATATCCTGCCCAGGAGCACATGTGCCTTTTTAGCTGGCAGAGTGCCATCTAGTAAAACAGAAATAAACTAAACATCAATTTAGTCTGTTCCCTGATATTTGGCCAACCCAATTTCTTAATGAATCAAGAAAAGCTATCCACGAACGCGTTTCGCGCTGTTGGCGCTTGTCAGCGTGAAGCAGGCTGTACCACTGCGACCAAAAAGATCTTTGATCCCAAAGGCTTCTTGAGAAACCAAAAAATGGGTATTTAAGGCCAAATTTGCGTATATACGCTTAAAACATGAAAACAATAGAAAAAAATGAAACGGTCATGTGTTGATATTAAAAAAAGGCATATCCTGACTAGGAGCACATGTGCTTTTTTTTAGATGGCAGAGCGCTATCTAGTGGAACAGAAATAAACTAAACGTTGATTTAACCTGTTCCCTGATATTTGGCCAACCCAATTTATTGATAAATAAAGAAAAGCCATCCACGAACGCGTTTCACGCCGTTTTCGCTCGTCAGTGTGGAGTAGGCTGTACCACTGCGACCAAAAAGATTTTTGGTTCCAGAGAAGTTCCAGAAGAAGGTTTGAGAAACCAAGAAATGGGAATTTGAGGCCAAATTTGCGTTAATACGCTTATTTATTGTAATACGCATAGAATCAAAAAGGATTAGTTTCTTTTATTGGGAAAAACGCTTATTTATGAATATATTATTTATATGATGTTATTTATACAAGAGAATAATATTCAAATATATATCCGTGTTTGGCTTTTATTGATTGATCAAGTAAATGGGTTATGTTAAAATAAGTTAATTACGGAAGAAGATAAATCAACGATTAGTTGAATTTTGTTCTACTAGATGGCGCTCTGCCATCTATATAATGCTCATGTGAAGGAAATACCTTTTTTTTTGTTTATTTATGAATAAGTTTATAATCAAATTCTGGTTCTGGTTCAAATCACATTAATAGGTACCGCTCAGCAAGAGCAACCTAGTTCATGATAATTGAAACAGTGAATAATATGTGAAGGTTATTCACATATTAAACAAATTTTAACGCGGGATTCAATCCCAGTTCATGACTGTCGGGAATCGAGCGTGTTACCCTCTCATCCACCAACTTTATATATATATAATATAATCAAATTAATAATTTACAGATCTGTGTAAATAAATAATATTAGGGAGGCTCTTTATAAATTTCTACTAATATCTTATGAAATTGATCGAATATATTAACCGAACCTAGATAAACATCTTCTTATCGTTCAACTCAAATTTTCTGATGGCTCACGCCATCTATCGGAATAAATATAAACTATTTGTTGATTTTTATAATTATTCCAGAATAGGCCAAATACCTATTCTTGATTAATCAAATAATAAAATACGTGGTTAGCTTTTCTTGATTAATTAATAATATATTTGAAAAGGTAAAAATAAATATCAGATAAAAATTTTATTTTAATTTAAATTTGCAAGCTTTCGAGCAAAATATACTGTTCTTCAACGGGCTGATACTCTATGTACAATCTCTAAATGATATTTATACAAAATAATTGAAAACTTCTGTTATTAGCATGTGTGGACGTGCATCAGACTGTTACCAGCTAAAGTAATAGATATTATACTGGGATCAAATATATATACAACAACAACAATAGCCTTTAAGGGCACATGTGCCATACAGGATTCTCCCGGTAGGACAAAATAAATAAATAACAAATTAGCATCATAGTTATATACAAATATTGGGTATTGACCTCGACCAATTATCGAGTTGGATCCGGTATCTGTGCTAAAAATTTGATTGAGCTGATTTCCAGTATTTATAAAAAGCGAATATGCAAAGGGTCTGGATTTTACGACTTTTGCCATTAAAACTAAATATATATACATACAGATAATCATTAATATTTAGATATTTTATCAGTGATATTCTTATATTTATAATTAAAAACAACTTTTAACCTGATATTTATTTTTTACTTTTTCAAATAATTTCTGGGTAACTATTTCTCAAACAATCCCAAATATATATTTGGCTAAGTACGGGATAATTAAAAATAAACTATTAATTGATATTTTTACCTATAGATGGCGCAGGAAATCAGCAACACTCAGTAGCACGATGAAGAGATGTCTTTTTTTTCCTAAAAATATAAATTATAAATTCTAACAGATATGTTCTATTCCTAAATGACCTCATCTTTCTCGTTGTTCTATGATTCCACAAACTTCCAGCTATCTAGTTACCCAAATATTGATTTCATTCTTTTCATAAAAGATATCCTCCGGGAACACATGATTGCCTAGTATAATATTCGAGCGGTATCGTAGATTAAACTGGCGAAACCTCAGGTAGGGTTCACCATTAATGAGCCAAGTCTTGCTAATTTCATTTTTTCATCGATAATAAAGGAAATTTAGATAAAAATAATTTTTTGGGAGAATATTAATCCACATAAAGAAAGGCCAGCTCTCTTATAAAAATAAAAACTTAAAACAATCACCATCTATTGATTCTTATCGCAAACAAACGGACTTGGGTTGGTGACAAAGACACTATACCATATTTTGGTAAATTCACAATGCGAACTTGAAAACCATTTTCTAACAAATGAATACTCTAATTTTTTCCGAAACTGGTGTAATGGTTTTTCCACCAACCCGAGTGCGCTAGTTTGCAGGGACGGTCAATAGATGGCGCTTTTTTAAGGGTTTATTTTGACGGTGGAGATAACTTTACTTCTTGTAGGACATTTGTAGTGTTTTGTAAATAAATGTTTGCGCTATAAAAATACATGATATATATAAATACTTTATATAAATATTTATTTACTAAGAGAACAACTTGATGAGGGAAGAGTATCTTTATTGAAGATACTCTTCCCTCATCAAGTTGTTCTCTTAGTAAATATTAGTGAAGGGATTATTGTTTCAACATAAATATTTATTCCGGTAGATGGCGCAAGCCATCAGCAACTTACAGTTGCACGATAAGGAGATGCCTTTTTTTTTTTAATTAATGCACCCCTTATACCAGTACAATATCACATTTGTACTATTTTTTCACATTGTGTCGCGGTCTCACGCAATTATGGCCTTAACTACCCGTTTGATGATTTTTCAGGATGCCTGAATGACCTGTTTTTTTTGTCGTTTGAGGTACAGCTTGCATCATGCTGACGAGGGCCAACAGCCCGTGGTTAGCTTCTCTTGATTAATCAAGAATGGGTATTTGACCAATTCTGGAATAATTAAATATCAATGAGAATAGTTTATATTTATTCCGATAGATGGCGCAAGCCATCAGCAACTTTAAGTTGCACGATAAGGAGATGCCTTTTTTATAATATCTAAATACATTACAAATTCGCATTTAACACCCATTTAAACGATCATGTTTTTTCTTAATTTATTTATGACGGCACTTATATTAATGTTCATATTAATTTCTAATTGCCACATGCCATGAAATCATTAAAATTCCCCATTAACTTCACTCTTCCTCCCATTCAATTAATAGCAGTACGTATTAATATTTAATTGGATCATTTATTTTCTTAGAATTTCACACTTTTCTGATACATGCTCTATTTAAAACCTTAATAGAAAATATTTTATAATTCGTGTCTCTTTTGCTAGAGTAAAAAAGGGGTTTATTGTTACATTAATTTATAAACCTAATTTTATATTTATTTATCATATTTATTAATTATTATTTTCATTAATCAATATTTTATTTATTATTTCATTTATAAAAATATAAAATATTTGAAGATTAAATAGTTTGGTAATTTATATTAATACGAATCAATAACGCGCCATCTATA